>CAEMYA010000200.1:165428-236635 GCA_903131615.1 Diplodus sargus
TGTTCCTGGCACGTCCAACTGGGAGGAGACCTAGGGGTAGACCCAGGACCAGGTGGAGGGATTATATCTCTTCTCTGGCCTGGGAGCGCCTGGGGATTCCCCAGTCAGAGTTAGCCGATGTGGCAGGGGAAAGGGAAGTTTGGGGCTCGCTACTAAATGCTGCTGACCCCGCGACCCGATTTTGGATAGGCGGTTGACAATGGATGGATGGATGGACATTTTGCATAGGATAAGTTCATCATGTGTTCAAGAGCATTATCTTCTGGGTTAACATAGCAAACAACATGTTTCAGGGTAAGAGAATGGACAGAGTTAGCAGCATCAATTCAACATCACTCCAGAACCTTTCAGATATATCACAATAAAAAAACAGATGTGAAGCCTTCATTTGTTTTTGCCTCAATGCTTAGCACATTGATGACGCATGCGCGGTGCGACTCTGTGCTGGCTGGTGATGCCTGTTATCTGTCCATTCAGGACGAATTAATTTGTGTTCGTTTGGTAATGTCTCACTGCATGTTTGGTATGCAGCTGTTTCTGTCTGAAATAGTTTTGGTTTGATCGAAAGTAAAGCGAGTTGCGTGCACAAACCTCCTGTCACACAACAGCCAGATTGGGTGTTTTTCAGCTACATATTAGCCTGTTCAAGGTGTGTTTTAGCCAGTTTTCGCCTGGAAGGCTCGCCTGGAAGTCTGTCACTGTCTTAAACGAAGTTAAACTGTGAGAACAGACCGTTCACAGACGCCAGAATGAGCGCGTTCACAATAACGTTCATCAGGCAGAAATATGTACTTTCAGTTCGTGCTTGCCCAATATATGAACGAGTTCATGAACGATTGTTCATTGAACGTGTTCAGGCACAACACTGTCTGTTGGTAATTATTTCACCAAACAAGTTTGTGTGTGTGTGTGTTTGTGTGTGTGTGTGTGTGTGTGTGTGAGACACCTTTTGTAGCAGGCACTACCCAAGAGGCAGTTTTGAGTAATTTGTCAGGTGTTTATATGTCTGTCAGTCCATCTGTCTGTGGGCAGATTGTTTTCAGCACGATGGCATCACAACTGTGCGAGACTCAGTCAAGTAACTTAACAAGTGTGTCGTTGAGATCAGAATGAAAGTCAAGTTTGAAGTCGGATGTGGTCCACTTATACCTGGGAAGTAGGAAATGAGCCATTGTCCACTCATTATTTAAGTCACCAATCAGTGTATCCCTGTTTCAGTCACTCCCGTCGACTGCTAGACATCAGGTAAAACTAATGACCATCTTGCTATTGGATCACACCAGCAATCTTTGTACGGTGCAAAGAAATACATCAGCTAGTGAAGTGACGTGTGAAGAAAACTGGTGAATGGTGTTGTGTTTAATCGTGTACTTTTCATTATTCATCGCCAGCAAAACACAAATCAGTTCTAATACGAACAAAGGTTAAAAGTTAGCCATGCATGGAGGGTCTGATATAGTGAATATATCTGACACAGTTTCCCAGAACTCACCTCTCTCATGGCACGTGTTCCATTGCACAATACACACTGATTTCGTATCGCAGCTGGTGTTTTCCCATAGCAAGATAGTGTCTAGTGTGTGTTTTGATCTCTATCCTGTTTTTTTTTTTGTTTTTTTTTACTGAATCTAACTGCCTGCTGTTACTGAAAACAATGCTGAGTTTTCCATTATCCATAGTGATTTGACTCAGTCTTAATAAAAATATTAGAAGAGGGAACCCAAGACAATTTATGTATGACTTAATTCAAACCTATATAATTTATCAGTGAGTATATCAGTCTTAACAACAGCATTTGCATTTGGCTGATTGACTTTTTAAATGTATTTATTTCTGTTATTACTCAGTAATAACATATATTGAAACTGTTACCAAAAACGTCCAATAAATAACACACACTCACTTGGTTGCGTTGTTGGTGGTTTGCTTGATGACTTGGCAGTAGATTTCATCTCTCAGCAGCTCCTTTTCCTTCCCCAACTGAACAGAACAGAGACATTATTTTTAAGTCCATCAAACTCAGAGAGACACACAGACAGAAACATAAAGCTATAGTAACGCAGTCCAATAGATAAACTGTGTGCTAGAGCACTGACCAGTAAGATGGCGCTTAGGCAGTCTGACTGGGTGATATTCTTCAGTGGTGCATCACCCATGAACTGCAACACGTCTGTAGAGATAAATCCATGGAAGGATGGTAGAGGAGCACAGTAACAGTGGTCTCAGTGTGTGTCATGTACGGTGATATGTTGTGGTTTCTTTCTTGTGACAAATGTACTTATTGTAAGTCTCTTTGGACAAAAGCGTCTGTTAAATGCCCTAAATGTAAATGTAAATGTAAGAATAATCCAAAATTCAATTGTGGATGCACTCACTCACGAAACACTTGACAGATAAATCATTGATTTCAGGATCATTGTAGAGAATGAGGGACTCCTTTATGGGGACCTGAATAAAAACAACACAATGCAATTAGTCACATTTTATTAATTTGGAAAGTCTCATTGACATCATGATTTCTATAACAAAGGTGGACATGAGAGCAAATGACACATTTAAACAGGATGTTTCAGTCATCTGGTGTCATGGCTGTTCACTTTGATCCCAGCTAATGACATTGCTGCAACTTGATAGTGCAAACCTGTCACAGGTATTTTGATGCCTTCTGGATGTCAGTAATGAACTCTGACCTCGACTGATTCAAGGGTAGTGTAGATAATATACTGTCTTGTAAAACATTGTTTTTCTGTTTTGACAGGAGAATCGAGCTCTGTTCCAGTAAAACAATCCATGTGCTGTATTGTAATTGCCCCCTGGGGATAAATAATGTTTTTTTTAACTGAATTGAACTGAATTGAATTGAATTCTTCAGTTCCAACTAACTGGAGGGGAGTTGCAGGCTCTGTGTGGGAGTGTCCGTACAGAGTTGTTGAGGACATATGTGAGCTCTGAGTTTCAGAGCTGTTAGAGCCACTTCTAGGTCATTGACACAACTGGCCTTCATGTGGGTTTGCTAAGGCCAGGTGAGCTCTGTCTGGGTTCTGCAGTGTGGAGGTAGAGGTGGATGATGATGTAATGTTGGAGGCCTCCTCCTCTGTTCAAAGACGGCTGTTCCACTTACACATAGATGGATTCCTTTCCTCCTCTTTCAAACCACCCGTCTTCTCTGGCCAATATATTTAGATTGGTGTCCTCAAAGGAATGATTTTTCTCCTTCAGATGTAAGTGGACAGCAGAGTCTTGACCTGAGGGGTTGGCCGTCCTTGGGTCAATGACCAACAAGCGGCCCTACCGACAGTAAAACTCAGAGTGTCCTTAACAACTCTGTAAGGACACTCCCACACAGAGTTTAAAAGCCTGCAAAATCATCTCCAGTTAGTTTGAACAGAAGAGGCCTCATGGATGAGAGGTGAAATGTCTTCAAGAAACTGCAACAAGTCCAGTTGCCTACGATACAGCACTTAGAATTGTAGGATTATCATTACTGGTATTCCCTGGTTTCCTGTCTGTGTCAGTGGAGCATGTACCTGCTAAAGAGGCAAACATTTGCCTCAGGAGTTTGCGGTTACCAAGGACTATTGGAATATTGGAATGTTGGCCAATGTTGCCAACAAGCTTTCCATTTGGGATACTGTGAGTAAATATCTCGCCAAAATATACTACAAAGGTCAAGTCGTGTTTAGATAATTGTTACATATTATGAAGGACTGTTTTCCTCCAGAACAGCACATTCTTATAAATTGACCAGTGATTGTAGGGTTTCAGACAGACAGGAGAGGCACACTTGTAGGCTTATTAAACATTGACATGCGTCCATGAACGTGTCCTAACTGCACTGTGAGCTATCACAAACCATGGGATGTGATGTTAGGGGGATTGCATTGTCTCACCCATGTATGTTGAACCGCCTCTGAAAAATTCCTTCCATTTGCTGGCAGCCCTTTTGTCGCCACTCTTTAACAAACAAATAATGGTAAAACAAAATAAGCCATGATGTGTAATATGAAACACAAACCATCCAAAACATAATAAACAATGGCTATTGTTCTTCTGTCATACCTAAAGTACTTAGTGGCAAATTCAGTTATGGCCGAGTGGATCTCATTATCATTGACTGAGCCCTGGACCGATCCCGCCGTAGAGGCCTCCCTGCTGGGCCGCTCTGAATCGTTGCTGCCCACACCTCTGCTGTTGGGACCTGCAGGTGAACTGCCGGGTTTCGCTGCCCTCATGCTTTTCCTCCGCTCATCTCTTCGTTCAAGGTGGAGAGAGTGGTAGTCCGGGGCCGCAGATGGCTGGGTGGCATCTTCTGGGAAAAGACCAGAGCGTTCTCCCGTGGTGCCAAAAAGCCAGCCTGGTGGAACACAGACACAGAAGTGTTACTGATGGGAAGAACATGATGATATGCATTAAACAATGAATATAATAGGGCAAAGTTCGCCCTAAAATAGTACACAGATATATGTGGAAATCCTTATAATAACTTCACCTGGCTGGAGTCCGTCCATCGGTTGCAGTTTAATGATGTCACCCTTGTTGAAGCTGAGCAGACTTTTGTCATCCGTCACAAAACTCTTCAGGGCAACCACATGGCCTGACTCCTGTAGAGCAGGGAGAAAGTAGTCTGTAAGTGTGTGGGGTCACATGGCGTAATGTGCAAAAGAGCATTAAAAGGAAAGAAGAAAAAAAAGCATGTTGATGATATAAGATCGATGAAGTACCTTGATTATCTCCCGGATGAAGAGTTGGATCATTGCAGTGATCTGAGGAGCTCTGGATGACTGCAGCAGCAAGTTCTCATTCTTTAGCTCCAGCTCCACTCTGTCTGCACTCTGGAGCGTAACTGACAGCAGCTCTGCAAAACTACATTCATGCAGACCTGAGTTTATCTCCTGTACAAGAAAGCTGAAAAGAGCTGTAACTGACCACATTAGACTGCTGATAAAGCACACAAAGAATACCATAACATTGTGAATATGAACAATTGTTGTGTGTCATCACTATTATTATTCATTATTTTATTATACTATAACAATGCAATTAATTGCCTGTCAATCAAACACATGATTGTGTGAATAGTTTCTACTGTATCTGTGTATGTAGGCTGCATGTTTACCTGTGGCTCCTGAGAAGACGGAGGTGTTTGGGGTTGATACCTGATGCTCTGACCACCTTCAGGAAACGAATGCCACGATGAGAAACACCCAAAAGCTGTGCGTCCCTGCTGTCCGACTGTAACGAAAACATTCATCAGAGGTTACTGGAATTTCCAACCTGTTAGCACACATTTTATTTTATATATGTCATTATACAAACATTTAATCAAAAGTGCCCATGCTTTATGTGCATGCTCTGTCTCTTCTTCTCCGTTTTTGGTGAATTTCAAGCGCCACCTATAGGCTGGAATATCAACTACAGCGTGTTGAGTTGTTTACAATGGATCCATTTGGATGCAAGTATTCTTGAAACGATGCCAAGGAAGCCACAGTTCTTCCACAAAACTACATAGTGCACCTTTAAGCTTTTCTTTGCCAATGCCAAGTTTGGATGTCTCTGTGCTTGAAACGTGTCATATGAGTAAAGCTGCTCTGTGAGATGCTTTACGTCCTATATGATCTCCAGCTTTAACAAAACTTTCTGACGTGCTCACCTTCACAGGGAACAGGCGGGTGAAGTAGTTTTCCCAGTTGTCTCGAGCAGCAATGACAATCCTCTTCTTCATGTTGTCATTCTGGATGGTGCTTATAGTCGTCCCCACGTTGAAATTTGCTATCATACAGAGCACAGCAATGGAGAAAGATTGGACATGATTTACTGTTTATTCAGTGATCTGTTGCGTTTTTCTGCGAACCACTTGTGAATGGGTTAGGCTTGCAGCAACAACATTTGAATCAAACGCTGTAGCATCCGTCTTTGTCATGATCCATCGAGACTCTCACCCAGCAGGTCCTTCATCTTCCTCCTCTCCTCTCTGCTGATCCTCACGCAGCTGTCGGAGTAGGTGTCCCTCATTATCTGAAAACATCACACAGTGGTCGTGTGAGGAGTTATTTATAAGAGGACCTCTAAGTCATCTGCAGATTATCAGGTTCAACATGATGACGCCTGTAAATGTACAAACCTGTTCACATAACAGATTGAGAATGTAGGGTCGGTTGAACATCTCTCTGGGGTAAAACACCTGCACACAAATAATGATACTTGAGGTTAGTGAGGTGTAGGGGTGTGTGTGTGTGTGTGTGTGTGAGTGTGTGTGTGTTTTGTGTGTGTATATCTTACTTCTTTCCGCATGAACAGTTTCCCCTGCATGTTGGAGTAAGAGAAGTAAACACTAGCAGAGAAGGGGTGGAGCTGGGAGCGGATGTCCTCCTCATCTGGCATCTCATCTGCAGTTAGTAAAGAGCAGATAAATGTCACAGTGGATAACACTGGGTGCAACGCAAGCTAGCAGCATTTGCGTCTTGTGAGAGGTCTTTAATTCACATAAACACAGAGGACATGACACAAGGGACACCCACTGAGAGACGGCGCAGCGATGGGCGGTGGCTCGGGGATGTCCTGAAGGATGGGCGCTGGCTGCAAAGGAGGCGGTGGGGAGTCGGGGGGAGGAGGCGGAGATTGATGGGAGCGCTGCGAGCCGAACACTTCCTCCAAGGAGCGCTGTTTCTGCCTCATGTCATAGGAGAACTCACGGCGACCTCTGGTGGAGGGGGGAGAAGGCCGTGGGGAGGCGCTCCTGGGAGGAGGGGGCTGGAGCTTAGGCCTGACTGCTGGCGGAGGAGGCACCCACCGTTTCTGCAAGTAGAAGAAAAGGGGAATGTTAGGATGTAGTCCACAGTATACTATCAACAGCGAGACAGAATAACACATCTGACAGATTAACTTTTCTTCTCTAGACAAATTTAGATAATTTTTTTTAGTCAATCCAAACCTTCTCTTGTGGCACTGGCGAGGCTTTTTTTAATTTGGCAAGAGCTTCCTCTTTGGGGTCATTCTTCTTCACAAGATATCGTACAGGCCTGTGAAGACAATAAAAACAGCAAATCACAAAACACTACAGGAGTTATCATTTCTGATAGATGAGGCCAATGTGAGATCAGAAACCCTGGAACCTCTTGGCACTTGGTCTCCTGGTAGTCTCCAGTCCAGTGGAATGAGAGGAAAACACATTTACAAATCATGGTTCATCAATTATTAAAAGGGAAACTGGAAAATTTAAGGTAAATTGATTGTTATGGGTGTTGTGGTTGTCCAGAGAAAAGTGTATTCCATACCATGTTAGCACATCTGGCCTATTCAGATCCCATCAGGGACCATTGCTGAATGTCATCCTCTCTCTCTTTGAATAACTGTTAGTTTACTGCATCTTACTGGAAAACACTTTAACTATGTTCCATTCCTGCAGGGATGTTGAGAAACTCAGGAAAATGATTTAAAAACTTTGCATATTGAAAATGTTACATGTCCTATATTATTCACACATTCTACTTTTATTATGTTTTTTATTTTGTAGAAATTATTTTCATGGCCTTTGTCTGGCTTTATTGATAGGACAGCTTCAGTTTCATGAATTGTGAGTCTGATTTCAGCTCAAACTGGCTGCACCACAAGGGGACAGAGACATTATGCCCTTCCAATATTTCTCTAACCACAGAATGACATTGACTCCCATTCAAACTTTCCGTGGGGGGAAAAAAGAGGTGGATGTTCAAAGCAGAATTCAGCAGGATATTACATCATGGGTTCTGCTCCGACTTTCCACTTCGTTTTTGAGCATTAAAACTGACCTGACAGGCTCAAAGGGTTTGGGTTCCGGTTGGGGTCGGCTGTTATACATTTTGATGATTTCCCGGATGTTGGAGGTGGGTTCAGGCTGAGGCTTCACGAGGGGGGCTGGAACAGGTTTTTCTCTTCGCGTGTCTGCTTCTTTGGCAGGAGGTGTACGGAGGCGTTTAACTGTGGGAGATGAGAGACAGAAATTATATCCAAATATTTCTATATTCCAAAAAATATCATTTAGGCCTTTGAACTTCTACTTTTCGTACCCTCAGGTTTGGGTGCTGGAGGTGGCGGTGGTGGACGAGGTGATGGAGAGCGTTGCCGCTGCCTGGGTGGGCTGGGGCTGGCCGACCGAGGCTTACGAGTTTTGGCTTTACCTGGAGGACAGTAGAAGGGGGCAGGTGGTGAGGAATGAGGAAATCCAACTATCAAAGCTGCTTTAGGTCGTCTGCATATAGCGGAATGTCCCCTGGATGATTCCCATTATGTGTTCAAACTTTTAAGCAAACACAAATCAGTTCCACCATGTTTACATTCTTCAGCCTTCTTCAAAGTCAAAGATACAAGGAAGTTGTGATGTTTGTCGGTGAGAGGCAGTTTGAGAGTTTGGAGGATATTTTGGTAAAAAGAGGAAGCTATTTCTGATTAATGCACGTCATCTCTACTCACCAATCTTCTGAAAGTACTCTTTTTTATCTCTGAAAGACTGCAGGTCCTCTGGATCTGGCAAGTCTTCTTCTGTTTCTGGCTGTAGTGGAAATGGACATGAGGAGGAAACCAGTTGATATCAGTGATTCAGATTCAGGAAATATGGTCGCAGTATTTTATACTTTCCTTATTGTTAACATTCTCATGCATTTAATCAAACCGGCAATGAGTGTATTTTACTAACAAGTGTTGTATGTGTGTCCATATATCTGATCCCTCTGTGGCAAAAGAACGGAAGACTGAAAATGCCAACATCAAGAATAAATAAAGAAATAAATGACTCTATAGATTAATTATTATGCCATTGAATCCACCAAAAATATTATTCTAAATAAATGCAGGAAATAATTAATTTACAAAAAAAGTGATACATTGATTTTTCTCTTTTAATGTAATTACTTACTTCAACATTTCATTTGATAATTTCTTATTGCATTCATTTAAAATGTGTTTACTGCATTATTTTCCTTTTGCATTTTCACCCTGTTTATTTCCATAATCTTATTTGTTTCTGCATTATTGTAAAGTATTTACACAGCAGCCATTTTCCTCTGACATCACACTCACGGTGGGAAGCTCAAATGCTCTTTTTTCAAAACTATAATGTCAAACTGCTGCATTCCAGGTTTTAGGACATAAAAACCAAGGTAAGCTGACAAATCGTTTCACCGTTTCGACCAACTGAAAAGACAGTGGATAGTGAAAATCAGCATCAAAAACAGTAGAACTGCATATTTGATAATCCATTCACTCCCATCAGAAAAAAGCTACCATTAGCATTTATCCATTTCCTAGCTAACGTTACCGTTTGTTACATGATAAAGTAGGAAAAGCTTTAAAAAAAAGTGAAATATTAACGCACACCTTTGACACACTTACATAAGCCTGGCAGTAAATGTAAGGTATGGGAGGGTGTGTACCTGAACATACAAAGGGAGGTTTTGTTGAAATGTATGAAAGAATTCAAGGGGGAAAAAAGGAGAGGGATATACAAAAAAAAAAAAAAGAAGTGTAGTACACTATAAAAACATGTGCTATGTTTCAGAGAAATACCTCTGGCACAGGCTTTCTGTGGCTGGAAGTGCGTTTGGGTGCAGGTGCTTTGTGCCGGGCAGGTGGGGGTGAGGGAGATGGAGGGGAGGGTGAGCGCGAATGGTTCCTGGACGACCGCTGGGACCGACGTCTCCGCAGCCTCTCCTCCTCCTCCTGCTTTCTCTCCTGCTCCTTACGCCTCTGCTCGTCCTTCTGCTGCTGTATCTCCTGCTTCCTCTGCTGCTCCTTTATCTGCTGCTGGGACATGTTCGTCGCCTGCATGGTCATCTGCTGGGCCTAAAGAGGAGGAAAGGACAGCAAATTCCAGAGTCGGAGGAGTGGTAAGTGGAGGAGTGAGACATATGTGGAGGGCCAACTAAGGGATTAAAACTGGCCAGCATGCTATGTGAGTAGTGTGCTAGGTGTACTTCTCCTCACCATGAGAGCGGCCTGCTGGTTGATGAAGGCCTGCTGTGTTGCTGCCATCTGCATGGGGTCAGCAACAGGTGGGGCAGCCATGGGCATCTGAGGCATCATCATGCCTGTGTGGGATTAGTGATGAAAGAATATGACACACTGTTAAATGCCTTCAAATTAATTTGTCTGGACATAATAAGCTGCTTGTGCCATTGCCAATAAGTCCATATGCTTTGAGCTAATTATTCAAAGTATGCTTTTTTTGTTTGTTTCCCCCCCCCCTGTTATTTAAGACTGTCCATTTTGTTGATAGAAATGCAATACTACTCTGTGCTGAGAATGAATTTGTTTTCTGAGTAAACATATGGTTGGATGATAAGACTGGATTATCTGGATGGGAATACTGATGTAGGGAGCTTACCTGGCATCGTTTGCATGGCTGGCATGGCTGGCATGGCTGGCATGGTTGGCATCATGGGAGTTGCACCATAGCTGGGCATCATCGGGTTAACCGCCCCACCTGAGCCGAGGAGAACACAGTAACATAAAGATAAGAGGACTGAGAGATCATCACTTCTTCTGCCACTTTCTTTATATGATACAAAGAAGACTTCTGACTTACCCATAGCATAGCCTGGCATTGTCATAGGCATACCTAAAAAAAAAAAAACAGGATTATCAGTGACTGAAACATTTAAAAAATGAGACTATTAAAGCTAAACTATTCTCATTTTTTACTTCAGTTACAATTTACTACTTTACATTAATATATTATTTAGCCTACACATGCAGCTACCATCTCGATTACTTTGCGGTTCTTAGTGTTTTCTATTTCTAATAATTGTAGCTTTGCTAATTTGTAGTTCTTGGTTATATACTGTTTTACTGTTTCTACAAAATTGTAACAGTACAGAGTTCACCAAAATAAATTCAAGCTTAAGCACAAAAGCACAAAAAGTAAGGAAATGTGTGTTTGGTGGATTATTTCTTTGTTGTAACAATGCTTCTTGGCAATAAAGAACACAAACACACAAACACAAATGTCCTTACTTTTTCTGAACTGAATGTTTCTGAGGGCTGTACAGATTATAAAATCTTTGTAAGTGGCATTTATGATTTTGATTTATTGCATTTTTGTAGAGTTACTAAACTTACTTAAATTATGAAAATAGATTATCATGGCGAACACAGCATTCATAAAAACAAAATAATTCAGCACAGAATAGAGTTTTGAAAACACATTTGTCTGTGTTAATAATACATTTATACCATTGATGTGACAAAACATTAATGCATTTCAAATATAGACCTTTTTAGTTTTAAGAATGACTGTGTAAAAGGCAGTCTTTTTATCAGAATATTTTATATTGAAACCATGGTGTAACCATGAACTACATAGTATGGACTGTTTGTGGATATGTAGCAGGAAATCCAGTTTTCATACCAGCTCCAAACATGGGTCCAAGCCCTCCTCCACCTCTCATCCTGTGGTTTAGCATGGCTACTCTCTCCATGTCCTACACACACACACACACACACACACACACACACACACACACACAATAATGCATTACGTGTAAGTGACATAGCTGCCGCAGTTTTCTAAAACAGCAGGAAACAAACCAGAGACTTCACACACTCAGTAATAAGATACAGGCAGAGATACCAAATCTATCAGAGACCAATGAGCACGCTTAGTACAGCCTTTGGTATAATACGTTTCAGGGACAGGAAAACATAACATTTACATTACACTACAGTTGAAATAGTTAAATAAATGTGATGACATCACTGACTGGAGGTCCTTGGTCCAACACAGGGTCAAACAAGTCATCAACGTAGGCATCCATCTGTCGACCACGGCCTGAAAACGGGGGAAGAGAGATTAGTACCACAAAGAATGTGGCTGGGCAGGGACAGAAATAGTCTTTAGTGGAACCCCTCCATCACCACTTGTACATCTGTGTGCACTGTGTGTGTATTCTGCCACCTTCAACTAAACACATTAAATATGTTACTTTAGGAGTATCCGATGTGCGGACAAAATATCAACACACATAATAGATATTAAAACTTCTTTTTGATACAATGGCAAAATAATCCGTCTGAAATGTTATTTCTGTTTCAGTTCATGAAAAGCAGGATGAGAAATTCTTAATAAAGGTAGATGACTGTTGAGTCTCATTTCCAGGTAGTAAAATACACATGACCTCAGACAAAGCTACCAACTAGCAGGTAAACATAGTGGGGCATTTAGCAGCTCAAGAGCAAGATATATCTCTCAGGAACTGGTGGGCACTGATCACAGCTAGAAAGGGTAAAAATGGTACTTTTACTTTCCAGGTGACCAGAAACACAACTTTAACTGAATGCTAAATGTTTCTCTGTGTCAGCTGGATGAGTAAATCGGCAACTATATGCTAACTCAACATCATAATAAGAAAACAGTTACATGCTGTGTTTATAGCTTGTTGCACTGCCCACAAGTGGCCCAAAAAATGAACTGATTCAGATTAAATGATTCATGACAATTGAAGAATCATGCCCAACCTGTACAGCTGTGTCCACCTAATTTACAATAACTGACACATACTCACTCAGCCGTGTACTTAAGATGGTGTATCTATTTCTAAACCTGTCTACGTAGAGTAATTCTATCTCTGGAAGTGTGTGCCTGCTTTACGCAGATGGTAATTAAGTTGGAACAATGTAAAGTCACTTGATTACACATGAGTTCAAATCTGTCTCAGTTACATGACCTGAACGTTCACCCAGTGTGAGCGCAGTCACTTGGAATACAATTGAGTGAAAGTTAGTGCAGGGTAACTGAGATACTAGCTGCTGAGATAACTGGGTGAAGTTTTTGATTTGGGGTTTGGAATGTGTAATGATTTGAGAACTTTTGACATATAAGTTAAACCTAATATGTCCTCATCAGAAGAACAGCAGGCCTGCCAAAGGAGCCCTGACAACCAGATGCATATTATCAAGTCCAGTCCTGCTGCTACAGGTAAGTCACATTTGTAGGTCCATGCTCTCTGATCGTGAACACGTCAGATGGAAGTAAGGCCAAATGGGTAACAGCCTCCGGGAAGCCTTCAGTATGAGCTTTAAAGGAGCAATGTCCGATATGGCCAGAACTATCACCAGCATATCACTAAGAGTAAAGGGCAACTGCTGCTCGCTATACTTTTTGTTAGTGAGCAGCAGTTTGCTATCTCTGGCTGCAGCTACTTGCCTGAGCTGGCTGTAGCCCTTAGTGGCCCTATTGGAGTATTGCCTGAACCACTACCTCAGAAACACAGGGGAGGTCGCCACAGGACACAGTGCTCAGGTCAACCAGACTCATGCTCATTGGTCTCCCAGTGAACGCAGCCTCCAAGACCGACAGATGTTTTAGGAGACAAGGGATACAGTATGGAGGTGATTTACAGCGGCTCTGATTCCGGAGATCAGAAGACACAGCAGGTTGGGACAGGGGGCTGTCAGACAATTGCCTATTGCGGTACACATCTCTGCAGCTCAATTGATAAATGTCTTTGAAATAACTTCAGTGCTTCTTCACAATCTGCTGATGATGTTTAAAAAATGCTTTGAATGTAATTTTAACATTTACAGTATTAATGAGTTTATGGTATAAATTCTGAAATATTGATTCTGGCCAGTTGTTGCATAGAGTGGGCAGGATTGTGAGGCTGTGATTTTCAAAGATGTTAAAAAACATGTGAGATGCAGCAACCCCAATTCCAACATCAGGAAGGAGTGGTGAAAGGGGGTATCGGATGCTGTTTAAAGATCCCATAAAAATGTAAAATGAAACCTACCTTCCTGTGGATAGTCTCTGCCCCAGGGCCGTGCCTCAAAAGGAGGAAGCCCAGGAGCTTGCATAGGAGGTGCAGGTGGGATGAAGTCATCCAGATCTGTAAAAGGCATCCTATAAGGAAAGACAGAGACACATTGAGGTGTTAGCACTTTTTTTAGTACAAACCTGAATTGGCCCATGAATGTACTGTAGCTACTTGTTCACTGATCTACCTGTCTCCCTGGTTGCTGAAAAGGTAGTCAGAGTTAGTAGAGGATGGAGTCCCTGGTGGTGGCATTACTTCAGCTTCAGCTCCGGCCAAAAGATCCATGACAAAGTCCGAGCCAGCCAGGTCTGACCAGCCATCATCATTAAGAAGCGACACCGACCAGCCCTGCACCGCCTCCTGAACCCCTCTACGACACACCAACACACAGGACGGGAATGAAAACTACTATGTGTAGCAGGATAAACCGCTGAATATCAACATGTCGAAACATTAACAAGTAGACGGAGATAAACATACTGCATGTTCCGAAGTTGAAGAGTACCTGAAATGAAGAAGCCATGAGGCCAGCTGCTCCCCTGTGGTCCAAGACTCTACTTGCGTTGTCAGCTTTTCATCTGAGAAGGAACACCAAAGGCGATATGAGTGTTTAATAGCAAATATGTTGATGTTGTTACCAAATCTTCAGAGAAAGTCTCTTCAGTCAGTCTCACCAT
This sequence comes from Diplodus sargus, assembly GCA_903131615.1. Classification (NCBI taxonomy): domain Eukaryota; kingdom Metazoa; phylum Chordata; class Actinopteri; order Spariformes; family Sparidae; genus Diplodus; species Diplodus sargus. The sequence goes on from CAEMYA010000200.1 coordinate 179,890, forward strand.
TGAAGGTGTGTACATCCAACAGCATGGTGCCCTTCCTCTGGTTAGTGGTCCACTCCAGCTTGGTGGGGGGGTAGATTCGGGCAGTGGGCGCTGGGAGCTGCAGAGATGTCAGCAGTTTGTGTTGGCACAGTGAGCGGTACTCCCCTGGACCCTGGTCAGACACATACCTGCACACGAAATACTGCAGACTTAGTCAGGTGGCTTTAAGTGTTTTCCAGGCAGGGTTAGAAACAAAATGGCTAATCACTCTATGGCAGCATTTGGCTTGTGACAGTATATGCATCTTCCACTTATATTCTCATATTCTCTTATTTAACATTTTTCTCAAAAGCCCAACAATTAACTAGTAAGATTAAGACTAACCATGGAAGGTTTTGCATTTAAAGCTGCACTAACCAGTTTTATAGACCACTACAAGCAAAACAATCATCATAGCAAACCACTTCCTGTTTACAAATCAGGCATGTAACAAAATTAGCATTCTCTGGCATCATATTTCGACCCAACAAAGTCAAACTTTCATTTTGCTTTTAAATTGGTTTTGGTTGTCTATTAGCTAACAGAAGTGCCCATAAGCTACTTGTGAAACCAGAGTATGTTGAATGGAATGAGGGTGTTGGTGAACAAAGGTTGGTTTTATAGTCACACTATACTGCCTTCTGACTCATGGAGCTGGAGATGCTAAAACTTTTAAGTAAATTACGGTAGTTGCCAAAAAAAAAACCCCCCACAATGGCATCAGAGTGGCAGTACTTTTATTTTGGGTGTCCACTGTAAAATGTTCAGTTGATCAGTGTTATGAAATCTGTCTCCTTGGGGCCCATGTCTGAAAAGCCCAGTCCACACAGTTGTTGGCTATGCAAATCTCTCTCTGGATTTCGCCTTCGACAGTTTTTATGCAACACTTAGACCTGCTTTACAATCATGAAAACCTCACTTTCTATGATACGGGACCTCTGTTTTAAATACCTCATAGTTAATATGTACTACAGCATGACTTTGTACCATGAATATTTGGCTTAGTATATAAAGATGCTAACTAACTGACGGTCTAATCAAAGTGTAACACCTACTTGAGCAGGGGTTTTTCAAGCGTTGGTGAGGGAGTGAAGGCACTGAGGCAGCAGACCAGTAGTAGCCAGCCCCTCAGACTGTTCTGCACCTCCTGTGGGCCCGATGTATGGTAAGCCAACTGAGCCAGGATCTCATCCCTCAAGGCTGGCTGGCTCTGACCCTTCTCCACTATGTAGTTCCCCAGCATCTGCTCCTGCCAGTCAGTGAGGTCTGACTCACCTGTAAAACGCAAGATCTGGGGAGGGAAGGATTGAAAGACCAAACTGAAATAAATGAGAATAAAAGTGATCTGCTGCAATTTCCTGTAAAGTTATGGCGTCCATATACCAGTTTGTAAATCTCCAGGGCAGTTCTGGCATCTTCAGGCTCCAGATGGGTGAGGGGTCTCTGGAGGGGGTATCCCTGAGGCTGGCACCATGTATCCTGAGGAGCATTAGACAAGATAAACAATCAGTTTACTTTCATCCATCTAAGTGTGAGGATGTCATATTTTTTTGCGTGGTTATTGTCAACAATGATATTAAAGTCGTGCTTTTACAGACATGAAAGGGCTCCAGACGCCATTTTCCATACATTCAATGTGTAATAAATACAACATCTTTTCAGTCTCTCTTTTGAGCTCAGCTCTGACTGAACAAAGTTCGAGCACTGATTTAACAGAGACGGATGGAAAGCTATTTACACAACAAAGTCTCTCATTTCTACACCATCAAACCATTGCATTGTACCAGAAAAGTGGTAGAATTTAGCGTGGCTTCCTGGGTGATGTATTTCATTCACACAAGTGACTGAAGTGCGCCCATTAAAGACAGAGGCCAGGTATTAAGGGGTATCAGACAAGTGTGAATGCCGTATAATAAATGATGAATATGTATTTTGTGTGCTCCAACCATGCTCACCTTTAACATGGACTTGGCATAGCGAGAGAAAGGGTATCTGTCTATATCCACAGGCAAAGTGAGCCTGTGTTCTGCCTTCACCTGTGGAGGTGCTACCTCTGTGACCCCTGAACCACGCTGCTGCCCTGGTGGACAGAGATGGGAAAACAATCACAAAAAGAAAACAAAAAAACAATGCCGGCAGAGTGGCATATGTGCACACCGTAGTTTTATCAAATAAACACTCGAGCAGAGCTTTAATATGAAACTGACCTGCTCCACTGCGAAGTCTGGCTGACAGCTCAGCAGGGATCTCCAACATCCCCACATCCTAACAGGAAAACAACGTAAAGCAAATGTTACAGTACGGATACCATAAGAGAAATTAGGTTGGTACTTCAGCTTGGGTTTGAATCTGAATTTGTGATGATACATTACAGTACGATCTCTGTAACACAGAATTAAATCAGTAATTGTATTCCCTTACCATTCCGGGAGAGACAGACTTAGCTTTTGTCACCGCCTTTAGTTTGTTTTTCTCGTGATATTCCTGAAATGGACAGACGCATACACGGACAGTTAGTCAATCATACCGCTTGTCATATCCTGCGACCAACATTTCATACACCTCAAGACACACTAGTCCTTGATTTAGTCTCCTTCACCTGAAACTTGCTGCCGATTCAGTGTGTAACTCTTCCGATGAGTTATCCTCCTGTTATCCAGGTACATCGAGCACGCTCAACACTTCCTCATCTCAAGCTCAGTGTGTTCAATCAGAACTATTCTTAGATACACATCTTGTTATATACTCCTGCAACACCCACAGGCCTGTTGCCCCGCCTCATATGACAGGCCACACAGTTCCAAGAGTCCAGAAGGTTTGTTTTTATCAGGAGGTTTACTGCTTACAGAAAGAAGTTGCCTCAGTGCGACTCTATTCCTCCCAATATATGTGTAGTCAATGGTCAGTAGTTGTTATTATTGTAGTTGGCAGTTTGTGCATCCTATGTACAGAGGCTGTGTCCTCTCTGCGGCGGTCCAGGGTTTGAGGTCTGGCCTATGGCACTTTGCTACATGTCACCCCCCTTTATCTCATCCTGTTTCCTGTCGCCTCTCAAGGTCTTCTTTCAAATAAAGCCATGAAAAGCCAAATAAAAATATTTGAAAATTAAAAAAAAACAAAACAGAATGGTAAGTAGTTACTGGAAAGTGCAACAAGGGTGTGCACACGTATTCATGCAGCAAACACTTAAGTAATCACATTCATCAAATAACCTAAGAGAATGGGTCTCTACAAACACACAGGCAGCCCAACCCTGTTCTACCTCCACATCAGAGGATTTATAATGACTGACTTTCCTAAGTCAAACAATTGTGTCACCATAAAGAGCAAATCAAGCCACAATAAATCATTTCCTAAAATGTTAATGGCGACAATATAATTTGGTGATGTTTATAAGGGGAAAAAAATGCTAATGCTAATGGTGTTAATTGCAAGATAAACTAAATTTGGTCCTGAGGGGCAAAACACAATAACATTGCATACAACAAGACATTTCCGATCACAGAAAAGGTGGGACAACTCTTCCTGTTTGTGATTGGACAAATCCAAGGGGGCATGCTGACTGCTATATTTAAATTTATTGCATTTTAGCAGGCGCTTTTGTCGAAAGTGACTTGACAGTAATTCATACATACATTCATACACTGATGGTGGTGGCTGCTATGTTAGGTGCCGACCAGCACATCAGGAGCAGGGGTTTGGGGTTCAGTATCTTACCCAAGGGCAGTTTATCAGGCATACCAGGGGAACTGAACCAGCGACCTTCAAATAACAAGATGCTGGCTCGACCCCTGAGCCACAGCCTTACCTACAGCAGATAGCTGCTGCAGACCTACAGCAGATAGCTACTGTAGGTAATACACTGACTATGGATAAGTACTTCATACAGCCCTGCTTTAAAAATACTGAAGTGTTCCTTTGAAATGTCCTGTGGAACCCAAAAATGTGCGCTTGAAATAATTTGGACTGATGCTGACAGTACTTCACAATAGAAGCAGAAAATGTACATCTACTGTATTTATCCATAGTTAGGTTATTGCCTACAGTTAATAGTGGTCAGCCACCGCATTGGTTTCGTCCAATCACAAACAAGAAATGCTTTTCCCCCCACTGATGAGCACAAACAGACAAACCCTCTTCATGCTGTGGGAGAAAACCTTAGCATCCAGGAAATCCAATTAGACACAAGGCGACCATGCAAGCTGAATACAGGCCAGCAGAGGTGAGAACAGAACCTTCTTGCTGTGGGTCGGTCTACTCAATAATAATATAGATAGCTATGGAATTTTTGTACAGGCATTCATGATCCCCAGAGGATGAATCCCTTGGAATCCTTTGGTGACCTCATGACTTTTCACCTTATATGAAATGTCTAAAGGAGCTAAAAAATTCAAAAGGTGCTCTTGAGATGTAGTATTGCACTTTATAAAAGGTAGAGGACCAACCTTGATGACATCGCTGTGACATCATCAGGGTTATTTCCTCAGCCTTTTAAAGCTCCTCCAGAGCCACGGAGGATTTTATGTCAAAAATAATATTAACAGGGTAAGCAGTACTCACGACAAGTTAACTCAACTTGATGTGTTAAATCAGTAGATTGGCCCTTTTATGACTGTAAAAACTGACAAAGCTCCATTTAAACCGAGGTAAACATCACTGTAGTATTGCTCTTCATATATGAACAGTGCGTGATTATCTGTCATATGCAACCGCATAGTTAAAAACTAATTAGACATTATGGTATGTTCAGCAAGAGGATGTATAAAGAGCAATAAATATGTACTTAGTCCAGCTTCATCTTTTACATTGTATGAAAGGTTTCATTTCATGATGAGTCCAACTAGGCTTGAACAGCTGACGTAGGCCATCTGTGAGCAGAAACCTGACAGCTCCTCTGTTCATAGTCCAAGCCTCATAAAACAATAACACTAAATAAACTGACAGTATGGAAACTGCAGCAAATTAAAGACAAAAAGAACAAAATGGTCTTCCTCGGTCACAGCAGTGGCAAGAAAAGAGAAGAGATGAAACACACCGGCACCAGCTGAACTCGAGAGTCTCTGGACTGTTTTGAAACATGATACAGAATACCACACTCCCTAATTTCATGATATTCAGAGTGTAAACTTTCTTGAGTTAACTAAATTAAAAGGCCGAAAGAGACATTGTTGCGTCTGATCTGATGCAGATGGGAAATAGAAAGAAGAGCAGCCTACCTGTTAGAGCTGTGGAGCTGGAAGTCAGACAGACAGGTTTCAGAGGGCAGAGGGAGACATGCAGGGCTGCTTCAAATTTCACTGAGAGAGGTTGAAGTCCAAGACTGGAGCGTGCGGTGTAAGCAGGTGTGTGTGTGTGTGTGTGTGTGTGTGTGTGTGTGTGTGTGTGTGTGTGTGTGTGTAATACATGATTAATGCAAGATAAGAAAGCTAGTTAGAGGATCAGGATGACATTTTATGAAGGGGCTGTAAAACTGCTGAGGAATAAATATGTACGGGAACGAACACACCCAACACATCGTATATAACCACACTCAAGCCAACAGTCACACATGTGCGACTCCAGCTTTCATTTCTCTTTGTATGAGCATACAGAGTCCAAATCCTACAAAAGAAAATACGTCAAAAATCTTAATCATTTTCAAGTGCTTAACAGAAATTAATAAAAAATGATAAAATAAATTCAGATGGCCTACACCAAGCAAACCACTCACATAAAATCTAAGTAAATATGTTGAAATGACTCATACAATCAACAAAGTCCTTAATCCGTGCAGCATAATGGGGAAGGGCAACAACATGAAGCGATATTAGATATCTGTTTCTGAGATTTCCGCCTCAACACGATGAAGGGGAACTCAAGTTGCGTTCAGAAATGACGTTCAATTCAATGGCAACACTTTTCTCTGTAAAGTGTGTCCTCTGCGTTCGATAGACAGAACACACAGTTGTTGACAGTTTTCATTTGGACTATTATTCAGTAGGACATCCACTCAAAACTGTTCAGTGCAAGCTCTGTGAATTACCCCACATAAGACACTGTTTCTCTGACGCTATTAAATCATTGAAGTAACATGTTGGTCCATTGTTAACATATTAGCAAACATCTGCTTCTTCACACAGCCAGCAGTCACAGAGCAATATTAGCATGTTTGTGTCCAGCTGATATGAGTGATGTCACATTCCACTCTATCAAAAAAAAGACAAACTCCCTAACAGAAAAGTGAAAATGAACAGTCACTCGAGTCAGAATCCGATCTCAAACTGGAGCTAGATCCACCAAGCCGGACTGAACCATCATAAACACAAACCACAGCAGTATGGTGGCGCCAACAGTGAGCAGATCTGTTTTGCAGCCTGGTGCTGAGCAGAAAGGCACAGTGGTTTTAATAAGGGCTTTTTTGCTGTATTAAAAAGAAACCAGCTGGTGCTTGAGAAAGGGCCGATACATTTCCAATCTGTTAAACCAAAACTGTAAAAGCTGTAGAGCTGAGGGGAACCGCATCATTATGGAAATGATTTGCATGACTCGAAAGACATCCACAGAAAAAAACGAAAAAAAACAACATTTGTGATAACAATGTCTGTGAAGAAATCAATGGCATTCATTGAGGGTAAAAAAATGTCAACAGATGGAAATTGTGTAAACCGCCCACTGACACAGTACAAGTAGCTCAATAGCTGAAGCCACCTGAGAGAAAATAAGACAGAAGGGGAGATCTTAGTAAAAAACGACACTTTGACCCCAAACATGAACGTCAGAGCGTTATCGCTGAGAGGGCATGACCACATGTTTCCTATCCCACCTCATAGGCCATTGAGTTAAGCTGCTGGTGTTGTGTAAGAGAGATCTGAAGCAAAGATTTATAGCACAATAAAGTCAGCAAACAGAGGGTTGCTAAGACACCCAGTCAAAGTCAAGCACAAGGAGTCTCTCTCTCTCTCTCTCTCTCTCTCACTCTCTCTCTCTCTACCTTCCTCCAATGGCGCCTCTTGATGGTGTTCCTCGTTATCATCATCACTGCCCAGAATTGGGTGAATGACTGCCTGAGGCGCTTGTAGTACTTCCTAGAAGAAGAGAGGGGGCAGCGACACACAGCACAGAGTATATCACTCTCTGACCTGATTTCACCCTGCAGGTGAAAACTAACTCCACTCTTTCCCCTCTGCTCCTCTCTCAGTCATCGTTTACTATACAGGCACATTTTCACCACTTGATCTCCATGGGTTCTCTCTCTGTGAGGCGACATGTGGAGACTCTCCATCTTTCAGTTGAAGTGAATGAAAATGCTATTGTACTTCAGTTTGGAGGTACGGCGCTCACATTTCATCTACAACGTTTTAGATGTCACATTAGGGCTTCCTGTGTATCAAAGAATTTACTTTACTCTACTCTCTTCTACTCTACTACTACATAAGTCGACAACAGTGTCGGGGAGTATTGATCTAAATGACATTAAAATATTTTTTTGACGAAATTTTGCAGCAGCTTACTCGTATTTTTAAATACATTCATATTTTGAATATCTTAAATATTCATATGTCTGTATTAATTACTGCAATTTCTCAACAAATGTTCAGAGAAGTTGTTGTGTGCTATTTTAGAAGATTTCTCACTAGGGGAGCTTTCTTCAGTAATGTTGGTAACTTGCAAAGCTTTAATAATGTCATAGTAGCTCCTTCAACACTGAAATCTATAATTGAGAATCAGTGTTCAGTTTCCTTACAGAACATACTGAGTCCAGTTTCACCAAACTTATAACAGGCAAGTGGCCATTTGCAACACTATTTCTATGTTCTCCTGTTCATTTTCAGTAATCACAACTGATGCCATGCATGAATATCCAGCAGGGGAGAAGTTTCACGGCTGGAGAAGCTTGCGTTTTGCACTGAACTGGAGTTTGTTATCCACCTGTTTATTCTGTTCTATTCTGTTGGGTACTCTGGTCATTCTCTCCACTTTTCCTCCCTTCTCCTTTCTTCTATCTCTCTATCTCTCTCTTCTCTTCTTGTCTTTCTTTCTTTCCTTTTTTACGTATTCTTTCCTTCTATCATTCATTGTTTTCATTCTCCCTCTCTCCATAGTTCCTGCTTCCCCTTCCCCTTCTTTCTTCTTTCTGTTCTGTCTTTCTGTAAGTTTTCTTTTGTTCTTTTTCCTCTGCTCTTCCTTTACAGTAAGTCCTTTTCAATTAGAAACTTGACTGCACTTTACAATATAATTTGGATTTCAGGACATGTGCAACAGTATTTCCTGCACTATATTATGTTATTTTGTCATTAAAAATGTTAAACAGAATTAAGAAAAATAAAATGAACAAGAAAAGTGAAAAATCACGTCAGAGAGCATTCGTGCTACATCTGAGGTGACGGTCATTAATAATGACTCTTATGTCTCGTAGATGCAGCTTGATATGACACTCTGATAGTCTTTCCTCTGCTCTCCCCACCTGGCCTGGTGTCCCCTGATGTGGCTCTGGATGACGATGGCTTTCTGTTTGAAGAACTTGAAGTTCCTCCTGCACAGGAAGCCTCTTATGTTCCTCTGGATGGTGACGGCAGCCCAGGTCTGGGTGCTGTTCCACTTCTCCTCCAGCTGCTGGTACAGAAGCTCCTTGAGGAACACCTACCACACATACACACACACACACACATATTAAAACATGCTGACACGCGCAGACAAAATCAGTGTGACAAATCTGGCATGGAGGCACCTTGGTGAGTCCCAGCTGGTACTGTCCCTCCTCGGTACAGAACATGTCCAGCAGAGCCACCGTCTGCTCTCTGTCTGACGCCACAGGGAGGCGCTGGGTCAGGAGCACCCCATATCTGAAACACAACACTTTTTTTAACCTTGCGTTCTTCCAAATTTGTGTTCATTTCCAGAGATTAATGCATTTATCTTGATGAAAAAAAATCAGGTGCATTTAGGTGGTTTTTGAGAATGAGTGATTGAGGTAAAAAAATATATTCATTGTTATTCATTTGAATACTGTAATAATTCTACACTATTTAAATGAATACATGTATGTGAAACACATCAAGGAAATATCTAAATAAACCTTAAAGAAGTGATGTGATCAGGGGTTGGCAGTCCAACAATTTTAGACAGTGATCAAACATGAACGTCCACAAACTACTCCAATCTTCACAGAGCATCACTGGCTAGCACATCCACGCCACATGAACATACCAATAAAGTGATGCAGCCAACTAGAGGACATGCCAATTGGAAAAATTAAAGGTCCCATGTTATACTGTCATCAATTTCACACAGCTGTCAGAGGTCCAACAACACTGTATTTGAAATGTGTTGCCCCAAACCCATCTGTGGTCCTGAATTTGGGGACAGCCTTCCATTCCGACACCCCTCCATTGGGAAACCCCTCCATTCCGAAACCCCCCCCACTCTGAAACACCGCTGTTCCGACGCCCCCCCCCAAAACACTGCTGTTCCGAAATTAAACACAGCTATCCGTGGTGCTGATGTCCACTTCCAGTCGCACTCGCACAGTTCTGAAGTGGGTTAAGGTTAGGGTTAGTTCGGAGTGGGGGGGTTTCGGAATGGGGCGGTTTCCCCCATAGCCTTTTCGGAATAGCGGGGTCTTTGAAAAAAAGGGAACACCGCCATTACGATGAATTAAAGTCTATGTTCGGAACAGCAGGGTTTCGGAAAGGCGGGGTGTAACCCCTGAATTTCTGCTGTCTAAAAGTCGCTCTACTGAGCTCTACTGAGAGCAGGCTGTTTCTGTGCCTGCACCTTTAAATGCTAATGAGCTCCGTCTGTCAACGCCTGCCTTACCTGCTACACACCCCTCTCAGGGAGAGGATGCTGCTTGAGCTAGCCGTAGCACGCGCTAATGTTTACAGTGGATGTATCGCTATGACTCGCTGAGATACTGTCGTTCAACCATACCAGTTTGACCCAGAATCGGACCCAGAAGGAGAGGCTCCTGATGAAGTACAGACTGCGGCTGCAGCAGGACGTTTCAGAATGGTTAGTGTGTCTGAATAATGTTAGTTTGTTATATGTGTTGTTACAGTTACTACCATGTAGCTAATTGCTAACAACTAGCAACAGCTGTGTTTGTTTCCAACACAGTCTCCAAAACTCTTGGACACTGTTTGCATCGTCTCTGTCTCCAGTCTGCACACATTTCCAGACTTTTTACTGCTCGTAATATTATCAACATTAAACTCGTTTCAAACGCCATTGCATAGCGGATCGAAGCAGAGCTAAGTAGTTGGCCAATTTCCAGCTGACTTCACCATACTCGTAGGCAACTGTAAATACTATCAAACCGTGGCGACACTTACTTGTGGCTCGGGTGCAGTTGCTGGGTCCCGTATGGTTGGGACTGATCCTTTTACGAGGGTCAGCCAGCTTTGTACTGACCCTTGTTACTGAAGCAGGCCGAGGTGAAGTGGTTAGCACAAACATACAAGCTAATACGAACTGCAGCCGGCACGTTGTTAAAAAATGAAACGCAACCACTCTCTCTTGTGTTGTTCTGCAGCTGGGACAGAATACAGGCACTTATGCTGATTACGTAACGACAGGAGCTCAATCTGAACAGCCTGTAGGAGCGCCGTTTTACCAGTGGGTGGGCTGCAGAGACCATGCAGGAATCGCTTGTTTTCTTCATTCTGGGAGTTGGCAGGCTCAGGGAGGACCAGCTTATATATGTAGAGACCAGAGAAAACCTGTTTTCATAATATGGGACCTTTAATTGACGTAGCTCGTCCTTAGATGACATACTGTAAACTATGCAATACACCCATTTATAGGCCTGTTTGAGTTGTGAGTGCTTGAAAAGTGTTATTTCATAAGTATGTTCTCTTTTGGTTTCTTTTTACATGATCAAATTCATATCAAGATTAAATAATCATTTCGACACGTGTGTAGTATCTTCAATGTAATATTCTGTTTTAATGGTGCAAATGAAGAAATTCATATGCTGCATTTCCGAACTGATACACAGATTGCAATGTGATTTTGATTAAATACATTGTGATATTCTCTTTTGGTCAGATTGCCCACCCCTCGTTGTAATGGTACACGTGGGGCCCTGATGTGTGTTTGCTGTACCTCTCAATGAAGTCGGAGTAATGTATTCGTATGGGGAAACCCTCTTTCCTGATGTGGATGGTCTCCAGCATCCCAGCATGCCTCAGCTGACCTGACACATAGTCAATGTCAAAGATCCCAGGAAGCTAACAGAGGACACGTGAAACACAGAACATGGTCGTACTCTGATGCCTGATGTTACGATAATGGTCATCATCAGTGTAAAGTGTTGAATATTACCTTGACGTAGTTTGGCTTCAGGCAACGGACAAAAGTGGTTTTGCATCTAAGAGTTAAAGATCATTGACACAGATTATTTATCAGGAAACATGATTAACCTTAGACCTACCTAAGAGAGGGTAAGCAACATGTGACAGCTGTTTTATAGAACTCCGTACCAAAAAGGGGCATTTTACCAACTTCAGGCATCTGGAATGAGCGCTAACCAGTACAGGTTTACGTGTGGTTGACATGTTTCCATCAAACATCCTGATTTAAAGAATTCACACCAGTATGATGTGTCACTGTGGAGTCTCTTGTAGAACTTCTTTCAGCGATGAGTCACACCAAATGAAAACATTACGAACTTAAACCAACTATTTTTATTCTCATATTTCACTCAACAAACCACCGCTGATTGATGTTAAACCCATGTAGTGAAACTGAATACCTTCAAGTGACACACTTGGACTTCGGGTTACAGTCTGTTTTACCTCTCCAGGCGGGTGGTGAGTTCAGTCAGGGACTGAAGGAAGTGTGAAGCAGCAGTGGAGGGCTGCTGGCGGAGACCCTTCCCTCTCCAGCCCAGCTCTCTCTGCTGGATGTAACCATCCTGAACCTTGCGGAACAGCTCGGACACCATCTGACAAACGTTGTCACGTGAGGAAAACACACACAGTCACAGGTGAACTGACAAAATGTGTTAAAATTCGATGGATATGGTTTTGGAGAAAACATTGTGAATCATGTAGATGCACATTAACGTTTCACAATTACAAAATAGCAATGCATCTATGAGAGATCTGACACACAGCACATTAAGGCAAGACAGGACTATTTATATAGTACTGATCAGACACAGAGCAATTCAAAGTGCTTTGGAGAGGCAAAGTATTGCATTAAAATAAGACTTTAAAACATAAAGAATTAAAGGGCAACTCTACATATTTTGCACATTAAAGTGGGTTTCTACCTCTATATGTGTAAACATTATATAATATCATATTATAAAGCCTCAATTGATGTCACTCAGTGGTTTAGTTGCATTTTGAGTAATATAGGCAACATCATTTGATCATGAAAAATCATTTCAAATATGTGTATGCGTGTGTGTGTGTGTGGAATATCAAATGTTATATCTCTGGTTCTGTTCTATTGGTCATAATCATTTGTTTCCATAATGCCATTTAGCCATTAAGTCACATCCTTGGAGGCAATTTATCAGATTACATGCAGCTTCCTCTGGAGCCACAAAAGGCTTTATATTGCATTTTCCATATGCAGCAGTACTACGTAAGACCTTTATTGTGTACATTTGGTGGAGATACTCTTTCAGAAAATGCTAGAAAAGATACAAGAACAAATACTATTGCAGTTCATACACAGCATACAGAAATGTTGTACTTCTGTTCACATTTGAATCTGTCCCTTTATTTTTACTTTTCGTATGGTTTAATCTCCCATCTCTGTTTATCTGTCTACTGTCTCATGAGTCCTTTCATTTGTTAGTTACCTGTAAAGCACTTTGAACTGCACTAAACTCAAAGACACTACAGTTTGAATGACTCATACGCAAACTTGTGTAATTTGACTACATAATGTGATCAAATGCTTAAGTTCAATCAAGGCTTCTCTGTAGCCACTATGGACATTTAGCAAAAGGCTCATCTCAGCACCCTGTACGCATCACAAGGCAGTCAGTTCACCTTTAAACGACTCCTGGCAAAAAGCTCCACCACTTCTGTCCTGAACTGGTCATGGTTCTTATTCAGGAAATTGTGAACCTGGGAAAAGAGTATTTTTAATAGTAAAAACACAAATGCTCTCACTCTCACTGCACTGGCCACTGCTGCTGCACAAAGCAGTGTGCTGTGCCCAGTACCTGATAAGTGACAGCTCCAGCATAGTGATAGACAGTGAAGACTGGCAGTGGGTTCTTGGGCTTGGCATAGTAGGGACTGTTCCCATGGTGGTAGTGGCACTTCTGGAGGAAGGTATGGTCTGTGGCCTGATGGGAAAAAAAGGAACCACATATAAACAGTAGCAAAAAGACATTTATATTCACTACTTAATATTTAACACTCCCTCACACAAGGTCAGCTGTAGAACAACATGGTAACAGTGTGTCATAACTTTTCTGAATGTGTCAGTTCAGGTTTTTTTTAAGGGCACCCTGTCAAATCCTGTGTGTGTTGTGTGTATGTGTGTGTGTGTGTGTGTGTGTGTGTGTGTGTGTGTGTGTGTGTGTGTGTGTGTGTGTGTGTGTGTGTGTTTGTTCTGCAAAGTGAGGACCAGCCATCAGAGTAAAAGTGAGGACATATGGCTGCTCCTCATGACACTCAAGCAGTGTTTGAAGGTTAGGTACTTGTTTTCAAGTGATAGGTTAGGGGTTAGGCATTTAGATGTTTTGATTTAAGTGAGGTTAAGGGGCTAGCGAATGCATTATGTCATTGAGGATCCTCACAGTTACAGAAGTAGTGTGTATGTGTGTGTGTGTGTGTGTGTGTACCTGGGGAAGGCAGGTCTGGTCGTCCAGTATGCGGAGGATGCCGTGTGGTCTGGAGGAGATCAGCTCCAGACAGGAGTGGAAGTCCTTGAGAGGCATGGGATACCACTGGATCTGTTCTGTACTGTACTCCTCCTGCAGGACGCACACACGCAGTAATACAGCAGAGACTGCACTCAGCTTAAGTGTTTGAAGGCAATTACTAAAGCTGCTCTTTTGGCCAGATCATCAGAACATTATCAACCAGGGCGCATTGATATTAGAGGAGCAGTAACAAATTCAGTAACTTCACTGCTGGACTTGAGTTATGTGCCATCAAAGGGGGGAATGACTTTGCAAAACAGAGGGGTAGGGCTAAGTGGTAGGCATTTGGATTAGGCCTTAGGTTGTAAGAAAACAAGTTGTAAACTGCTGCAACACACGTAGTCCTCTATCAGTCATTACTGCATACTCAGCATTAATGGGAAGCTGTGGAGCTGGAGTTGGGGAGGAGTTTGAACTACTGCCATGCAATGTCTTTTAATTTCTTTTTCAGTGTGATTGCAATTATTTGTAACTGATTCAACTCTGTGATAGCGGCCTAAAAAGTTACCCATAATAAAAAATTTATAAGTGGTAAATAATGGTCTCAGTTACTGTTAATAAGCCATTTACTAATTATTTTAAAACCGCTTAATAACTACTGGGACTCTAGGTTATGAGAAATTTCTTTGCCTATCATTATAAGTCAAGTCTTTAAATAAGGTCATTACTTGTTATACACTTTGAGGGGAAATTATCTTTTCACTTTCTAATAAGTCCAAAATGACTACCATGTACATGTCATTTGTAAAGGTAATAAGTCTAACTTAAACATAAACAAATCACCTCTGTAGTTATGAGCATAAGACAAGTTATGAGTCATGGGTTTATAACGTTAAACACAACCTGTTTTTTTTATATTTTTTATTTGTGTATGGATAACACAGAACAGGATAATGAGTGAGTTTTACAGGTGTTGCAGTTTGTTTTTATTTTTTTGCCAGAGTCAAAGAGCATTCGCTCAGTGCCCTACGCAATAATAATAGTGTTAGTCGTGGTGGTGTTCCTACATCATTAGCCAATTTTGCTGGCTAGATCTTCATGAATGAATGATACATCATACAAACCGCTCTAAGAAAAAGGATGAGTGTCCTGCTGTCACCATGGAAAACACTGGTTCCAATTAGGTGACTGTGTGTGCCAGAAGCCGAGCCCATAATTTACGCAAGGTATTGAGTTAAGAAAAAGGTGGATAGGGAATTATCAAATGACTCATCAGCTATTGATAAAGTCATTGGTCACAGCTCATAGACTATTTATAATAAGAGACTTAATAGAACGATGCACCCTCTGCGTCAGTCGATCCACATAGATCTTGTGTACAACCGACTGACCTGCTCCTGGGAGATCACTGCCTTGTTGACGAAGTGCTGCAGCTGCTCATTGGCAAAGTTGATACACAGCTGCTCGAAGCTGTTCACTCCGAGGTCCTGCGGGAGAACATAGGAGCCGTGACGTCACATCCAACACCCAAGGCGATTGCTCTGTTGTTTTCAAGTTTTCAGGTCTCAGTCGACACAGAACACCAACCTCAAACCCGTAGATGTCCACTATACCCACAGTGCTGTCCATCTCTGTGGGACTGAGCCAGTCATTGATCTGCTCCAGCAACCAGTCAAACAGCACCGAGTATAAGGCTTTGGCAATGGCATCTCTGCAAAAGATATCACAACGAGGAGAGTGGTGTGTGCACCTTCAAAGTTGAAAGTTAAAACAACTGCACACCAATAAAAATACACATCAAGATCACTCCATAGTCATCAGGTATACTACTTAGCAAGTGAAAAGGAGCTTCTACAAAGCATGATGGATGGACAGATCTCTTAGCGCTAGGTTTATTTTGCTTTAAAAGGACTTATCTGCTCTTTGCACATCCAGCCACACCAAGATCTGAGGACTTACCTAGATTCTATGGCACTTTCCACAGACAGAGGGCAGTAGATCCTGTCATAGGTCGTCTCCTGAGGATGAGAGAGCTAATCAGCTTTCCCCTATGCAGAAATATGGATGGTAACAGGCACACGAGAGGCTACTGACTGTGACTCTGTGAGTGATGACGGTCTGCAGCGCCTCGGAGGGAATCTGCAACAAACAGCCAACCCTCCTGGCCTCGGCCTCGCTGAAGATACGAGCCACCTCGAACGACTCGCTCTGAAGCAAAAACACCAACTTATGTGTGATATCAGTGTCTGATCTGTCAAATTCTCACTCTCTCTCTCTCTCTCTTACGCACACACCTCATATGAGCTGAAGCACATGTTGCCAAGCTGCAGGACAGAGGAGAGGATGGCCCAGACAGTGGAGATCTGGTCAGCATGCAGACCGATGGTCTCAAAGCACTGAACCAAAAGCTGGAAGTCTTGCTTGTCTTGCTTCCCCTTCAGTTCACAGAAACCACCCTGGAGAGAAAAAATACTTGTGTGACATGTATAACAGATGAAGAAGAAGAGAACATATTATTTAAAAAAAACAGAGATGAGAGTAGTCTGATCATTGATGTGTGATGTACTTGGTTCAGGTAGTAATAGGTCTCGGCTCCTTGCAGGTAGAGCTCCTGTTTGTCCCAGTCGTTCAGACCTGCCAACAGCTCATAGAACACGTGGTAGTTCCTCTCCTCATTGGCCTACGAGGGAAATGAGACAAGACCTCCGGTGACACTGAATGAGTTCACATCTTCTGATGACCGTCTACTTACAGCATAAATTAGCTTACCAGAAACAACAGCTTAATGAAAAATACTGCTGCGCACACATTAGTGGCTTACTTACACTCTACACTATTAGAAAAGAATGAATTATTTAGGCTCTGTAAGCTATTCAAGGAAAGGTTCACCCAAAAATGACAATTCAGTCATTATCTCCTCACACCCATGGAAAGTCAGTTGAAGTTCTGTAGTCCAAAGAACATTTCTGGACCGTCACAGCAAAACAGTGTTGCAGCATTCTCCTAAACAGCTGAAGTATCTTGAAAAGAAACACCATACAGCGTGCTTCAAGTCTCCAGAGGTCACAAGATCCCAAATTGTAAGCAGAAATCTTTACTGTGGCTGCTCAGCTAAAACCTCGTGGGAGCACATACTCGACTTCACAAAGAGGGTGTAGATAACATCTTTTCAAATCAATATGGGTGGGCCACTGGAGACTTGGATGACGGCAAGTCCTGGCTACTTCAGCTGTTCGGGAGAATGCTACAACGCTGTTTTGCAGTGAAGCTCCAGAAATGTTTTGAGGACTGTGAACCTTCTTTCCACTTTCCATTAGCAGATAATGACTGAAGTTTCATTTCTGGGTGGACTTTTTTTTTATTCGGGCACAGTGTTGCGTTGAGCTAAACGCAAACAACATGCCAGCATGCTCACATTCTCAAATTCTGACCACGTTATGGCACTACAGGAAAAGTAAGGTGACCATTACAGTTATGGCCATGTATCCTGTAGAGAAAGAAACAATGTCTGTAACAACTTTCATGACAATCCATACAATATGTGTCAAGACGTTTCACTTTGACTCAAAACACATCGACCTACTGGTGGCACTTGAGGAAAAGTTAGAGGATCACCAATGACAATGGACAGACTTCATTCGTTAAGATAAAATTTCAATCTGTTGGTGGTGCAGGATTCATACTCTGGGGATCTTGAACATCTGTACCAAATGTTTTGGCAATCCCTCTTAATCTTTGTCACATTACCTCAGTCAAGACAGAGAGAGAGATTTCATAGCAGTCCGTTGAACACTTGCCATGTTATTTCAGTCTGGACTAAAGTGATGGACAGAGCAATCAAGCAAAAAGCCAATCACAAAGTCGTTTCCACAATGACAAACTGTACAGCAGCCCTATGAACGCTGTACTGTCGGTGCAAAAAACAATGTGATGTATTGTTTTTTACCAAAAGTGTGTAATCTGTTTGAATTTGATTAAATTTGCTTCTCCAGCAGGTGGAACATCATGGACTCCTTCATGACGTCTGTTGAAAGCACACAGCACACCTCACTCAATATTCTCACCTGAAAGACAACCCTGGACTTCTCAAGGAGATATTTAGACAAAGAGGTCCCTACAACGACCCCACTGTCAACCAAGATGAGAAAACAGTTGACAAATAAAACAGCTGCGACAGGTTCCATTGGGGGGAGCAACGCAAGGAAAACACAGAGAATATCATTAGGTTGACTCACTGGAGAATGTGGATGTGGAGGTACTTGCCAAAGCGGCTGGAGTTGTTATTGAGGATTGTCTTGGCATTCCCAAAACTCTCCAGGATGGGAAAGACCTCCATGGGCTGGTTGAGGAGGAGAAAGACAGAAATTAAATCAAGACCGACATGGAGGGAGGACTGGAAGCTGGACCTGCCAGCACTCTGCTTTGTTCCTAACTGATCACACTGCACACCACTGAAGGTGTTCCCCTGTGCTTCCCACAGTGAATTACCTGTCGCAGGCTGTCGTTTCTGCCCTGATACATGGAGCTGAGGTAGTGGACTATCAGCTTGGTAGCTTCAGTCTTCCCTGAACCACTCTGCCCACTACACAGGGAATAAAGATTACCTGAAAAATGACATCTTCTTAAAAGTATTGTTGTACATATGGTGCATGTATTAGGTAGCTGATGATAGAGAGATGACATGCTACAAGGTTCCGTGTCTTTTCACAAACCAGGGGTGCTGTGGCTCAAGGTTGGCACCTTAACCCCTAAGCTACCAAGGCATCCAATGACACTGCTTCATCTTAGATTTATACCTTGTTACGTTAAAATTATTCGACAATGACGCTAGCAGCGCTGTGAAGCTGTGATGTGTTCAGTTACATGCTAATGTTTGCATGCTAACATGGCTATAACACAAGATGCTGACGTTTAACAGGGTCCTTGTTGAATTGCCTCGTTAATGCATATGGTGGAACATTTCTGTACTTGTAACAGTATAGTATAGTATACTTGTACTATAAATCTGCTGTTAAACAGTAATTTAGCCAACAATGTGTTAGTCTGTCCCTCAGAACATCTTCACCTTGTTTCAAAGACCCAACTATATTAGTTTCTACTGCAAATGGACGTCTTCAGGGTCTCGCACACATGTATTGCTTAATTTTTATTGAAGGCTCAGCAATTTCCTAAAAAAGCTAGCCACTGTAGTTTCTAGCAAATGTTACACAAAAAGGAGGAAATACTGCACTCTTGGGGAGTTTTCTTAGAGGTGGATTAATCTACATTTGGTGTTGTAGTGAGTATTTCTGGCAGCAGGATGGTGTACATGGGACTGAGTCAAAATAAGTGCGTGTGTTCATAGTAATGAAGGAACATGTCACCCAGTGCAATAGAGTGAGGGTCATCGTGAACATACATACTTTTGCATTCCATTGCAATCACTTTTGCATTATCTCGAAAAATACCTTTTTTCCTTCTGTTTCTTCTGAGCCGCATTATTATGGATCAAACTCACAAACCTCATCAGACTCTCCCGTGGTAACTGTTTGGTCAGCGGTTGTCTGGTGTTAATGTATTGTGCTTGGTGGTTTGTAAAAAAAAAAAAAAACAGCGGTGGACCTGATTGCGATGTAGCTCATCAAGGTAACGCAAAAGGATTGCGAGGAAACTAGAAAACATATCGCAAGGTAAGTCAAGACTAGTCCTAAAAAGGATTTCGCCATGACCCTCAGGGGGCTTTGTACAATAGTGTTCCTAATTGATGTGTTTTTAATTGATTTTGGACTATGTTTGAGCACTGTGACACAGAGGAAGACGATATATCAGGCACTGATATGCACACAATACCTGTTAGTAAATACATTCATTGTTGGCCTGAAGAAAATGATCAGACATAAGAGGGCTTGTGATTAAAAAAAAAATGTAGCTGTCTAAATTATGAATGATGGAACTGAGCATTTGTTTTTAACCTGAGGCAGGAAAGAAAAAACCCAGAGTTTTGCTAAACTTCATAGAAATGTACCATAAAATTGATGAAGTTTGTGAATTTGTCAGTACCTTATTATGATGCACTGCTCCTGTGAGGAGGCTTGAGACTGACTGATAGCAGCGTCAGCAATGGCATACACATGGCTGAGGCAGAGAACAACACAAACCATCACTCATGATCGAAATTGTGAAATGATTTCAGATACACTTGCTGCCTGTTATAACAACATGTACAGAAAGAGAAAGCAGAGTAATGTACAGCAGTGTGAGAGGTGTTTGCTCACGGTGGGTTTCTATGCTGCTCGCTGCCCTGGTATTTCTGTCTGAGCTCCTCGGTGTAGATGTTAAGGGGCTTGAAGGGGTTAATAGACAGCAGCATGTTTCCAATGTAAGTCTAGAGAAAAAGAAAACGCCACAGCTGTTAAAGCACGCTGACAGACAATTAGCTGTGGTGGGAATAAAAATATCTGAAAATGTAATTTAGCAAAGAAGACAGTTTAAAGCGTGAGTGCGAAGGGTTAATTCTCAACCTTGGGAGCACATATATCGCTTCTCACCAGAGTTACTGAAAATTGTTGCTCTTTGCTAGCTAGCTATTCTTGACTGTAGCTAGCTTCCCTTAGCTACTTCACCATGAGACACACATGAGACTGGGACTGAAAACAGCATCTGAGACCAACGGATGCCAGTTTAAAGACAGGAGATACAATACAGAGGCGATTTACAGCAGCTCTGACCAGGACTTAGACTCCTTGGATGAGAGGATCCTTGGATTACTTGAGGATTCATTTCAACCACACCAGACGTGAATGTGGAAAGACAAACCAAGGTTGTTTTGGTGGGTTTTTATTTTGTAGCGTGTTTTAGGTTGAGAAAAGAAATTAAGTTTGCCTTTGTTTGCTAGAAGAGAGAAACTTGAATTCGGAAACAAACTCGCCATGGCATACATACAGGGGCTGTTGGTCTATCACAGGGGTCACCAACACGGTGCCCGCGGTCACCAGGTAGCCCCCAAGGACCCCATGAGTAGCCCTCAGGCCTGTTCTAAAAATGAAAATTGAATATTGATATTATCTGTTTCCCACCTTGTTAAGTCATTGTTGATAATTATTGTAAGAAATAATTAACGTGATCAGTGTCTTCACATAGATGAGTATCATTAATCATTAATCATTAATAATCATATATAACTAAAGGCAAACTGAGCAAATGTGTTATTTCAGAAGAGCGTATCAAACTGGTAGCCCTTCGTATGACTCAGTACCCATAAAGTAGCTCTCAGTATCAAAAAGGTTGGTGACCCCTGGTCTATCACCTCTTGTCTCTAGTCTAAAGTGGTATAAGACAAGGACAGACTGGGGCTGACTGGTTAGCATGCCAACTTTAGTAGACATGTCTGTAACACAGCACATAAAGTAACAACACTGTTTCTTCACACTGCATTTTAATGGCTTCAACTAAAGGACAGCAACTTAACAGCATCTAAACATGCTGATGTCCACCAGTGCAGCAGTGTCAAAGCATCCTACAGGGTGTGTGAACACACTGCAGTACTGCGCCTCATACAGTTTGTGTCAAGTTACATTTGGAACCGGGCAAACTTCTGACCACACCCAACCAGACAAATCTACCACAGAGGGATATGAAGTACTGCTTATGAGCATTGTGCACAGTTTCTCGTCAAGCATTAAGCCATCATCCATCTTTGAAAAACAACTCTGTTTTATGTAATTATTTTCTGCTGAGTTTTTATTTGAACCGCTTTAAAAGGCTTAAGAGAGCATGAAGTCAGTCAAGTAACTTACATAAATACAGTCACGGTGGAACCTCTTCTTCAGATTCAGAAGGACAGAGCTCTCGCACACCTCTCTGAGAACAGTGGACGACAGGAAAAGGTGCATATTTATTCTGTACTGTGGGTACTGTGTGTGTGTGTGTGTGTGTGTGTGTGTGTGTGTGTGTGTGTGTGTGTGTGTGTGTGTGTGTGTGTGTGTACTCACTCGAGCTGAGACAGATCCTCCACCTCATCAACCTCTATAAGTCTCTTGCTGCCGGGCATCACCACCTGAAGAACAGACATGATGTCAAAACGTTAGTCCCACCACGCTCCGGTTCGGACCATGAACTTCACACAACTTTGCTCCCATCTTCTCTCCACAGCAACCTTCTTCCCTGGCAAACACTTCAGTCAGTATAGTTGAAGTCCTATGCGAGAGTCCTTTATGGTTTAACATGTGTTTGGTTGATGCACTTCGCTGCCAATGGTCTGGTCCACTCATTTCCTCTTCTCAGCGGGTAACCAATCCACTGTGGAGCAGGGTGATAGCTGATATTCTGCAATCTCACAGCTCTTTGTGGCAGTGTGTTGTATGCTCTATTGTATCTGAAATGAATAAACCAGCAGCAAGTCTTTTATGTCCTATTGTCTTGTGTGCGCACCGCTATAAGTGATGAAGTAGAACTGATAAACTGACACTCCACCCCTCAGCCGTTAATCCTCTTTAGATTAACTTTTCTGAATTTAAGGTTTGTCTCTTTAGTGTAAATGTGGTTTAGAGTTAAATGTGTCTTGATATGTGAGGAATTAGTCAAATGGCAAGTAGTAAGCTGACCTAGTGCTAGAATTTTAATGAACAGATAATAAATGGAACCAACAACAGTCACTTCAGGTAGAAAACTGGCCGGTGATTTTTATTGTGGAGAAATGTGAAATCATCAAACTTGGTTAAAGTAGCATTCTGTAGTTTTGGGGAGTAAAAGTTAATAAGAAGAGAAAGATCTTCACTGACTGATTTTTTTTTTGGAGGGAAGGGGGAGTGTAGTAAATGAATATAGTACCTTTCTAGCTTCAAACTGTTTTCCAGATCTTTTCCTCTGAGAACAGCTTGATTATTCAGTAATGGAATAAATGAATGAATGACTAAATAAATAAATAAATAAATAAATAAATAAATAAACTGATATATTTCTGAGTTATTGTAAATACTACAAGTCAGAAACTGAATTTCTTGTCCAAAACTACAAAACTACTACATGCCACTTTAATTCTGGTGAAATTTGAAGCCATAACTATAACATTTAAGAATACATAGTAAAACATTTGGGTCCGACCTATCTTGTGTTTGCTTATTTCATGTACTACAGCCATTCCCAAACTTCAGAATGATGCGGCCCACTTGGAGACAGAAAAATCTTCTGGGGTCCACCTCAACTTGTAATCACACCTTTGATCAACACAAAGACTCAGATGAAGTATTTCACTTTTTGTTCGTTCATAAACAAAATAAATCTATCTGAAGGTTAGCCTGAGGCAACGCAATGCAAATTCATAATCCATCCACATACATTGTAGGGCATTTTGACTTTTAGCAGACACTTTACTTACTGTAAAAATGACTTACAGTAATTCATACACTGATGGCGATGGCTGCTGTGCAAGGTGCCGACCAGCACATCAGGAGCAGTTTGGGGTTCAGTGTATTGCCCAAGGACACTTTGACATGCAGGCCAGTGGAATCAAACCAGCGACCTTCCAATTACAAGACGCTGGCTCTACCCACGAGCCAAAGCCACCCCAGTTATACATAACAGTTTGCAAACTTGTATATCAGGAGAGCACTTTCATTGACAGAATATAAAACAAGCTCCAGTGTTGTGTCGAAGTCTGTTAACCAATCATTGTTTATTCCGTTTCGGTTAGAATTAAGTTTTCTGCATCACCACCCAGTGATGCAGGTTGAGGTTGATAGGTGGCACACATATTAATGGGAAACAATCTTAAGCACAACATCAGATAAAAACACGTGACATAGATAAAGTATAAACTGTAATTTAACTACCTTGTTTTATTAGTTCTGATTAAATATTCACAATATTACTCAACAAGTACAAATATGTTATGGTAATTTCAAGCTTAATAGAAAAAAATTGAAAGTCAAACACATTTTATTTATGTATTGTGAATGACCTCTCGTGGCCTATCCGTAGCACCTTAACAGCCCACCAGTGGGCAGCAGCCCACACTTTGGGAATCACTGAAGAACTACATTGCTTTGCTGCCATCTTTGATATCTACACAACTCTACATATCACATTAACTGCTAGTTTGGGGTTTATTCAAGTTGCCATTTTCTATAGTCAACAGGTAAATTAGGTATCCAACCAATCGTTAGTAAAAGGGCCATTCTTCATTAGCTATGACAGCATCAGACATGCATCTTAGATGAATTAGATGTACAGGCTCAGACACAACGCTATGACAATTGACAATTACATTGCATGTGAGCTGATTCGTGGTGCATGGGTTTTCAACCCACAAGTTATGAACAACAAACATTGTGATGTGGTCTACAACTATTCTCCCACAGACCACTTCCAATTCTGGAAACACCTTGTTTGTGTTTCTTTGGACCAATCACAGCTCTGTGGTGTAGGAACCTTGTTTCAGTGAAACACATGTTTGGAGGTGAGGCGAGGCATTAACATGAATTGATCCCTGCAAAACAAAAGGCAAGAGCTGCTAGCTTGTTTAGGGTTTATAGCATGAGTGACCAGGTTAGGAAAGAGCTAACAGGTAGATAGCAGAAGAGAGGAGAGAATGCCGCCTGAAACAGGCACCCAATAGAAGGACGATGTATTTTAGGCTAACCTGGAAGTTAGCCTTTGTGTCCCTCAGCAATAACCCTATGGAGGTTTGGAATTTCGTGACAACACAAGCTTATAATACTGACACACTTTGTTCAGCAAGATAATCTTCACAGATGAACACCACGTTTGTGATTTTTGAAGCATCAACGAAATTGCAAGAAGTACAAAGCTAATGACAGGCTAATAGACTACATTATGGGGGTCCATCATTGTACAAGACAATGAGCAGAAGCTTTTTAGGCAAGACTAAGCAATGAGTTATTTTCTTCACCACAGAATTTGGTTAAGTTATTTAATGTGTGTGTTGGTCAGCTAGACTCTTCTGTTGATGCTCTTATTTTTCCAAGAATGTTGATCCAGTCACCAAATAAAATAAATGCTTGCAACCACTACATTCTTTTAAGATGAACTTCAAGATAACTCTAGCATGTGCTGCACTAACCTCGCAGTTCAGCTCCAACTTTTTCGTTCCGTCAACATCACACTGGTAAGTTATCTAGACAACTTTTGGCCATTTTGCTATTACAAGGAAGTGAATGAAAAAGATGATTCTTTGGACCTAGTGCCATCAGGTCAAACATAGACACTTTCCACTGCAAGAAGTTATTGAAATGTATCATAAGGTATATCCATTGTCACTGATAGTAAACACAAGCTCCAGGTACTTACAGTGGTCGCTGCCAGTCACAATAGTTAAGCAGCTGTATCATCACATCACAGCAAGGTATAGTACAACAGACACAACCATAGTAAATCACAGTCAAACCACTGCAACTGTGTCAATCAGGAAAACGGTACTTTTAAAGGCATGCACACCCCACATGACGTGGGCATGTTCCTGGATCATTATCCCAAATTGTGTTCCTTGATCAACATTGTGATCAGCGAATCACAGACCTCTGACATCATCAGTGTGCTGGTCCTTTGCTTCTTTCAAATTTGTTTTGTGTGTCTTTAGACATAAGCAAAGTTTTACACATTAGTACAATTGAAGAAAATCTCCAGTGAAATTAAAAATGTCCATAACTTCATATCTTTAAGTTCTTAATATTTAATCTTTAAAGTCTACTTCGAGCTGTAGCTATATGAGTTAGCAAGTTAGCTTGCTTAACCAGTTAGGCTGTGCTAACAAGTAAGTTTGTTAATAAGCGAGAATATTGTTCACTGAGAAAAAAAGAGTAGGATGATATAAGAGCCTTAATGATGCTTTCTTCAGCAAGATCATTGAGCCTTCCCCGAGAGTCACCTGCTGACAAAACTGTCAACTTTATAGACTGAGAGTTCACAAAAATGTGCTTGCCTGGTCCCAACTTTGTGTGAAAGATATCTCCCAAAAAATTAAATGTATAATGTTGAATGTAGAGACATGAGCTCGGTCGATATGGATGGAAATAACAGGAAACCCAAAGTTCAGAGTTGATTCTAATGCCAGAATCTCAGCGGGGCGCATATTGTTCGCTTGCTATAGATTATGTATACAGTCAATACATTGTCTTTTGCAGAGTAAAT
This sequence comes from Diplodus sargus, assembly GCA_903131615.1. Lineage (NCBI taxonomy): Eukaryota > Metazoa > Chordata > Actinopteri > Spariformes > Sparidae > Diplodus > Diplodus sargus. The sequence continues at coordinate 205,844 of CAEMYA010000200.1, forward strand.
AAACTGCACATTCAATCAAGAGGCAAAAGGAGGTGAATTACGCTAAGGTGAAATTTGCTTTGTGTCATCATAATGCCTTTTTGTAGTAATTACTAATAATTACTACCAATACCTGTGTGCTGACTAGTCGACTCTCTAGCATCTCCTGGGTGGGGTCCTCTGATTCCCAGGGGCCCCTGCCATTGTGGGCCGGAACAGTCCTGGCCTGGCCCCCATCATCATAGACTGTCCACTTGGTCAGCTTCTCCACTGTCTGGTGGGGCAACAGGTTCTCAGCCCGCAGCCAGTCCTGAACCACACACAACAACAACAACAACAACGACACATCAAGGACCTCAAAAGAATCATTGGATCACACTGATTCAATTGAAACTCCAGAGCTGGTCCTGCAAGTTTGATTTCTCTAAGACTTCATTCGCATGACTTCTATTAAACCACCAAAAGTACACACATACCTGAGGGTCTCCGCTCATCCGTGGGTTCCCAGCCCAGTGCACCTCTGGCTGGGGGATGTTATATATACCACCCTCCCCCATCAGCTGGGCCACTTCCCTGTCTGCCTCCTCCTCATACAAGGACCGGACACCTGTCACCGCTGAACTTGCATCCCCATTTGGAAAGGGCTGAGTCGTGGACCTGGGTAATCCAGCTGCAGTCTCTCTCTCTGGGTCTGGTCTGTTGGCTCGAGGTGCTCCACCACCCATTGTTGCTCCTGATAAGGACATCTTGGTCAAGTTGATCTGAGAGGGGTCCAGTTTCCTTCTTGCTGCCTGCAGCACACTGACTCCATCTTGATTTTCTAGGCCAGCTCTCCTGTTTCTATCCACGGTGTTGGATGATCCTTCTTGTGGGCCACTGGATGCCGGGCTCCTCTCTGCCACATCTCCACCTGAAGGTAACCCTCCTGGCAAGGGCTTCTTGATGGACTTCAAGAGGCTGAGGTCCGGTTTGACAGGGAGCACCAGCCTAGCACCTGGTTTTGGAGGTCTGGGCTCTTCCCCTGGCGATCCAGTGGCACTTAATGGGGTAGAAGGTCCAGGAGCAGTCTGGGGCAGCTCGACTGCCTTTGCCTTGCCTAGTTTGTTCATTCTGGGAAGCACTACCGCATATTTGGCTTCTACCTCTTTCTCACCAGCTAGGACGGCTTCCTCCCCTCCCTCCCCTGGTTTCCCCTGTAGGTTGGCTTTCTCTTTGTCTGCAGAGGAGCTCCTATTTTTCTTATTCCCCAGGTTGCTTTTGCTGACAACTGTCATGGCCATTCTATGTTTGAAGATATTGCCCTTCGATTTTCTGGCACCTTGTTTCTGTTTTATCGCCCTAAGGGAGAGCCAGCGGGAGACCCCAATTGCTTTACTCCAGGCAGAAAGCTTCTTTCTCAAGTTTAATCCCTGTGGGACGTTCTTCTGAATCCAGCCAGACACTCGGCGGAGAGTCGTCATTCCCTTTCTGCGTGCTATCAAGCGTTCCTTGGGCTTGTTGGACCCCCCATCAAGGGCCTCACACTCGGAAGTTTCCTCCTCGGGCTTTACGAGCAATTTATTTGCTTTTTGTTTGAGAGATACCATCTTGGCCTTCCCCAGGAGGAAGCTCTTTGGCTGCCCTTTGACGATGCTTCCAGTGTCCTGTTCCTCCTCAGGCTCCAGAATGGCTTTAAGGTCTTTACCTTTGGCTTTGAGAAGCATCATTTTGTTTTGGCCTTTAATGGCTTTGGTCAATGTTGGTTCATCATCCTCTTCTTCCTCCTCAGCCTCAGGATCAGCTGAGGCAGCTTCTACGAGAGCATCTTTCTCTTGAATATTTTTTTTGTTTGCTAACTTGGTCTTGCCTTTTGCTGTCTCTGCCTTGTTGAGGGAAAGACCTTTTGGTGGTTGAGTCTCCTCTGTTGCAGAGCTGGGCGTCTCCTCTTTGACTGCCTTCTTTTTGTTCTTTTTTTCTTCCTTGGCTTTTTGTTTGGCTTCCTTTTCTAACCTCTGCCTCTCTGCTTTGGCCCTCTGTTTCTCAGCCTTTTCCGCCTGCTTATCTGCCTTTGTTTTCTTAAACATCTTGGATTTCGACCCCTGTGATGGCTTTGAGGGACGTGGCGTCCGTCTGGGCCGTCTGCAGCCTTTCTCCACTCTTGGTTTTTCAGACTCGTCCTCTTGGGTTATCTCTCGGTCTTCACCCCCATCACTGGTCGCTGTCTCAGATACTTCACTCTCCTTCTTTTTTTCCTCTTCTTCCGCACTTGATGCGACCAATTCAATCTCAGAGTCACTTCTGGATTTGGCTTCCTCTGAAAGCTCTGTGTCCGATTCCTCGTTTGCTGTCTGTTCTGTATCTCTTTGGATGTCTGAAGCCTCAGACTCCTCCTCACTGCTCTCTTCACTGCCCTGGGTCTCAGCTGGCTCTCTGTTACTTCTTTGCTCCTCCTCCTTCTCATCACTGCTGGTTCCCTGCCCCGTCACCTCCACTGAGCTTCCTGCATCGCTCTCTGATTCACCCTCCTCCTCTTCCTCACTCTCTGACATTTTGTTATTTCTCTTGTTTCCAGGCTTGATTCCCCCTTGTTTTGTTTGACGTGTTTTTGGCGAAGGTTTAAGTTTGGTGGACTTGTTTGTGTCGCCTGTGATCTTGCTATCTTTGCCTTGTTGAAGTTGTGATCTCCCATTTGCAGTTATCCCATTTCCTAATGTCTGACCCCCTTGTTTCTGTGGTCCATTTTGTTCTGTGTCTTCCTTTTTACGTACATTTTCTTTATTCCTTCTGTTACTTTTCACCACATCTGTCTTTCCGTCCTGTAGATTTGGTGAATTCTCTGTACTCTCTCGTTTTCCTTTATGCGGCCGAGATGCTTTGGAACCATTCTGTCTCACATTTTTGTGTAGATTTCCTTTTTTCGCTGCCTCTGCCCTCTGCCTTGTGGCATTTGTTCTACCTTGAGACTTGACTGGTGACATTGTGATCAATACTTCAGTATTGGAATTACCTAGAGAATGACAGAACCGTATAAATTATTTTTTTTCTTTGTAATTTGAGATCATATTGACAAAGAAATCAATAGACATTCCGATTTTAGTAGAGAGCATATGGAAATGTACATTTATGAAAAACACTACGATAGACAAGTTAGAAGACTGTCTGTAAGCTGAGTAACACATCTTTCAAACTCAGTGAAACCAGGTCCTCAGCTCAACCTGTCAGCATTTAGCCCAGGTTTCACACTTGAAGTCACTGACCCTTGTTCAGAGGCTAAAGACACCGCGGTCAGACCTAGTTTAGCCTCAACTGACCTCATTGTTTTGTTTGAAAGCTGCAATAGATCTCTATCAAGACAAACCCAACAATACACCAATGCAGTGAACATGGCAAAAGCACCAAAGAAGCAAAAATGCTTGTAAAGCTGCTTTGAACCTTTTTCACGCTGGATGAAATTGACTCTTTTGTTCGTTTTCTGGCAGCAAAAATCTGCAATTACCTGCAGGTTAAATCTAAACTGCAGTGAAAGGCTATCTTTAGATCCATCGAAATGTAATTGTATAGCCTGCACACCTTGGGGGTAGAGCAAAATATAGCTTACCAGGCTTCTCAGGTGAAACCCAGGCATGGCTGGGGGGCTGCAAAACGCTCCGACTTGTCCTCAAGAGCTGGTGTCACTGATACGAACAAGCACCATGCTCAAGAGGGGAGCTGAGGGGAAGTTATACACCAATATCCCACCCACTGACATAATACACAAAGGCACACATCCACATATGCAATAGACACAATGAGGAAAGGTTTGTGTGCGCTTTATTCTCACGCGCACACACACACACAATGCCCCTTTTGACAAAGGTGAGCCGGCGTGCACCAGCACACACACACACACACATACACACACACAGAGTGGCACAGTTAAGTACCTTCTGAATAATACAGCTCTATCTGGCAGGTCATGCAGCTCTACTGGCATTCATATAGCCAGCTGGTGAATGCTGGGAGGAAAGGTGAGAGGAGCTGCCTGGATGGACCAACAATGGGTGCTGATGGAGGAGAGAGGCAGAGGCACAGAGGAGAGAGGAGGGTTCATTACCTGGCTTTTTCCTCTGGGAGAGGGAGATTCTGTCAGTGAGTGCTGGAATGCTGGCCTCAAGTATACATTGTCAATATCTCAGTGCAGGCCCTAAGTATTAAGACAGTGACTATATTTAGTGTCCCTCTCATCTCAGCTGTGCTTCAAGAAATATCTTGAAACTTGAAAATGACTCTGTGCATACATATGAGTGTAAAAACTTATATTTTTTAAAACTGTTTTGATTGAAGATCTAAAAATTAAGAAAGCGAAAGATTCAGACATTGTTCTTTAACATATTCCACATTACACTTCACCTTTGGAAGCAAATACTAAAGTTTATGCCCAAGGAACGCTTCAGCATTTTGGGAAACATGTGGCCACCTTTTTTTCCCACAGTGTGAGATGAGATCGTCGGAAATTCTATAACACATTATACTCAATACAAAACGCCCAGGTATTCAGGCACCATTTTCTAGCTCATTTAACATCTTCAAGTTGCATATGATAATGTCTCATCGTGCAGGGTCATCCTCTAACAGAGCTGCTGCTGTTCATTACTAAGCCTCAGCCAGGTCCTCAGGGAGCTCAGGTTGCTGCAAAGCCACATTGGCTCAAGGCAATTAGTGGACAAAGCAACTCCTTCCATAATGGATGACCAAAACTCTTGGCTGTGCATGTATGACAACTGATCCCTCTTTTATCCACTTCACCAGAGACGGCCCTGCTGCTGCGACTCATAAACACCAAGATTATAGCTTGACTGTCAGAAGAAAAAACAGGCTGAGATGTTTTGGAATAAAATCAGACGGGCCAAAATGATGGGTTCGGAGTCGAAATGTTATGCCTTTTTTTCAGATTTCAGTGGCGCATAGACTCTGAAACAATATTCATACTCTGTCAACGATTTGTGTGTAGTAGAGAAGCCATGAATGATGTGGTAAATGTGAGACGTGCTAAGAAAATGGAGACAGACACATTCATTCTTGGGAAAAAAAAAACAATTATTGACAAGAAAACTGTAGTGTGAAGTTACAAATCAAAAAAAATTAGGGTTCTTAATCAGTTCACTACAAAAATATATTCTAGGAACACTAAAATACCCAGCATTCTGAGACACAGTACCAAAATATTTCCTTGTACGGTCTAAATAGCAGCCAACCCCGTTACAACAGGCCCACAGGTACAGACTGAGTCACATACATACTGTATATATTAAAAACATTTCACTACAATAGCTTACAATTACATTCCTAAATTACATTATTCTTTGCTGGCATAAAAAAACGTTTTACATAAAAATAATTAAAAACCAAACCCCATAGACAGCTGTTCCCCCAAAAAAGTACAGCATGGTGAGCTCCACAGTAGTGGGCGAGTACCTATGGCCGGTTAGAAAATGACAGAGTGGACGGGAGGGGGCAGGGCTGTGTTAACAGTATACAGTTGTCATGCTATTACTAATTTAGTGAATGTAGATTGAACAATAAAAAAACAAACAAGTTAACATCAGTGTGGTTCAACATACGTACAACTTTTTTTCTCCTCTGGGGCATCATTGATTACAGTTTCCCTCGACAGACCGGATAGAACAGAAGCTCATTTATGCCAAAAAAGAAAAATACCTTTTGTATGATTGTGAAATAGCAATTTTTTTAGGTCAAATTATGGGATGGTCAGAAACTAGAAAACAAATCCATTTGAAATGTGTAACATTTGAAAGACCTGTTATAGCCGTTATGATACTCATTAATACAATGGTAGGTGTATGGTTAATTTAACTGTATTTAGAAGTTATTTCAGCATTAAAAAAACAATTAAATGCTTTAAAAACCATTTGTTAAGCAAATGTGCAGGTTTATCAACCTCAGCTGCAACTTTATAGTTAACAATTGCTAAATAAGTGGTTTAAAAAGCAAGTTATTGTTTGGTCACAGTGAAACAATTATTAACTTAAGCTTAATTAACTATAAATTTACCATTTTTTAAAGCTATTAAAAAATGCTATTGACTTAAGTAGACACTAAAAGTTAAAAGCATAAGCTACTAAAGCAAAATTATGAGAAAGTCCATTAAGTAGTATTTCATAGTTTTGATTCACTCATTTTTTAAATAATCCTTCCTAACTTTTCATTCTTCTTTTCCTTTTATGGCATAAGTGGGCTTCCACGTAAAAAAAAAAAAAACAAATCTGAGTTTTCTTCAAATAAAAGAATTAGGCACAAATCATGTAAAACTGAAGCCACAAAATATTTCCGTCAACATTTTTCAAATCATCACCCACATCCCATGTCCATGTGGGGAGATGAAGGCCAGTGAGATTGCACAGCAGAGAGCATGGTGATTGGACGAACCGTTTCCACATGAAAAGGCTGGTGGTGCTAAAGGCTTTCAGGATGAAGTGGGTGTGGTTGCTACTTAAGTCAAACAGCTCTAACAGGTGGAGTTTGTGGAAGATTTGAGATGCTGTTTTGATGCTGGCGTTGAATGAGTTATGCCATTGATCACATGTCAGGAATTGGCTTCATGTAGCTTTGGGTTAAATGGTTGTTTCCAGCTCGAATGATTTGTGTACAGCATGTGGTCTTTAGGCACAGGTGGTGTCTCTTCACCCTCCTTCAACCTCTGTCTGCACCGTTAGTGAGCCTTCAAACAGCCCCGTGGTGCTATGATCCCTACTGCCAGGAGCCCTTTGGTGTCTCTCTGTGAGGGGCCGATTGGGAAGAGAGTGGGAGGTCAGTCACTGAGGCGAGGCGAGGGGTCAGGGGTCAGTAGTGGTTGTGTCAGCCGAGCAGGAGGCGAGTGCTGCTACAGGACTGCAGTACGCTTCATTCACGTCAACATGCCAGTTCACTCTGAGGACAGACAACAGAATAGCATTGACCAATCATCACAAAGTTGATTACAAAAACTGTGTGTGGCGTGTTAGTTTTTAGACCCAAAGATAAAAATGTGACTGTAGTTTAGACTCACCTCAACTGTCCCGAGATGTCTCTCAAGCTACAGCACTCTTCACATTATTCTCCAAGAACGACCTGTTGCAGATATAAAACAGCCTTCAACAACATGACTACTAACAGCCTTACAGCTGGTTTCAATGATTACCTTTTAGATTAGTTTGGACAAAATTAAATTCTTGGGTGAACTTTGTGCTAGGTTCATGTTAATATTCAAGTGCAAATTATAAATGGAATTTATATGGAGCTAAATCGGGGTCAAATGTTTCTTGAATTGTGAAAAATATGTCAACATATTAAAAAAAAAAAGTATTATTATGATCAACTCTGGTAATTCTTTTGAATAAATCATTTATTTTCATTTTTCAATTTCATATGTTTTGATATTTGGGATCCTATTTCTTTCAGCTGCATGTTTTATCTTTTCAGATTCAGATCTTAGTTTTTTTTTTTTTAAGTTTTAAATCGTTTTTTCAGTTTCATATCTTTCTTTTTCAGTTTCAGATCTTTCTTTTTCAGTTTCATATCTTTCTTTTTCAGTTTCAGATCTTTCTTTTTCAGTTTCATATCTAGCATAGGGGTGTGGCATCATAACAGACAGCTCAACCAAAAACCTTCAAAAATGTATCAATTGATTTTGGCCACTTTATGGCAGCAGAACACTGTAAAGCCAACATTATCATATATTATACAATATGGAGTTGTTATGGCAATTGCCTTTTACAAACAGCTGCCTATTACTGTTGGACATTAGGTGAATTAGAGCAAAGTTTATGTGGCAAAAAAATAAAAAATAAACTAAAGCTTCATACAACTGAGGGAAATATTAAACTACAGAGCTGGTGATTATTCCATGAGCTCACAGCTACACAAACACCTTTAACATGGGTTAAACAGGATTTCATCCACTGTTAAATATTGATTAGTAAAGCCTCAAGAGTGCAGTCAACATTTTTTTCTATTTCCTTGTTCACAATAGGATTGACTTGATTGATTTTGAGCTGTCCATAATGATAATCTTTTCCTGTCACTACCTTTCATTAGAATTCAGTCCAAACTAGAATCATATGAACTTTTTCCACAAGCTTTCAAGCTCAGCAGCCCATTTACATCTGACACTTAAGACCATCTTTAAAATGGATACAGGGGTTACAATCCCTCCGCAGATACAGTACAACCACCTGTTTTCGCATTATGCTGTGTTCCAGATAACTCAGAAACTATTTCTGTCTTCTTATGAGAAAAACAAACAAACAATGAAACAACTTAAAGTTACAATTCCGTCTTGTAAATTCATGGCAGATCCATCCACTCCAAAGTCACCATAAAATAAAATGCATAGTGGCATCTATTACCAGGTGCTGTTTTCTCTCCTTTGTTTCATTTATATATGTTGGCGCTGCACTGCTGAGGGTTCACTTATGTATACTGTATACTTGCCAAAGAGGCATTAGTTTGTTCTGGTCAGCAAAGTTTTTAGTTAACGTTGGGCATCCTGCACCTGGAACATGAGGAGGTCGGAAGCTGACTTTGACTGGAACACAGCATTATGTTCCTGATTTGTGCCATGTGATATCAAGTGAGGTAAGACGTGGCTGAAAGTACCTGAAAAGGCTCATAAGTGAACCTTAAAAGTCATGATTTATCAGTCAAATATTCATCAGTAGGATAACATCATTTCCAAACAGGTCTTGGCGCAGTGGAGTATCTTATAAAACTGCATTTACATCAAGACATCATGAAAATACTCCTGTCCACAGGGACTACCTGACATCACTTGCATCTCAAGGAAACCCTCAGACTGAACAATCAGTAGCTGATACTTACGTCTGATCTCCTTCTAGTGACTTTTGGATCTCCTGAAGTACTTCTGCAACAAAACAAAACATGACTGTAACTAAAGTGGTTCTCAACGCAGTACTCTACACTTCATTTGAACCTGTGGCTGTGCTTGAGTCACATTAAAATATAGCTTGCTGCGATCCAAGGGAAGTCATACAGATCATGCAATAAGATGTTTTGTAAACACTGCAGGTTCCCAAACTGCTGATGTAGGTGAGTCTGAGGATGATGGGAGAGGGAAGCTGACATACCAGTTAGGAGAGGCAGCACATGGTACTAACACAGCTGAAGCCAAACTTTCAGGGTTTAAATATGATGCGCTCGCTCCATAGTTACAATACATTCTCTCCTGTCTCTTTCTCTTAAGTACTCACTCTCGTCATTCAGCAAAGCATGCTCCATAACACGTCTAGCTGCACTTTCTGGAACACACAGGCAGCAGGCAGAGGACAATTCAGTATGGTCAGCCACAAACAAGGTGTGTGTGTGTGTGTGTGTGTGTGTGTGTGTGTGTGTGTGTGTGTGTGTGTGTGTGTGTGTGTGTGTGTGTGTGTGTGTAAAAACAGACAGAAAGCACAAGCACAAAGTAAACAACATCAAGGAGAACACTACATCTGGACATGTAGTTTCTCTCAGCCATGGCACATGCATGTTTACGTATGATGCTGGTATTTAGACTCAAGAGGGTCTCTGAATATTTTACCTGCATCCTCACTGCCTTGTCTGGCATTTCTAGAGGGACAGAAAAACCAAATGAGTACTGAAAGAAATTGTGCATATCCAGAGGGATATATAGAAGCTCAGAGTTACATACCTAAGAGCGGATGAAGCTCCGTCAGGCTGTGGCCTGTGTTGGTTGGAAGAGCCTGAACGAAGAGGAACTTCCACCAGACAGCGAGGCTCCACCAGGTAGCGGGCGGACAGAGAGAAGCGTTCAAACTCAGATGGAGAGATCAGGTAGAAGCCTGACGGAAGACAACAGCACACAGTGGGTGTCATTTTTGGAGCTCTAAAGAAGCTGTAGTTCTTCTGGAGAGAACATATTTACTTTATGTAGATGTGAAAGTAAAAACATAAACCTTCCCTTTTTGGAAGAAGAACTCCTATAAAATCTATTCTTATTTTTTAAAAGAAAAATTCCAGCTAGCAGACAATTCAGGTCTAGTATCACTAAGACTGTGGTCTTTAGATTCTTAGCAGTATGTTCCAGCAGAGAGCTGCAGTGGTATGTGCAAAGCTTGTGGGAACAAGGTTATTTGTCCCTCTACCAGCCATGTCAGCTATTCATCTCAGCTCAACACAAATGGTATATTGAACTGTAAAGATATCCAACAGTCTCGAGACAAACTAATACTCACCAACTACTGACACAAATCTGATGACAAACACTCAAACTGATAGTAAGGAAATACATCTTAGTATCTCAATTTATTAAGGTGGTTCATTTAACCAATTCTACTTCTGTGTGTCTATACAAATGACATAAAGCGCATGCATATCCAAATCAAGAAAGGACGCCGAGTTGAAAATGAGCCAAATATGAACAAAGGAATCAGCTCGCAGACTGCTGGCTCCAACAGCAGTGTTGTTAAAAGATCATTACTTTGTATGCTGTCTAGGTAATAGCCTGGTGGTGTGTACCAGTGCAAATGGGAAACATACTCCATAGCTGCAAGTTTGCCACAATCAACCACCAGGCCTGTGTGGGTTTTCTTCTCATGAAAGCTTTGTGATGATAAACTTGACTTTTAGCTGTAAAGACTGAGGACATTTTTGTAAAGTCAACAAATTCCATGAGGTTCTCAGACTTAAGACTTGGTTTTAGGGTTTAGGTTAGAATTATGTTCAGATTGAAATAAATGCTAAGCTAAGGTCTGTAGCTGCAATGGTCAGACCTGGTGTTCCTCACAAGTGTAGCAAAAATGTGTGTGCAGGAAAGTCCTTACCCTGGCCGTGCTTGGTAAAGACACAGGAAGCGATGCCACTGACATCCTCTCTGCGGATGCAGGGGTACTGGACCTGCATCTTGACTGCCGGCAGTGACACCACGTGGAGGTCGCCCTGATTGGTCAGAACCACCAGGCCACTCTCACCATAGTCCTCCGACCGACTGCTGCCGAACCAGGCCACACCTACCCTCCTCACTCTGGAGCCATCTGTGGCCGTCAGCTTCAGCTTCATCTTAGCGCTGACCTTTGGCAGGGTGAACACCTGAGCACACACAAACATGGTCAGCTCCACAACTTCATCAGGCAGGTGAGCACTACTTAATGCTGTTTTAAGTTTGGTGGTAAAACATTGTTAGAAATTGTTGATTTTGTCACAGGACTGGAGTTGTTCACAGAATAACAGATTAATTAAATGCTACAGAGGAACTCTGTTTCATGCAGTCTTTTGCCTATTCTTGGTGCATTTGACGCAAAACACATGCTTCCAAAACATACATTAAAAGCATTTGAATACTAATTTCTATGTCAATTTCTATAGTAAAGTGTAAAGCCTCGAAGCAACCAGGTCAGCCTTTAATAGATCTTTAATATTATCAAAAGCCAAGGACTCTACAGGTCTTAAATAAATTGAATTTCACCAATCTTAATATGTACTGTATCAGGTTGACTGTAATAGTAAAGTTAGATCAGCAGCTGTACTTTCAAATAAAGGCATGAAAAAAACCCAAAACAAAACAAAAATCATGCTAAAAAATAAACAACTATGGAACAACAAAAACTAAAACCCAGAACAATATTTATATACACCTGCATCTTTCGGACAAATCCAGTTGAAATGCTTCACTATAGTCAGTTATGGTTAAGGGTGGCCATACATAGTATTTGTATAGTGTTGGATTATCTAGTGCTAAGCCAGTTCCTGGAGTGTTTATGACATTCTTCTTGTATTATCTAAGAACAAAGCAGAAGACACTCAGCAGCTCCTCTTTTAATGGATAACTGTCACAGGTGTGATGGACAAGAAACATCACTCTACAGCTACATACGGTGGTCTTCTCTAGAGGAATCATCTTTTCAGCCGATCAGTGTGTGCCTGAGTATGCGCATATGTGTGATCCTGACCTTAAACTGTTCTTCAGATATGACCAGAAGGTGGTGTGAGCCGTGCATGTCGGGTGAGCGAGCCAGGTCGTGAGCAACCTCCAGGGGCTCAGGGAGAGGAGCCCCGTGACCGTCCAGCACCGCTATGCCAACAACAGGAGCCCGGTGCATCAACTGGATCTCCTTAGCTGGAAGAAAGGAGGAAAGACACAATGTTACAACAAGAAGACAGAAATGGTGGGCACAGTCAACCCCAAACATCAAAGATTATTTCTCACCCTGCTGTGCTGTGACTGGTTCGTCTGCTCTGTTCTCTACAGGAGGAAGGCGGAGCATGTACGCAAACACACAGCCCCCATTCGTCCCTGCCCACAGGGAGGGTGAGTTATGTGAACCTACAAGAAAATGAGGAGACCGGTGAAAACCCTGGAGTAAATGTTTTTTTTTTTTAAATGGGCTACATATAGTGTTGACAGTGTAACTCACTATCTGAGAGGAAGGTGTCAGCGAAGTACAGCGTCCGTACAAGACCGGTGAATGAGTCGTCTGAGGAGCGAGCCTCAATCTTTCTCTGGACAGGAGCAAGCTCCATCTCTGCCAGTTCAGCCTCCAGACGGGCATTCGCCTCCTGAACCTTGGCGGCGTTGTTGACGTGATGTTTCCTTAGCGAGACTCTGCTGCGTCTGATTCTCCTGAAGGACTGTCGGAGGGATTTCTTAATGCTCTTCACCCTGGACAGAGGACCCTCCATGGCCAGCTGGTCACTGGGGTTTAGGGTGCACCTACAGTTGTAAAAATACAGAGTTAACACATACTGTAATTAATGCACAAAAAACTGGCACCGTTAATCTACAAAACAATCTAAAAAATGTTGTAAGTTTTCAGAGAAACTGATGAAATTAAAGTCCACATGAAATAGCTGGCGGAGTTCTTTGATTTTGCTTCTTTAGCAAAGTTTGTCTCACCCTCAATGTATACTAGAATTTTACCTGCAACAATCTCTTAAATCCTTGTGCATAGACTTGTGAATAGGCTTGTTTTTATGTGTGCTTTGATACAGCAGTCTCAGGGGAACTACAAATTAGAACCAACAAGAAGGCTTGTGACAAAGACTGAATCCAGTAAAAACTTGCATGGACAAAACTTTGACAGTAAAAGGAAACAATCAGATGGAACTAAGCAGGAGATTTCTGGAATGTGAAAACTGAGATTAAAGCTGTATTTGTATACTGAAAGTTTACTCTTTCCCTGCGTCTCCTTACTTGATGAGGACGTTGTTCTTCTGTTGGTAATCATACAGGCCAAAGCCGTGGCTGGTGCCGAAAGCGACCAGCTTCCACTCTGAGTGCAGGGTGAGAGCGGTGACCACAGCAGGAGGCTGGCACTGGACCAGAGCAAAAGGCTGAAAGCCCGGAGGAAACAGCACCGGCTCCTCTCGCACGTCCAGCCGAGTGTGGCCCTGATCAACGAGAAAACCATCAATATACGGAGTGGATCACTTTAACTGGCAGAGTTCTATTGTTGGGTGGTATGATACATTCAAGGTGTTGAAAGGGATGTAACAGGAAAGTAAAACACTGTTATGAGCATATTAAGATATTACAGATTTAATGTAGAGAGGAGAACTGTTATTAATTCTTCATTTGTTCCTGCAGTAATCATCCAACTCTGCTCAATACCTTCCAGCGGAAACCCTCTTGGCCCTGCAGCAAATCCACAACTTTAGCCTCCACTGTCTGCTCTGCTGCCTCATCATTCAGTTCAAGCACCAGGATCTGGGAAGACAAACCAGAGACACAGTGGAATACAAGTGAATATGCAGAACAAAGCCTCTGTAAAATGATATCAAGTGGGGCTACAACATGCTTATTTTCAGTATCTATTAATCTGCTGCCTAGTTTTATTGTCTGGTCTATAACACTGCCAAAAAAAGAGGGGAAAAAAATAATCACAGCTCATCACCATTTCTCAGAGCCCAAAGAGGCACTTCGAATTATTTATTTTACCCAATCAACTGTCCAAACTGTAATAAACTATGAAAAACAGCCAATTCTCACCTTTAAAACGTTTGAAATGTTTGCTTGAAAAATGACTGAAGCGATTAATCAATTACCAAAATAGCCAACAATGAATTTTCTTGGGATCAACTGATCAATTAATCCAATAACTGTTACAGCTCTAATATATACACACACACACAGCTCTGGAAAAAATTAGGAGGCTGCTGCAATTTTTTCTGAAATCAGCATCTCTTCATGTATGACAGCCATTCCATTCCGGTGTCCTTTGAAATCCAACACAAGCACACCTCATACTGATTAGGAGATCCCCTGAACCAAATCTTATTTAAAGAGGAAAAGTATAAAACCACTGCTGTGGTCATCGCTGTCCTCTTGCAATAGGACTAGCTGGATGGCAAAAACTGCTAGTAGTACCTAAAAAGTAACTGGAATCAAAAAAGAACAAGTGGCCATGCCAATAGAGTCGAAAAGAAAAGTTTTCAGTGAGGAAAAGAAGGGTTCAATTCTGGCTTTACTGGCAGAGGTATACAGTTGATACTGAACGTCAGGTTGCTTCTATCCTTGAAATTTCTCAGACAGCGGTTCATAAGAACAAGGTCAAGACATTGGGGACAACAAAGCTACAGACTGGCAGAGGGCGAAAACGACTCTCCAGTGACCGGGATGACCGTCAACTCATTTGATTGTCACTCAGCAACCGTAGGATGACATTAAGTAAAAAGTAAAGAATAAAACCAAACTGTTCATTTTACTGGAACACATATCTATAAATAGTAACATCGGAGAAACTGATAATTTTGCTGTGGTCTCTTAAACAGAAAATAAATAAATAAAAATGGGTGATTGTCAGGGGTGCCCAAACTGTGTGTGTGTGTGTGTGTGTGTGTGTGTGTGTGTGTGTGTGTGTGTGTGTGTGTGTGTGTGTGTGTGTGTGTGTGTGTGTCAAGCTTATCTCATTCTCAACACCCCACCCTATCAGCTCACAGTGTTTCCCACACAATTTATTTGTAGCAGTCCACCACAATATCATATTTATTATGATTATTATACGGCACACCCATCAGTGAATAGCATGATGTTATACGACACAGTGAATGGCGGTGTTGCCTTTAGTCCACCAGTAAAACCAATGAAGAAGAGGAAGAGGACTATTTAACGCAGTTGGCTCGACCGCAACTTCCTCGGCAAAGAAGACGGCTGGCCTGTCGAGATTAAACCCCCACAAAGAGCGCCAGGCCTTGGAGCCAGCTTTTGTTATGGCCAAGCCATGTAATTATATTGTCATGTGATGCACTGGGGACTTTTCTCCAAAAGCTAGCATTGTGAGGAGCAGCCTGATTACATTTTATCTTAATTCAAGTTAGCTCGGTGCTAAATTAAAAGCTAGTAGTGGGGATGAAACCTTAAGTAAGTTAGCCATGTTACCGCATAAACTACGGTCAGTAATGACACATGTTTAGCAGTACACACTCACCTGTCCAGCAGTGCCAGCCACAGTCAGATAACCACTGTATTTACATAGGTGGATCTTCTGAACGCCAAGCCTTGGGTCATCACTGTAGGGGTCAAAACAGCCAACCTGGACAATGGATACAAAGGTAAGTTAGTGATGACATCATCAGGGTTATGTTACGACAGAGATGGTCCAGGTTCACTTTTGTCTTGTTTAATATCGCTTGATTTTATTACAGACGCACACCTTTCTGAATGGCGGCCACTCTCCCTCCGTGCCTTGGTTCATGTTATCATTGGGATCAGCATCTGTGTGGAACACTCCAGCTGTGCTTAACTTATACATGGGATACAGACAGACTCCCGATGCATCCCAGAAACGCACCGTCCCATCCTCATGCCTGCAAACACAAATTAACAGAATATTGTTAATCTGCTACAGAAATGTTCCAATACAGATTTCCTAAATTGAGATAAACTGACCCTGTGAGCAGCAGGTCTCTCTGTGGAGGGTCTGGGGCCAGGTTCTGGCCTCCTGTGATTGGCCATGGCTGTATGAAGAGGAAAAATTAAAGTTCACTAACAACAACAACAACAACAACAACAACAACAACTTAGTGGCTTTCTGTTCAACCAAAAATGATTCAGTATGTCCACATTCAGGATGGAGCATACCATAGAGTTCAAGTGGATTCTTCAAAGTCACATACAGGTTTGTATCTGGCTACTTTTGTCTCTCAGCAGAGGTACCAGTATATTGTAGTGTGCTAGCCTTATTTGTATTAAACAAGCACTCACATGTGTTTTAACATACTTGTGGGGGTTAATGTAGCCTTAAACATAGTTGGACAACCAAAATGTCTATTCATTTACATGCATAGTTGTGGTCAGGAGGTCGGAACATAGTGTAGACAAGACATTTCATCAACAGCTGATGATGTACTCACATTTCTAGCTTAATTAAGTTATGACTGAAAAAAATGTGCCATTGTTTTACTTAACTAATTACAGGATTTGGACTTGCTCAACCAATTAGACAACACAGACTACTGCTTGTGATTCATTATTAGTTGCCCCTGCAAAATACATCTGCTGTCAATTAACACCAACACACCGAGTATCATTTCACACCCTACTGAAGCCAATTTGCAAACCAAACCATGATACTTCTCTCAGACTGTACATTGTGTGATATCTCAGTCAACTTCAAGCATACAATTAAGGTTTGAAATAGCCGTTTTCTTTATTGAATTATATTGCCCGTATTCTACAAGTCCTCGTGGTGTGACAAAAGCAGTGAATAATGATCATGACAATAAACACAAAGGGAAGGCAGGACATTAACAAACACAACAAACTCATAGGAATCAATGGACTGCATTAAAGCATTCTTGAAACAAGAGCTTATGGTGTACCTTTTTAGAGTAGTGTGTCTTCTGCAAGTCTCCAGCAGCAGTGACCCTCTCCCACAGCTTGAGGGGGATAGCGGAGACATGGTGTGAGCAGGTGATGGCTGAACTGTGGAGGGGAACCAGGTATGGAGTCTGAATGACTGGCCAGCCGTCTGTCTGCAAGTCAATCACTACCAGCTCCTCCTCTACCAGGACCACCAGTGCACTGGGATCTCCTGCAGAGTGACAGGACAGAGAAAGAAACAGTAGTTAGAGATATACTGTATACACTGATCTAGGATAGGTTATTCTCACTCATAGTTCTTATTTAAACCCTAGAACATTCTCATTGCATAGCACTATAAAGTCTTCTCTATCTCTAGAAAAACTCAGTAAAACCGACCCGATTTAAACAAATGATCTAAACAGCTTCTTTGAAAGCAAAACCAAAATGACTGCTATAACATTTTACAATGCAAAACTGATTGCATGATATGTGTATCAGAGACTGCGTGTCTTCAGGCCCTACCTAGGATAACACTGACTTCTCAATTAACCCGCCCGCCCGCACGACCTCCAACATTAAAAAGCAGAGCCTTTACTATGTACACATTTGAATTGGTGAATGAATGCAGGTGTAATTTCCGCCCAAAGGTAAACCTCATAAAAAGCTCAGTCCTCCGAACCCGAACCAAACTAAATCACCAAAAAGAGAAAAAAAGGGTTGGTGCACTTATCAATGTGTTGTATATCCTGTATGTTACTCTATGTTTGTAACTGGATATTACCAAATGGTGCAACAAAAGAATGAATGATAATTATTTTTGGGACAGAGTGCTATTGAAATTGAGCATTGCATGTTTGCTTATTGTTTGCTTGGTGTTTGCCAGAGGGATGATATGGCTAGCAATAAAAGCGAGAGAATTAGCCAAGTAAAAGAACAGAAACGAACAAAGCAGGGTGAACTTTTGTTACACATCAAGTATACCTAAAAGTAAAAATACCTGTTCAGAAGGAAACAATAAGTAAAGAGAGAGACAGTGGTCTCTGATGTTGAGTAAGTGTATGAAAGTTTGAAAATTGGGGTTTTTGGAATCTGAATGTTGGGTGAGTGTTTTTCAGAATAAAACCAGATGAAGTGACTGAATATTAGAAGGTACCAGGAGTGTGTAGTAATAATGATACATCAGTACAAACGGGGCACATTTGTTGTATTTTTTGTATAATGTATGTAAACGTTTAATTGAGAAAGGAGAGATAAAATAAGCCCTGTGGATACCCGCCCACATTTTCTGTGGCAGGGTGCCAGTTGATGAGTAGGGTCTGAAAGGGCAGAAGGCTTTGAAAAAGCGCCAGAAGAGTGCTGTCACGAGAGTGTCACTAAATTATGAGTGCACCATGATCGGCAGCATGAAGGGCAGCGATAAAACGGAAATTAATTGCATGCAAAGAGAAACTGGCCAGAACAAGGAGTGCATGAGTTAACATCGAAAATATTGCCTTATAGTATAGTCGTCCGTGGACTTGTGACTATGCAATTGAAGAAGCTCCACTGTGGAGGTCTAATCTGAGCTGCAGGTCAAACAAAAGCCTCCACTGAATTACAGTGGACAGCAAAAGCAGAAGGTGCCTTTCAGGCCCTCAAAACAGACATGCACACAGCATCAGCACTGGGAAACTCTGACTATGCTAGACCATTTTATTTCTATGTTGCAAGAAGGGCTGGTTATGCCTGTGGTGTTCGGATGCAGGACACTGCTTAGCTTACTACAGCACTAAATAGGACAATATTGAGGCAGGTCTGCTTTAAGACTGGCAGAAGCGGTTTTTGCTTTTCAGAAAGCCTCAGCAGTGACAATGGGACACCAAACCATTCTGCACACGTCCCATCAAAAACATGCCCTACTCACTAGCCCTCACACAGGCTAGAAAAACAAGATATGAAGTTGTGCTTTCAGCGCCAGAGTTAACAATTCAGTGTTCAACTCACTGTTAACCCAGCAACGCAGATGGTGATACCTGTAGATGGCTCACCACATGACTGTCTTCAAGCCACTAGGCATTTGTGAAACCATGTGAAGATATGCATAATCAGCCAATAACAGCAGATCTCACTCTGTTTGTAGATGGTTCCTGTTTTAGAGAACCAACAGGTAACCAAGCAATCATCACCGAAGCAATCATATAGTTTTTACAACAGTCCAAATGATCAAACTCACCCAGCCATGCTCCATGGCATGCAGCCGTGAAAACTGGCAGAAGGTAAGCGTCTAAATGTGTACACAGACTCACAGTATGCATATGCAGTCTGTCATGTACATGGTACCATCTGGAAACAAAGAGGTTTTCAAAGAGCAGGTGGCACACCTGTGACAAATGGGGAAGCCATTTCAGCACTATTAGAGGCTGTTCATCTTCCAGCAGCACTAGCTATTAATAAGTGCACCTCACCAAAAAGGAAATTCCCAGTTTTGTGCCACTGTCCGGCAACCCCCACCAGTTGCGTTTTGAGTCCGCCATGGCACAGTACGGTCGACAGCTGGCGTCGCGAGACCGAGGAGTTCCCGAGATAATCACATAATCACTTGCGACCGCAGTTATAGGTATGTGCTATAAAAACAACAACAACCGGAAGTGTTCCCAACCGAAGGATAAGCAGAAGAACTTGTGTTTGTCTCTTTTTTGAGATTTGTGTGCTGGTGTCAGCACGGAATGTTTTATTTTGAAAAGTAACCGGATGTCATATTGTTGTTTTGGTGCGTGACTTCCTGCCTGCTCAGTGCTAAATTCAGCTGAATTGCTGTGTCGTTCTCTGACAGCTGCCAGAAATGGAAGTCCTGCGTATTTGTGCCAGAGGACTCCGGACTGCCGGAGCAGGGACAGAGCAGATACACAGCGCACTTGACCTAGTGGAAGTTAACACATAGACTAGAGTGAAACCTATCAGCTCCGCTGGCGTGGCGGAGATGTAACGCAGCGGACACGAATCTGGTGGAATCTAGGGGTTAGTCACTTGGTGCTGCCAGAGACTCGTCCCACTCGTCAGTCCTCATTCTCCTAGACTTATCCTCTGCTTTCAACACAGTCAACCACAAAATCTTCCTCTCCACTCTGGCTGAACTTTGCATTGCTGACTCTGCTCTAACCTGGTTCACATAACACCTGACAAATCACACCATCGGATTAGTCAATTTTTTCTCAGTCCTGCAGCTGCCACAGACATCTGATTATTTTTGTTCCCTTTTCTGAATACATCATGTATTGACTACTCTCAGGATAGAAGGACCATTTCACCCAGTATAACAAAATGTGTTTCTGAACAACATTAAAGACCCTAGCTTTAACTCTGTCACAAGAAAGAAACCATGACATATCACTGTTGCTAATGTACGTCACTTTGGACAAGCGTCTGCTAAATGGCCTAATTTTTTTTATAGAAATGTAAATGTAAGAGTAAGGATTGGATGAGACTATGGAGGGAGTTGGGTATTTCCACTCCCAGGATTGGATATAAAAGAAAACACCCAATGCTCAATGTTAGATAATTTCTCAGACTTTGTCGGTATATGTGGCATTCAGTTTTGCTGTCGGCAATACAACTCTACTGCACTCAGCCTTGAAGACTCCTGGTGTTTGCTGCATTTATATGTAGCAGGTCATTATAAAGAATTTTTGAATAAATGAATGAAGGGATCTTGAAACCTTGTTGTGTGTACACGTAGAAAAAGGCTTCACTTCCAACTGGTAAGAACATGTGAACAGGATCTAGATACTTATCCGGAGTATAGCACCCAATCCACAGGCCTCTGCAGTTAAACCTGGCGTAAATAATTGTGTAATCTACTGCACTGAGATCAGATCTCAAAAAGCATTTTACTTAGGTGGGCTGCAGAACGAACAAGGTCACAGAAAGCAATGTCATTGACAGGTGCCATTCATTTTTCAATAACTTTTTGCAATCGAAGACATGCTGCTACTTTTAGTTTTCTGCTGGTCACTATAGGACAGCTGAAAGGATTTTTTTCCCCAAGAATGTGGCCATGCTGTACGACATGCATTTACACTTAAACTCAATACAAATGTTGTCAGACAATCCAATCACCAACCATTCCAATCATTAATACGCCTTTTTCCATATCCAGATAAATCTATCGGGCTACAGATAACATGTTAATACCAGGTGTAAATGGGCTCAAGAAGTAATCTGGAGGAACAAAACATGGACATAGACTACAGGGCTTTCAAGCTTTGCTTTACAGCTTCCTTTTCACAACTGTGCTCTAGTGTGTCATAAGCCAATTGTTTGTATTGGTGTGTTCCCTGCCTGTGTGCTGAGGTCCGTCTCTGATGACGAAGAAGTCGATGATCCTGGAGGTGAAGTCCAGAGCTATGTGTGTTTTACTGTGGATCACTGTGATACAGTGCCTGTCCCCATAGCTGGCCCTGGGCATACCACCACTGAACAGCAGGAACGGAGGTCTACACACACAAACACACAGGTTCAAGTTCAGTTCAGTTTACCCAGAGTTTAATGAGTAACACTGGCTTATGTGTTACATCTGAGAAATAAAGGTTAACATTAAAAATGGGAGGATGTTGGAACCACTTTCAGTGAGGTAGGACTTCTAACATATCACACAAATTAATCTCACTGTTGAGGAAAGTGAACTCACCCTTCTTCTGTTGGTAGCTGAACTATTTTAGAGATGGCCTTGCAAGGGAAATGTCCTGCGGTGAAATAAAGATAATCAGTCTCAAGAAAAATACATCTCATGCCTGACAGTAAAGACCAATGTTCAGGTGGCATACACCTCTATTTCCTCACCATAGGGAATGTCTGATTTCTCCTCCTCCTCGTTTTCGTCCTCTCCGCCCACCATCCATCGACAGTAACTTCCATCACTGTGTGAACTGAGAATGTAGCCTCCATCCTCTGTCCACCACACACTCTCCAGTTGCTATGGTTACACCGCGTTACAAGCAAAATAGACAAGGCAAATATCAAGAGTTAGCATAATGGTTATAACCCGTTTATCAAGGACTGACTTGTATTTTGCCTGCCACTGAATAGTGACCTGTGTGGCAGGGATGTGCTGGAGGGCACACTGCTTCTCCAAATCCCAGATAACCATGAGACCTCGTCCATAGCCAATAACAATCTGGTTTGGGTTTACTGGGTTCTCCTGTAAGGCCTCTACGTGTTCCAGATTCCTGCGGCCGATGTAGTCTTCTGGTACACTGGGGAGACATGGTAAAATATGATCAGTAGTGAGGCAGTGTGCACAAAGCTGATTTGTTGATGACACAGTCATATATTTTGTGTGTGAGATTGCTTAAGTCTCAACAATCAATACACCTTTATATTGTTTATGGTCAGTCCATTTGAAAAACAAGGAACTGAGTATTACCAAAGGGAAACAACAAACACTATAGAACCTTGATACAAAGAGCAAAGCTAAAGGGTTTTAATATAGATTAAGGTTGTTTTAAGGCTGATTTATTTGTGTGCATCTAATTGTATATCTCAAACAATTAAATGCCAGATGACAACATTTACCTGAAACAACTTTAAAAAGGCTTAACATCATCTCATTAACTGGAATCTACAGGGAGGTTTTGTCTCAGAGTAGGGCTGAAATGAACAATTATTTTCATATACATTCAGGTGATAAACCTGTTGATTACTTTCTTGATTGCTTGGTCGATAAAATGTCCAAAAATGGTAGTAAATGTCTAATGTAGTATTAGAGCTGTAGCAGAAGCGAGCCGGCATGTGTGTCAATGGAAAAGGCGGAAGCGCGGGTCAGGACTGTGTCGGTCTGATGTCCACGGTGTGACAGCTTACCCAACGCTTCACTCATTAAATAAAAGACAAATCCCACATTTCAACCCACAAAACAACGTTACAGGAACCAACACCAGTTATGTGGCAACTGGAAATGTCTTTGGCAACTTATGAGGAAAAAAAAATACAGCAGCCATATGTGGAAAAGTGTCTGACATCCTGTCTGTCCTACTGACACTTTGTCACATTTCTGTGACCAAATAAACAGCATCTGTCCCCAGGAACAGAGCCAGCGGCTCCCACAGTTAAAAGGGTGGTGATTATGTGACGCGATTCAGATCAAAAAACTTAGGGTCTCTGGCAACACGTATTAAAAAAATCCCCACAACTGTGAGCCCCTCCATCTGCGACTTCAGTGAATTTTCCGTCAGAAAACAGCATCCCTTCCCGCGAGTGAGACAGTCAGACAGACCACACCGTTTACTGATGCCAATTATGTAATTTAGAGGGAAAAACTTCTGACACTTTCCACAATGCATGATGGGACAGGATCTCAATAACAAAACATTATAACTGCATCCATATGATTCTAAACAGTCGGGAATACATGTTTAGATTAACAGGTGGACATCTGGGGAAACAGGATGAAACAAAACACACAGATCTCAATGTCATATATGCAGCCACTTCTCTTTTGGATCTGCAGCAGGGCACAGTGGAGCGACTTTACACTGGATATATATATATATTTTTTATATATGGTGTGTGGTAGCTGCTGACCTGCTGGCGACTTGATCGAGACTGATGTTTCTCTCTTCCAGCTCTCTGAAGCCTGGGACTTCAACGATGAAGACATGTCCTCCTTCTGTCCCCAACAACAGCAGCTCCCCTGAGGAGTGAGCCAGCACTGCTGTCACCCTGGTCACACTTGGAAGGGCACTGAGGTGGAGAGAAAAGACAGGCGCGATCACAGGAACAAAATTAATTCCCCAAAACCGCCAATAGAACTCTGTACTAGTACAGTATATAAGCACAAGCCGTGTTTTTTGCAGTAGCATTGTTGTTCAGGCAGGAGGCTTTAGTTGGAATGAAGTACTACAACCAATACCTTTTTGTTGAAATGTAAAATTCAAAATGTCTTAGGTCTGAAATGGTTCCTTCCAGGAAACAGGTCAAGAGAGGGAGAAATGTGTAAAAGTGTGTCTACGTATTTTACCCAGGAGGTCCAGTGAGAGTGAAACGTCCTATTTCCAGAAGTTCAGAGAGTCCCTTATGGGCTTTTAAAGTCCACATATGTAGACTGTTGTCATCCAGCAGAGTCACCAGTTCAACCTAAACATAAGTGACAATCTCTCAATACTGTTCAAAAGGCTATTTAACAGTCATTTCCTAATTACAAGCATAGAATTCAATTCCACACAAAAGAACAAGTCAGGCTACTCTAAAAAGCAGAAATGCTGTTGGCAGTGTGTTGTGTATTGACTGTACCTGGTGGGGGAGGAAGTGCACCTGTGTGACGGCAGCATTCTCATCATGTAGACCCATGAACTCCACACCTGGAGCTCCATACCTGAGCACTGGTCAAGGGCAGACTGGATTTGTATAGACATGGTCCTATTGGACATACTCGCAACAAGTCTTAATAACAGACACCAGAGTCCTGTATCACAACGCAAATTAAATTTTGCCGCCTACATAAGTGTTTCCTGCTCAGCTGGCCCAGTTAATTCTGGGTTTTGGTCTTGAGCCATGAGCATGTTAAAAAGGAACCATTATGTAATGTAACATGTCACAATGACACTTGGAATATTTGGTATTTGTCACAGGCCAGAAAGTTATTCGTAGAGAGGAAAAATGTGGTGTTAAACTAAATCTGGTAGACAGATAAACAGAAATAAATACATGCGACAGAACATGTTCAATTCCAACATAATACGAGCAGAAAAAGACAACATTTCTGCCATAAACGTTCATTTAGCAACTTATTTCAAAGTTAAAAAGTGAGGCATTTATAAATCATAACTGTTTATATGTTAACAATCATGATTTTTATATTCTATATTTTAACACATTTGTTAAATACATTTCCTTCATTTGCAGAAGCACTTTTTTTAAGCACAAGGAAACACACAATGTGATTTGCTGAGTATAAACTCAATCTAAATAGAACTTTTGTCTGTCCATATTAGGATCCTGTAAAAAGATTTCTTTTTTTCAGTAAGGTGCTTGGTCAGTAGCGAGACTGACAACTTGATTCGTCAGCTGATCCTCTGAACTGAACACGCTCATGCTCAGCACAGGTTACCATGGTGATTTCTAGAAAACCAGATTTAAGCATTACGCTAGCTGGCTAACCTGCTAATGTAATACAATCATTCAGACCTGAGGATGACAGTGAGCAGGGAGCCTGCCCTTTTTTTAAGTTGTTACCAGTGAAGCAGCTCCAGGGCTGCAGACGTGTATCTGACCCTGACCTCACTGTGGAGAAGCAACAATGTCCTTGTGGAGACTGAATTCAGTGTCACATTATCAAATGACTTGTGTGCCACATAAAAACAACAGAAGCAGCCGTTCTTTGACTTGGCCTGAAGCATTCTGCACTTTGACTCACAATATTCATTAGGGATCTTTTATCTGTGCCCTCTTGCTGTTCTGTCCCTGAACAATCTGCTGCATTGTATGAATAGATTATCCAATTGAGAGAAGGTACCGTGGTTAACAAAACCAGTGTGTGTCTCTGTGTCAATGGGAAGAGTGTACAGACTGGCTCCGCTGCATGGTCAATTAGCATAATTTTGAAAAAGGCGATGAAGTGCCATAGACTTTGGCATCTGAAAATGCCGGGCTGCATTGAGCAACAGTGTGGGAAAATGAAATACCTGAACCAGGTGCTCATGTGAACCGCAGACGCGGATTTAGCTGCGTCACGGCTGCTTATTACCGCTGCCTGCCTCAAGTTCAAACATGACGCCCAGATTCCTCCCTGACAACTACTTACAGACAGGTACAGTGAAGGATACAGTTTGATGGCCCCGGAGCGGGTGCCTATGGACAGCAGTTGCAGGGTGGGACTGTAGCTCAAAGCGCTGGGCTGGTGGGGGAATCCATGCTCCACTGTCTGAGGAGGAGACAGAGGACAGACAGGGGGAGGGTGAGACTAAGCTGTGACAGCAGAGACAATGACAGGATAGGAGAGACCGCAGCAAAACACAAAGCAGATATAAGTAAGTGGAGAAGAAATAGGAAGGATGACAGATAATACAGAAACATAAATCCTGCTGTCTCAGACCCGCCCTCTGTCATGTCATGGTATAGTACTATAAATTTGATGCAGCTGAAGCTTCTGCATGCATGATTTAGAAAGCCATGCATGATTTAGAAAGCCCTCAACTAGTCAAATTATTATTGAACTGACAATATGGCCGCATGCTATATCCAAATCTGCAAAGCTGTCATTTTTAGATAAAGGTAAAATGGTATTTAATTAAGTGCAGGAGTGGGAAACATATTTGTTTGGTACACGCCTTTCTTTTTTGGGAAAAATTAAAATTGTGAGGCCAAAATGATCTTTCCCACTAATTATAGCCCAATGGTAAGAGCTGTCTAAATGATTGATTATGATGTTCTAACAATATTGTGCTGGCCTACTGGAAAAGAAGAAGTGCAATTTCACCAACTGTCGCATTGGCAAAGTCCTCCAACTGGACAAGAGCCACTGCTGTCATTATACATGAGTGTTACCCACTGCTTTGCCTATTTATAGCATCTGAATTATCATTAATTCATCCTGTGAACCTCTAAACCAGTGATATTGCAGCCATCAAATTCACGAAGGTAATCAGAGATTCTGCTCATAGCAATTCACATTTAAGGTCAAAATTATTATTAACAAAAACATTATTACTGAAAAAAGTCCTGCCTCCATTGCAGATAAAAGAGATCAAGCTGAACACACTAAATGTATTTGTCCATTTTTTAAAATAGATATTTTTGACTGACAAATTACTGAAAATGAATATAAAATGACAAAAACTCCAAACACAACTGGTGAAAATAGCTAACAACCTTTATAAATTATCATCATCATCATCATCATCATCATCATCATCATCTCACCTTCAGCTTGCTCTTGAAAACAGAATAATCTGAATTATGTCACCTCTGCATTATTACCTGTGTGTATTTATCAGGTTCTGTTTGTTTGTTTTAGAAATATTTGTATTTGCCCCTGGATTTAGAAATGATGTCATTATATTTCTGCAGTCAACCAGTAATCGTGCTAAACACTCAAAGCAGCTCCATCCTTGTGCAGAGTTTGCTCAGAGTGGCGTTCTGGATCTGATCCTGCACATTAAAGCAACTGTCTTTTGGAGTTGTGCCTGGAGGGCATAAAACAAGGTACATTTAATGATTTATAATTCCCATATTTGTTCCTGTATGGGCTGGTCAAGTTTTTTTCTTTTATACTTTTCCGAAAATCGTCATCACTAAAATAAATGTTTAGCCAAAAGCAAAAAAAAGTAGGTGTGCAGGTTTAACCAAAATGACAAAACGCTGGCTTATAAAGCTACGGTTAACATCAGGCAACATTTGGTGAATTCTGTTTCAACACTGAAAGTTGTGCATCACTCTGACCTGCAAGTGCACAACACACAGAAGCAGCTCAGGAAAAGTACATCAACATCCAGAACTGGTTTTGGTTGTGCTCATTAACAGTCAACATTATTTTACTGCAATAAAGTTATGTCAGAATCACTTTTGGGAGGAGACTGCTGAAATAATATTTTGCCTTCAGTTTCTTTCCTGTCATGTCTATAGGCTTCTGTACTCTGTCTTGAGCTGAGTCTAGGTTCATTTACCTTGTTGAACTGGAAAAGCTCCTGTTTGAGTCGATCTCTCTGGGACTCCTGGCCGTGTCGCCTGAACCTCTTCATCTTGTCTCAGCACCAGTGTGGAGCCTGCGGGCCCACTGACGCACGCTACAGGGAGGACAGACAGAAGACAAGAAGAGAGGAGAGAAGGGCAGAGTTAAACTATGAATACGCCAGCTCAGTGTTTCCATTTGTCTTAGTACACTCATTGCCATCTAGTTTTCTCACTGCTCCTGTCAAACGTCTCTGGTGAGATGTCTGCACAGAGCCCAAAGGATACTAACAGACAACAGCCACCCCAGCCAGTCTGCTCACCCTACTGCCATCTGGCAAACGATACAGAAGTATATGTTACCAGACTACAGAGCAGCTTCTGGGACTCACCCTGACCTAATTTAATCATCCAATTATTGAATTTTGTTGTATATGTTGCATAAACAGACTATAATCTACGGTTCCATTGTACAATCCTGGTTGTATAATGATAAATCAATTTTTGACACGTTTGGCTTAGTTAATTTCTCTTTTACCTGTCACACATTTAGTTAACACAGCTTCACAGTTAGTTAAATGTTAATGTACTGTAAATGGACTTGAGAGAGGGTAAGTGGCAGAGCAACATAGCAAAACACAATCTTCATTTTATCAGGTCCTAATCTCACAAAAATGATTGTAGCCCTTTGCACACGTGCATTTCATTATTTAAATGTGATGGTAATTTTACACCTTGGGCTCACATCTGACTAAGAGCTGAGCCAAGGTGACATAAATGCCACGACAGCAAGTTGGACCTGCACCATTTCTGGAACACTTTGAACATGGAACACGTCTAAAATCAATTAAAGTCACATTAACATAAACAACGGCTGGACGAGGTTAAATATGAACAGAGTTTAAATGTACATCTCATTCTGCCTTCTGAAAAGCAAGCTATCTCTGCTAGCTGACTCTGCTCTGAGCACCATCGGGGATGTGTTTACACCGCTATCACAACATCTTTGGACTGCCAGAGGAAGGAGACAAACACACACACGGACGGACGGTGTACTGTGGGTTAGGGTGTGATGGGTGTCAAGTCAGTGCAATGAGGGGGAAGAAATGGGCATCTGAGCCTACGGCGGGCATATAGAGGAATATATGCACCGTCCTTGCATTCTCCAAGTATCTCAGAAGAAGTCTGAGAAGGCTTGGCATTGTAAAGACAACTTGTGGTAAACTGATGGGCTCCATGTTCTGCAGAGCGACTGACTGACTAAGCTCCATCACGTGAAGGAAAGGTTCAACCAAAGAGCAGCATAAAAGGCCTCTAAGCCGGAGTGTCTGCGTGGTGCGTCTGCTCTCTGAGGCCCGGCCCTCAGCGCCCTGGCTCCTTCACTCACTGACACTCAACTATGTAAAAGAAAACAGCTCAGGGAAGAATATTTCTGAGGGACAGGAAAACTTATAGCTGCAGTCAGACATATGATCCACAGCGTCACATGTCCATGACAAAAGGCCTGTACCGTGAGTCACAGTTTTCCGTCTGAACCAGCTTGTTTTCCTGGGTCCAAATCGAGACATAGTTCTGTTATTACTTTCATATCAGCAGTGCTGCCTTGACTCACTAATGGCTGTGGCACACACCTCCAGGTCTAGCTTCTTTCACCAAAAAAATCATCACTTTTCTGTAACAGTGGGCTGGCTGGACAAACCCTTGTACATTTATTTGAGTGTGTACAGGGAGGTACCTCTGAAATGTTTAACTTTTGATAAAAACAGTCAGCAATACTTTTTCCCAATTAAGATCTCGAAAAAAGCATTTTTAATGTATTTGAAGACCTTTATAGAGTTGGTTACTGTACATACACTGACAATAAATGCTGTTTGATATGACCCAAATCTTGTATCTGGGTATACACAAACCCCAATTGCAATGAAGTTGGGATGTTATGTAAAACATAAATAAAAACAGAATACAATGATTTGCAAATCCTTTTCAACCTATATTCAATTGAATACACTACAAAGACAAGATATTTAATGTTCAAACTGATAAACTTGCAAATATTGGCTCATTTTGAATTAGATGCCTGCAATACGTTCCAAAAGAGCTGGGACAGGGGCGTGTTCAGCACTGTGTTACATCACCTTTCCTTTTAACAACACTCAGTAAGTCTTTGGGAACTGAGGACACTAATTGTTTAAGTGTTGTTGATGTACGACTTCAGTTGCCCAAAAATCCGGGGTCTCCATCGTCCTATTTTATGCTTCATAATGCGCCACACATTTTCAATGGGCGACAGGTGTGGACTGCATGCAGGCCAGTATAGCACCTGCACTCTTTTACTACGAAGCCACGCTGTTGTAACACGTGCAGAACGTGGCTTAGCATTGTCTTGCTGAAATAAACAGGGACGTCCCTGAAAAAGACATTGCTTGGACGGCAGCATATGTTGCTCTTAAACCTGTATCTACCTTTCACCTGTTTCAGGTGTTTTTTGAGCATTCCTCAACTTTCCCAGTCTTTTGTTGCTGCTGTGCCAGCTTTTTTGGAATGTGTTGCAGGCACCAAATTGAAAATGAGTGAATATTTGCAAAAAACAAT
Organism: Diplodus sargus; assembly: GCA_903131615.1. Classification (NCBI taxonomy): domain Eukaryota; kingdom Metazoa; phylum Chordata; class Actinopteri; order Spariformes; family Sparidae; genus Diplodus; species Diplodus sargus. The sequence continues at coordinate 235,827 of CAEMYA010000200.1, forward strand.
AAAGTTTTTCAGTTTAAACATTTAATATCTTGTCTTTGTAGTATAATTCAATTGACTATAAGTTGAACAGTATTTGGAAATCATTGTATTCTGTTTTTGTTTACGTTTTAAACAACATCCCAAGTTCATTGCAAGTGGGGTTTGTAGTTCATTTCATTCATTGAGAAGAAAAAGCTTGAAATGTTAACATTTGAGAAGCTTAAACAAAATAATGCATGTTTTTCTAAAAAAAAAAACAGTTTACAACCAAAAACAATTCAACCTTTGTGAACAATTTACATCTATTTACCATTGATCAACTAATCAATGAATCAACTCATCACTTTTAGCTCTAGCGTGCTCAAAACTGCCTGTGAGACTTTTGGAATTAAAATGATAAAACCAACTACTTTCATGTCCACCAATTTCATGTCATCTTTCATGTTATACCAATCAAATCACAGTCAGCACCAAAAAGTCAAGGAACACCAGAGCAGATATCATTGCAGAAAAAAATGACTTCATTTTGGTGAGGAGAACAAAACACCAAAGAGACACATACTGTTGACCTCACAAAAAATTATTTTAGGTTTTCTTTAATATTGGCATAAATTTACAAACTCTATTACTCTTATGTAGGGCTGGGCGATATGAACAAAATTGTTATCACAATATGTTCTTTTATATTGATCAATATCGATAATTATCACATGCATATTTAACAATAATAATAATGTTGAACTTACAGTTGGAGTATTCTCCTTAGGACAGAACCCAAAACAAACCAGAAGGTTAATTAGGGTTTATAAAACACATTTATTTATTGGCAG
>CAEMYA010000200.1:237336-247403 GCA_903131615.1 Diplodus sargus
CTCTTAAACCTGTATCTACCTTTCACCTGTTTCAGGTGTTTTTTGAGCATTCCTCAACTTTCCCAGTCTTTTGTTGCTGCTGTGCCAGCTTTTTTGGAATGTGTTGCAGGCACCAAATTGAAAATGAGTGAATATTTGCAAAAAACAATAAAGTTTTTCTGTTTAAACATTTAATATCTTGTCTTTGTAGTGTAATTCAATTGACTATAAGTTGAACAGTATTTGGAAATCATTGTATTCTGTTTTTATTTACGTTTTAAACAACATCCCAAGTTCATTGCAATTGGGGTTTGTAGTTCATTTCATTCATTGAGAAGAAAAAGCTTGAAATGTTAACATTTGAGAAGCTTAAACAAAATAATGTATGTTTTTCTAAAAAAAAAACAACAAAAAAAAACAGTTTACAACCAAAAACAATTCAACCTTCGTGAACAATTTACATCTATTTACCATTGATCAACTAATCAATGAATCAACTCATCATTTTTAGCTCTAGTGTGCTCAAAACTGCCTGTGAGACTTTTGGAATTAAAATGATAAAACCAACTACTTTCATGTCCAACAATTTCATGTCATCTTTCATGTTATACCAATCAAATCACAGTCAGCACCAAAAAGTCAAGGAACACCAGAGCAGATATCATTGCAGAAAAAAAAAATGACTTCATTTTGGTGAGGAGAACAAAACACCAAAGAGACACATACTGTTGACCTCGCAAAAAATATCACATGCATATTTAACAATAATAATAATGTTGAACTTACAGTTGGAGTATTCTCCTTAGGACAGAACCCAAAACAAACCAGAAGGTTAATTAGGGTTTATAAAACACATTTATTTATTGGCAGATACTAGATGACAAACATTTAACGGAACCAACCAACCAAATGGCTTTATGTTAAACACTCAATAAATAAAATGATAAATATGAACAACAAATCGCTTGATTCAAACGTGTCTCAAACACTTTAGAGGTATTACACTGAACTGAACATTGATTAAAGAAGATAATAAAAAGTTAGATGTTGAGGATGATTATGCTACTGTATCCTGTGAATGCTGCACATTCTTGAGCTTGCAGGTAGTCGTTCAGTTCAGCTTCATTAGCCTCCTGTTCTGTAAGACCTGATGTGGTTTCGGAAGTGCGACCAGACCACATATCATCTCTGAGCTGCTCCTCCACCTTTACCCTCCACTCTGTGTACAGCTGAGGGACTTATGTTTGGTAGAGTGTACTCAGCATTCATGACAGTCATTAGCTTCCTGAAGCCCTGTTTGTAAACTGTGCTTCTAGGCGTCATATCTTTAGCGATACAGTACGTATTTGCACTTGTTATGTCTTTGAATCGATTCCGTTTCTTCTCATATGGCGCAATGGCTGAAAAAGCAGCGGCAAATGTTGGTAGTCGAAATGAAGTTTGACTAGAAGCAGTGGGGCTGGTCTGTTGGCTACATGTGGGGTTAGACGCTAGCATGATAGCTCAAACTGATGCTCTAGGAGTTCTGTTTGGGACGGTACCTGTTGAGATGATGGACAAGGGTGGTGGCTGGTCTGTCATTTGTCAGACTTCAGGTAGGAGAACTATTTCCAAATAAGCGAAGTGGTGTGACCTTTCTTTGGTTCAATTTTGGTATTTTTCGCATCTTTGACATGCATCCACCACATGCATTTGTTTATCTGCTGTGCGATTGGCTGTTGGCGTAGGGTTTTCTACGTAGATCAACGTTGTAGCATGCCTATGTTGTTGCAGGTCACAAGCGTGTAGTCCTTGTGGACCCTGTGTGTGTGTTTGCACAGGCACGTACATGCTGTGTGTGTGTGTGTGCGTGCGTGTGTGTGTGTGTGTGTGCGTGCGTGACTGAGACAGCTCCAGGAGAAGCAGTGGAGCATAAAGAGGGAGTTTAAAGCCATGAGCTCTGCTGACAATGCCAGGGTGGGAGGTCTATCTCACAAACAACTGCTTCTTAAGGCTACGAGAGGAATCTGCTGATGGAAAACGAGAGTAAGAATACAGCCCTCGCATATGCACACATGTAAACACTGAGGCCAACAACCAGTATGGGGAGCTTGGGTTCCACTGTAAAAACAGCCTTCAGCACACGCGACATGTCAGGTGTGAGTTTCTCTCTGCAGTGAGACATCCTAATCCCACACGTTTCTTTCCGACCATATTAATTGTGGCCTTTCAAGTAACCTGACAGACATTAGAGCACAAATTACCCATTCATTAAACACACTCAAGTGTTATTTCTATGCCAGCTACTCATCAAGGGCCAAGGATGGGAATGAAGATCACAATTATGTGAACGACAGTGATGTTTAAGGCTGTTAGTTCAGACAGTTGGATTTACCTCCTCCTCTTCTCCGTCTCCAAATCTTGTACAGTGGATGAAACAACCCAACATTCAACAAAGCGAGCTAACAAGGCAACAATTTAGCAGCTTTACTTTATCATCATACTTCAATTTGTAATGTTTTTTTTTTTTTACCTCTGTGAGACACGTATGACTTTCATCAGAGGGCCGGTCACTTAAGGAAATCACTTATGGTACAGACTGAAATGTGTCTGTACTGAGCACCGAGAGTCACCAACAGCTGATGAGCTGGCATCAAATTCCTGGCCAGATTCATCGCATTTGATTGCCAATATTTTCATCAGATATTTATTGATTTAAAATCTTAATTCTGACATTTTGACTATTTCATATGTATGTACATTTTACAGTGGGAAGCACTCATTATTTTCGAGACTTGATTCATTGTTTGAATATTGTTCTCCAAGCCCAAGATGACATTAACCTCTTAATAAACTCCCCATTTTAAGGTTCTTTTTCCAAAATGACATACCGAAAAATTAAAAGCATGACAGCTCCCACATAGTTTGAGACTCAGGGATAGGGTACCATTGGAAAGGTAACACCCTCAAGTTTTTTCTAGAAGTGTAAGTGTGATTCTCTGACATACTGACACAGAGTTACAGAGGTTGGAACACAGATTTTGGTTTCCGTCCAAAAACAAGGGTGTTCCTATGTTGGAACGGTGTTCCTTAAGGGGTCGATGTCTTGTTTTGTCTACAACGCAGAGATATTCATATAGTTGTAGTAGTTAATTAAATTCATAGTTATTGACTAGAGTCAAGAGTTTGTTATCTTTGGAGAAAGACAGGCCAGCCATTTCACCAATTTCAGTCTTTATCCAATAAGGTAATAAACTACTGGTTAAACCAGAAAGATATGAGTGGGGTACAAACCCACTGATTCAACTGTCAACAAGAAAGCAAAAAGGCACATTAACTATAAAAGAATTCCTTTTAATGCACAATGTGTAACTTCAGCTATTAGGGGTCTCTCAATCAAAACAAAGAATACAGAAGACATAGCTCATGATGTCCTGAAATAGCGAATGGGGAGTTGTTGTGTACATTGCTAAAGGAGCAACATTGCCAGCATACAAATAAACACAATATAGCATACCAACAGATTTAACCTTTAACATAGGAAGTTTGGCTTCTTCTGTAAAATGAAGAAGTGTTAAATGTGAAATTTCAAGTCATAACCAGCCCCTCACCTGATCAGTTGAATCAAAAAATGGTTTAAATGCAAATACTTAGTGTTAATAAGAGAAAATGATCTGACTGACAATTTATAGCTAAACAAGGGTGATGCTGTTCACAAAGGTTCCACCTAAGCTTATTTTAAATTTAAAAAAAATTCTCCCCCAAATGATAGTAGATTCATGAAATGTTTCCAGGTTTGTCTGGAGCATGCACACACGCTCACATGCGAGCACACACAGACACACAAGGACCATAAATAGTGGTTCATTTACATTGCGATGACTGTGGACAAGGCTGTTATTGTGACAGGGAAGTACCTGGTAGTTTCAGGTTAATTAGGACAACAATGGCAGGTCAGAAGTGAGCAACACAGAACAGAGCAAAGCCGACCAGTTCCACCAGAGCACTCAACGGTGACATGCCCTACTTGTAACTCACATATGGATTTTCCCAGGAATTTCACTTGGCAATAAAAGAGCAATGAACTCTACTGACAGTAAGCTGCGTCTTTCATCACACTGTTTGATCTACAGTGAGCTCATCCTTCAGCAAGATAGGGTAACATGCAGTATTTGCCTATGATAGCTAATTCACCTGGCTTATTGACTCCTCTCACAAAGTCACACTCGGCAACAGTCTGCCTTAAATGTGCCATCTGTGATGTCAAAAACACCAACCCAAAAGTCCTTCACTTAAAAGGGTTCACTCTCTGTCAGCAGGTTGCCATTCGTCATCAGTGATGTCATGAAATTCCCAGCATATCAACCAAGCCATCTAAGTTGGCTAGGAAGTCAATAGAGGGAGAAAATGTGCATAAACGTGCCTGAACAGGATGAAAACAACCTCAAGAGAAGGCGGTTCAACCAGCAGAGCTTCTAAATGGTCTGCGTCTCTCATCGGCATAGCTTGCATAGTGTCTCAGAGGAAGAAAGAATGGCCAGGAAATGCCTGGCATCCAAAACATTCTTCTTATGGACTTATGTAATCAGCAGCAATGCAAGCACTTGCTGCAAGACAGAAAAAAAAAGTGCAAAGATAATGAGACCCTGTCTGACTGCCATCTGATCGAGTCATAAACTTTAAGCTGCTCACATACAGGGTGTCAAACAATGTAGGTTAAAGTAAACCACGTTCAGAGCAGGTGGAGCAGAACCTGTTAGGCAGGTGCTGTAAGCCTGTACAGCCTGAGAGAGTTAGCTTGTGCTCGCACACACACACACACAAAATAAGGCACCGAATAATACTGATCTTGGGCTGGACATCACTGAGCTATTCTTGGTTGTGGTGTTGGAAATTAGTCATCTCAAGTCAGCGATTGGACGCCGTGTTTGTGGGTTAGGGTGTGATGGGTGTCAAGTCAGTGCGGGGGGGCATCTGCGCAACATGAAACAGAAACCATCAGGTGTGTGTCATGCTGACACTTGACTCAAACCGCGCTTCGGTGAATACTAATGAAATAGAAAGTTTTTTCCTGTGTATTCAGATGAAGAATGCATCCAACAAGACAGAGCAGAAGGGAGATTCTGTCATATCCACCAGAACAAAATTTACAGAAATGCTTCCTTCCACTAACAAAACAGAAACGAGATCTTGTCAGTTTTGGGTGTGGCTGCCAGGATATCATGTCTCCCACCAACTCACTGACTCTTTCCTGTAATCAGAACCAGGGAGACAGAAGATGGGGGCGTGAAGGAGCACAACATTTACACTAGTCCAGTTCAGGTTGTCACTGACAATGAGCAGCTATTGGCCGTTTTTGTCCAGACACTTTTTTTACTACAGAGAGAGTAAATCACAGAAAAAAAAAGGTACCGCTGGGTACCGGTACCAAATTACAGTTACCTGTATTGGTTCAAATGACACATGTCAGTTGTGACAAACAAATCACATGAGAACTGCAGCAGGGGGACAGGACTGAGGATGAGGGGAGGGTCAGAGCACTGATGTCAAAGCTCAGTTAGTGTCCAAATTAACTAGTGACTTTTCTAACTGTGTCACACTGCTTGTAGTGATGATTGTTTAAAATGTGATGGTAACATTTAGCTGCTTTTGTCTTAACAGACAATCACCTGTCTTCTATACATCCATCATAAGCCTACATTAAAACCCAAATGTTGCCCAAGATTAACCCGAGCTAGAAAGCCCTTTCAGAATAATTCGATTCAACGACACAATAACACAGCTTCCATAGCACAAGAGTTCAACTAATTCTTCTCTGACACAGACAATTCAATTTAAAATGTCAATCTTCATACAATTCATTAGAGAGTTGCTGTAACGATAGTATTACATTTATTACTAGAGCCCGAGTGATATATTGTTTGGTCGATATTGGCCTTTCAAAGACATATCAGAATCAAGCATACATGTTGTCTGAATTGCACGATTGAGTTTTTATCTTCAGTATTACAGTGCAAGAAGAGATGACTGGGGTAATTCAGATTACTACCAATTATCATTTCAGTGAACTGATAAAATATCATCCCTCCACTAATATCTTTGTCATCTAACTTACACTCATAACATATAGGTCTCATCGCAAAAGATGTGTATTTTAGCAAATATAGATATTAAAAGTTTTTACTTCTAAAAATTGGTGTCAGCCCCCGCAAGTTGTGTAACAGTTAGGCTAGATTAATTGCATTGAAATATTTTGAATCCAACCCTAATAAAAAAATAATATGGTATAATATTTTAGAAGAAGACTTTAAGTTAATTTCCTGAAATGTAAGAGCCAAGTCTCTGTCATGTAACTAGGCTCAAACAGATACAGTGCAAATTGTCAACAGCAGCATTAGGTGTCTTCATTCATATAATGAAAATGGTCATTATCCACTCAATAGCAACTCGACATCATTACCAGAATGGCTCAACTGTGCAACTGTTATTAATAAATATAACACCCTGATTGTTTAATCATTGTTCAATCTGAACTCTGAGTTTAATATTAGAAAAAAAACACAAAATGCAAACTGACAATTTGATGCTATTCAATCAGTTCAATTATTTTTTGAAAGAAAACTGTAGACATAAAGAGATGCTTTCTGTAAGGATTTTTATGATATGGTATCGGGCCTGTGAAGTGCATGTTCACATACATTTTTGTCTTCATCTTTATTCTCAACATTTGGGGTTATGTTATGTTATCTTGAGAAAGCGTAACGCATGGAGCAAGATGCATCACTCGCATCTTGCATGTTAACTTTACCACTATCTTCATGACAAACGTTACAATCTTAGGGCGGGGCGATCTGGCCAATTCATCCATCACTTGTCCAAGTAATTTGGATCATAAAATGCATTCTCACAATGAGCTTCGTCCAGATATATCTGTCATAAAGCCTGATGAGCTGAAAGGACATTTTATAGAATTTGTACTTCCTATGCCATCCCGTGCAAACCACAGAAAACGCTTCTTTTCCTGCCTGATAATGTGTTGCACATTGGGAGAAGTAAAAAAGGAATCAAGTTAACATTTAACAGCGCTAAACACAGCGTGACAGTCTGAGCCAAGTCCTCCGTTTGAAGTTTACAAGCAGAGAACGCCTCTTGGACGTCTCCACGCCAGTGTAGCTTAGATAAATGAGCTTTCCTGTTCAAAGTCTTATTTTTAAAAAACAGGAAGCCTCTGAAGACAACACTGACAGCCATGCATGTGTAATCATACATTTGTACAACTAAGATAACTGAAAAAAGCAGCTTTTATTCTAGATGCACAGGAAATTCATAGGGTGAGAGTGTCTGCCGTTTATTTTGCCTCCATAATAGTTTCAGTTGGACTTAACTATACAGGTGGGAGTGCACTAAATCCACAGAGAACAAAGGCTTTTTGTGTGGCCAGGTTGTCGCTGATGCAGGTGGAGTTGGAAGGACACAGACAGCGTGTCCTTCAGCTGTGTCCTCACCAGATTATGGAGCCACTCGTGCTCAACAAGTCTGAGTGACATACAAGTTTGTCAAAGTTAATCATCGTCTGATTTTAAGAGGCGGAGGACTGCGTTATATTTACTGAGGTTAGCAGGCAGTTGACACAAGGTGACTCAGGAGTTTACACTGGCTAAATGCAAACAATGTGAGGAGAGAAGAGTATGGCCGTTTTAGTGTATTTCATTGTTTTATTACAACATGTTGTCATTTACCTGTGAATTTTCCTTAAACTAGCCAAACCGGTGAAACGCTTCTTCTTCCTCTCTCTCTCTCACACACCCCCTCCCCAAACGCACCAGTTACTCAGGCTTCAAACCCTACCGTTGACTCAAAGGGCTTACTAACATAGCTCCTAGGGAGACACACCTTGCTCGAGTTATACGTTTCCGTAATTATGCAACACTATCGGCTGCTACTACTCACCTGGCTGCAGTCTGGGATTAACAGGGAACCACCATAGTTTATGAATTTCGTGCCAATTTTCTGCTCTGGACTCGTGTCTCGCCAATTAATGTACAGCTTTTTAGTTGATATCATCACCGGGTGTGTCCTAGCGCCTGCTTCAGCTAGTTATTTTAGCCTGAACGCCTCGTTTGCTGTAGGTTTAGAGTTAACAACAAGCTAAGCAGCGGTTAACCAACCAGCGATTTGATCAAATCTCATCCATGCCAAACGTGCCAAAAAAAAGAAAGAAAGTACAATGTATTGTTAGCGTCGTTAAAGACAGACCCATTTATTTCATAGACGTGACTGACAAGTTTTAGCAAGTCGTTCAAGTTGTGTTGTACATTGGGCATCAGAAGCAACCCACCAAGCAAACTATCCATGTAACGTTACAATAAAACCGTATAAGCTAAATCGGTTGTGTGAACTTTCACGTAACGTTATTGTTTCAGCGGTGGAATCTGTGTGTAAGCTAACGTTAAATAGCAGATGAATTAAAACCACGGCTGAATATTAAACATCGATGTTAACCAAGTTGGACGAACAACCTCAAGTTGGTTATTACCAAAAACGTATTGATAACTGTTTAGTATCATTCATGCGGAGAACAGTCTAAATCCGCGAAATTAGCAACTTCTCTCATATAAAGCCAACAACACTAAGCTGCTTGATTTATGGGTGGAATATCTAACGTTAGAGTACAACTTAGCCAGCTAGCCAGTGAGCAATTTCAAGAATGATGTTTGGCTACACAAGCAACTTTAGCTAGCTTGAGTTGGAGTACTTCAGGTTTCGAACACAGAGCAGGTGGCTGTGATAAACAGTGTAGTTAAATTGTTAGCAAACACCTGTGGGCACCAGCTCTCGGTAAACATGAGCGGGCCAACCTCCCAACCCACCTGATTCAAAACGGCCGTTGCTTAGCCGATGTCCACCGTTTACAGACGCTGGATTCCACCTCCGGCCAGTGTCCGGTGCTTTAGTTGGTTAGGAGCTCTCTCCTCATACAAAGTCGAGGAAAATATGCCCAGACCGAAAGCGAGTACTCCAAGGTTCCACGCGACAACGTGTTTGCAGAGGGAAATAACACGTCAGAGCACCGGGTGAAGAATAAAAACTGCTCCTTCTTTTTCCACCGCTGCGGTGGTAGCTTCGCTCGGTGTTTCCTGCTAGGCTAAACTTCACTGACTGCCCTGCTAACTCCTCCCTCATGATGCATTCAAGTGCACTTTATAAACTATGGTTAATTCCTGCCACAGTTCGAATCCCGTCCCACTTCCGCGTTAATGCTCTCGTGACCCAGTGTAGTTTTTTACAATCATAACTGCTTCTTTGACCATTGTCAACAAAAACCGGAAAAAAAAACCCATACTTTCCGGATATTTTTGATGTTTTGTTTGTAAAAATGCTTAAGTGTTTTCATTTTTACAGTCATTTAGTAGTAGACATCATGGCCCTGACAATTCACATCATGACCAAAGACTGAATGAATGTAAATGGAGACTTTTAGTATCAAGGAGGTGCATTAAAGTCCTTCTTTCATCACTAGATTTTCAGCATTCTATTGCAAATTCTGATTATGCTGACTATCTTATATACATTCATTTCTTATCATTCTAAGCTTTCAATTGTTTGTGTCCAAAATGTGGCAGGGAGAGACGTGCTGGGTTGTACTAACAGTCATACTTTTTAAAGGAGCTACCTGGTAGGATAACTGAGGAACAGCAACAGTTGCATATAAACCGTCACTACATTTACCTGCAAACAGAGACCATGTTACTGAGAGAAATGAGGTCATTGCATAAAATCCCAATGTGTCCTCGTGTTTGGATACAAAAACACACCACTCTGGGTAATTGCTGCTCTGTTTAAAACACGAGTGGAGACAAACTGTTGACATCCATGAAGCCAATAATTATAATTTGACCGTTGGGTTCGGTGAAAGGTCAGAACTATGAAAGGTTTTATAGGGAGGACACCTGCATAGCATTTACAGCAGAAAATGTACACAAGACAGAGAGTTTAACTTATTAATACTGAAATAACTCAATCCAGATAGCAAAGGAAAAGTGCAACTTGAAATCTTGTGTATTTTCACTAATCCTAAATACAGTATTTCTTCATTGACTTTGAACAGG
>CAEMYA010000200.1:247494-282445 GCA_903131615.1 Diplodus sargus
GAACAGTTACAACAAAACAGACAATCATATGCTGTTGTACTCCTCAAGACCTGTTAATACATTGTGTAAAATTGGCGGAGGTACCCTGCTACCTGTACATGTTCTTTGTACTATATTAAGTATAGTGATGTTTCACAATTCTCATCACAGTTCTGCCTAACATCTATCCTAGCAGAGGTCTATTGGCCAACATAATTAACCTACCTATGTGAGCGTGCAGGGCCTTGAAAGTGCTCGTTTTCATTTTTGGCCACCATTTGGATACCACTCATTCAGTACTGCATTGTCTTATGTTATTATGATGATGGTGATGTGTTTGCAGACAATTTCTTACATCTGATGGACACAGAGCAACATGATCATCCAAATGGACACACATTTATATGCACCTGATGAAAGTTAGAACAAAATCCCTCTCCTTTGAGCCCTGTCTTTGGTCTTCATCAGCTCCTCTTTAGCTGCTAAACACTCAACTATGTTCACTAGCTACTCGCTAACTGTGTCTGTCTGCGGTGCAGGTGGTGTGCAGTGGGTTAACCAGAATATTATTTCATATGGAAATTAGCTGCCAGTTGCTGCTGAAAATAAAGTTGATAAAAGCACTTAATAACATGCTCTACATTTTCATAACAACACGGTTTATTCAATGAAAGTCATGTGGAAATAAAACAATTTAGCTTGCATTTACAGTACAGTATATTTATTACATAATTATATAAACAGCTGCTACAAGTTATCTGGATGCTAAAGCACTGAATTACTATGACAAAAATAAGTCAAATAAAAATACATTTGATCAGAAAGCAGTTCTTCACTGTGAAGGCACTTTTCCCATCATTAGCAAAATGATGTTCAATCATCTCCAGTCAGAACAAATCAAATAGTAAAGCCTATAAAGAGGAATGAATCAGCTGTGCTCATATAGCAGATGTGTCAGGTCAGGACAGACTGAGAGCCCGAGCTCCCTCTGAAGGAGTCGTGACATAGAAGGTCGGAGTTCCACTGTATCGCTGCTGTTGAGGAAAAATAGACAGACACACACACAGTGAGTGCTTTGAACCACAGTTATCCTCAACAGTTATGAACATGACAGTAAACCAGGGATGTAAGCATTCTAGTCGCATCTGAGAATACTCATGTCCCTTGTGTGTGATGCAACTCATGATAAACCAGACTGTCCACTCAAACGGCGGCCGAGCCATTCAATCTTACTGGCCGAGGAAGGAAGTTCAGAGAGGGAGCGAGAGGAAAGAACCACAGGGAGTGTTTGTGCAACTAGACACCTTTCCTCCTCAGCAGACGCATCTTTTCCTCCTCTCAACTTCCCTTACTACAGCTTCCTCCAGACTAAAATTACGCACTCAGTCCATAACTCATCTGACTCCCCCTGTGAGTCAGTCAAAGGGCAAACGGATATAGCCCTCCCACGGGGATTTGCAGTTAGTTAAAATAATCATGGAACATGTAATGAGCACTTTTAATGTTTAGGCACATTTGTTTTGATGCGTTGGCATAAAAGAGGAGGAAAAACTCCAATCATTAGCTCAGTATTACTACATATTTATCTTTCATTCCATGCAAGGAACCCAACAAAAAACTTTACTTCACTATGATAACATGTTATGGTCTTATATTACTATTATTTTGGCAGATGCTGCTTTTGCGATAGGAGTTATGATTTTAGATGGCATGGTCATTTTTGCATTTAATTTTCACCGAAAAAAATCTAAAAATGATGATGATGTGATTATGTCCCGTAATATTGAGTGATTATTTGAACTGTGCTTGTGCTTTCAGATATGGGCAACAAGGAACAGAATGCTACATTGATCACAATGTAGTAAATGAGGAAAGTGGTGAGAGATCGTTTTGGGAGGATGTGTAGGATTATTCAGGAAGCTGAAGCTGGTCCTGCCCCACAGCTGCCAATGGCTGCAGTTTAGCTTTGCCCATAACAAAACATTCATTATTTTGAATTTACATTCAAGCTCCTTTTACAACAGTCCTGTACACGGATTACCTGACACACCAGACAGTAATGTGTAACCAACCATCTGGTGGGTCAGGAGTCACTAGAAACTGTTTAGAAAATGGCAGTCACTTTCAAAACATTCTTGGCAGGTGATTGGTTGAATCATCAGTGTATTGCGGGCTAACAGTAGAAGAGTGCTACTACCAGTGGCCAGTTGGTAAATACTCTGCCATTTTCAACAGTTCTGATATAACTGATGCTACACTTACCTCTTTATGAGCCGCCATTGATGTTTTCAAACAGTCACTTCCTTTGCTGGTTGTCACACCAACCCATGCCCTTAGCTGCCACCCCAATGTCTTATTTGGAACACACAGCTTTTCTTGCTTAGACCTGCCCTACTCTGCCTCTGATTGGTTGCCTTCATTGGTTGTTGTTTGTTTTTTTTAGGTTTAGGCATGCAGATTGCGATTGTGATATTAAAAATATCAGGGTGGGACAAAGTGGGGCATGTAAGGTAATTACTAGTCTGACTTACTGGATGTAGACTATAGGTATAAAGCCTGACACTCGTAGCCTAGTCCTGCCTTCCCTCCGTTCCCCTCCGTTATCTATGTATACCGTTTTCACAACCCCCATTGCTATGTGAACCAACAACAACACCCTTCAAGCTAGAAAACCTACACGTTGAACCTGGCAACTTTCTTTAACACTAACCTGTTCACCAATGGCATGAACGTAAACAAGCTTGCAGCAGTTGCCCTTTCTTTTGCAGGGATTTTGCCATTTTAATGCCGGGGTTCACCTCCCCACATGCAAACCAAATCTCCCCTGACACCATTTTGCTAGAGCCCTGTCACTGAATCCTGGGTTATGCACTGGCAAAAAACAATTGTGATTAGTTTGAAGAAGTTGTGGGCCAGACTGTTCTACCCTGCTGACACTGTGGATATACACAGGTTTGGATATACAAGACTACATAAATACACTGATAGATGACAGATGAAGCCAGTTGTTTCACATTGCATGTCTGAAAAGGGCTCAGTTGCATCTAAATGTTATATTTAAACACTCCCAATATGACATGTCAGAATTTGTAATTCTTAGTTTGTTTAAACTGTCTATTATTTACTATTTTACTCTTTTCGACTACCTCCTAGTCATAATCTGTATCCTTTAGATTTCCATACTGCAAAGTTAGCCCTAACCCAAACTCATAAAAGATTTCATTAAACAGGTCTCAAGAATAATTGGTTAAGTTGTGACTAGAGAGAACCATATAACTTGGCATGTTCTGATGCTTTGACGTTACGTTTGTTTTCCTAGAGCTCAGCACTTGATAAGCCGAAGTGAGGTGCAGTTCAGAATTTCCGCTGGGTCAGGAGTCACCAAATCGACCTTAAATCCTTCAGCCAGAGACACCTTCAGCAGCTCCTCCACAAACCCCTGCATGTCTGTGATTTCACAGGGGCTCCAGTGCATGTTCATGATGTCAGCTGACTGCGAGACCTCAGGATTAGAGATGATAAGCCCCCGGTAGCGCTGCTTGTCGTACTGGTCCTGGGGGAGTTCATCAGGTCTCGGCACCCACTCCAGTTTCAACCTGTTCTGCCTCGGGTTGCATGGATGGGGGCTGGTGAGACCCTGGGATGTTCTGTAGGAGAAGCGCTCACAGAGCAGAGTCAGGAAGGCTCTCCAGGTACAAAAGAGATCGACTGTGAATGCTTTCACGGAGCATGTGCGCAGCTCATAGTTTTCTGGCCCATGGCGTAAGTTAAAGTGCAGAACGCGAACCTGGAACGAGACGGCAGAACATGCTGACTACATATTCTGCAGAGTGTACACAAACAAAGAACCTGTCTTTCCACATCTCTGAATGCGCAGACTGAGTCAAACAAACATCATCCGCTCCTACACTGTGTACATACTAAACATTAGCTGTAAAGGTTAGCAGTCTTTATGTTTTGAGAACTCTCCATTGAAAGCTCATCAAAATTTCAGTTAAGGTCAAATTATGTCAAATAATAAGTGCAACATTTAAAAAAAAATGCTCCTATTGACTGGTATCTGAGTGGGTACAATAGGGAACTGTTGGACCTTGGCGGAGGTATGCACTCTCCTTACTGCCATTCTAGTTATTATCATTGTTGCTATTATTATCATTGCTGTTTAAAATCCCTTGACACAAATTTAAAAAATACACAACAGAATTACCTCCTGTGTGTATACGTGTTTATGTATATAAATAACTGTATACTGTATGTCCTGTGTTTGTGTAGCATGAAGGAACTACACACTGTCATGTCATTATGCAATCCTGTGTTTTATAACACTACAAGCTCTTGCATGAGGTTTGTAAAATTTTACAAAACGTACCTTGCAATCAACATTCACCATAATCATGGCTCCTAGCGGCCCTCCCCTGAGGCTGAGAGGCACTGATGTCTCATAGTGGCGAATCTCCTCCAGCAGGGGGCGTATCTGGAAGAAATCTGCCTCCTTCCGCAGCAGCGCCAGCTCTGAAAAGCCATCGGGCAGGTCCAGGGAGCTGGAGCGCAGGTAATTCAGGATGTACCTGAACACTTTACCGTCACGGTCTATGAAAACATTTCCTCTGTTATCTTTAAGCACAGGGATTTGTCCGGTGAACATAGCACCTAGCATGGAGTCCCGGCAGCGTGTCAGAGTGTCCAGGGTTGTAGTGTAAACTTCTCCACCAACATTCAGTGAGACCGGGTCCTGGAGAGAGTTCCTGTTGCTGTTGTCGTCCGGTGAGTTGAGGTTCAGCATCCTGGAGTTAAGCAGTGATTTCTCTGATCCGTCTGTGATGTTGTTGTTGTGAGGACGAGGGTCCTTCTGCTCTGGTGAGGAATGCTGAGGTTTGAGGGATGTGGAACTTTCAAGAGTTTCTTTTGTTTCCGAGAAAGACTTGTTTCCCTTGACAGTTAGCAAGCCACAGTAGTAGCCAGGATACAGCCAAGTCAGGAAAGATGCAAGGAAATCTGCCAGGTCTGCTTCCAAAGCTAAATCGGAGTTTCGAGCCTATAAAAAGCTGCTGCTCTTTTCCCTTTAACTGTTGCTTAAAAGCAAACTGGTCATCCTTACGAATGCAGGTCTGTGCCGTATCTCTCTGTGGTTAAGTTTACATCTGTGCTGATGTATCTCCTGCAGGATTCTAAATGGTGACAGCCAACAGCAGGCCTCCAATCTGACTGTGTGAAAGCAGAAAGGCAACAGGGCCACAGTGACCAGACCAGCATGCTAATAACTGGACACTTCTGGCTCCGTCTCCACGAAGCTCGCTTTTATTCTCAGCTCATACCCCCTGATCTCTCTCACACACACACACACACACACACACACACACACACACACACACACACACACACACACACACACACACACACACACACACACACACACACACACACACACACACACTGGAGCTGTCTGAGCAAGACACGGGGGACTGGGCAATTTGTCTGAAATGCCCCCCTTAAAGTGACAGCCAGAGCACTGAAAAGTGCTTTTTTTCCTCCAGTGAACAAATGAACAATGTCCTCAGACACTTTTCCTTTCAAATACTCTTCGGAATGCAGAAAACAGAATCCTGAAAACAGAAAAGGTTGTTGCACCTGCTATACCACTGTATTATTAGACTACCGATACTACAACGACAACAACAACAACAACAACAACAAACACAATCTTCTTATGTAAATTATATGAGAAATACTTTCAAATGAGAGTGGTAGAAAAAAGAAACACAGGGCTAAAGAGGATAAAAGCTAGTGTGTTGACCGTACACTAAAAATCGGCAAGTTCATGTTTAACTTCAACATTCTACAAGGATTTTTTAACTAGTAATGAAACAGTCTCAGTTTAATACTGATACCTCTATATGATGTACAGGAAATTAGATCTTCAGTGAGAAGATGGTGATGCCTATCACTGGATCAGTCATAAAGTCATAAAAGCTGAAAGAAAGAAGCTGCTTGGGTGGTGTGGCGGTATGGCACTAAAACAAAGTTAACTCTGTCCCACCATCGTAATCTTTTGTCAACAGGTCCCACCAAAGACAACATCAAACTGGAAGGTTGTTTTAGCAGCTTTAAAATTACGAACCTAAAACATCTGATAACTGCCAGGTGTTATTCTTCAGGTCATAAAAGATGGATGACAGGAGAGGATGTATATATATGTATGTATATGTTTTTTTCGCCAACGTTTCTCCAACGAAAATGCCCAATGAGCAAAAACATTTTTCCTGCCACTCAAAATGTCTTCTGTTTTGACTGCCATTAATATGAAACATCTTATATTCAGTCATGTTCTCTCTGTCATTAATGTTGTCTGATGTTCTTGGAAGGAACATATGTCTGCACTAAACTCACTTACAATCCACTGAGAAGACTAAAAGAAGCCAGTACAACATCAAGCAGGCATTCATAAAAAGGTAAGTTCAGGTAAAAATATCAAGTGCTGTCCATGTGCATGTAACATTAATGTTACTATTTTACAGAAGTCAGTAGTCACCATCCAAATCTTAAACAGGTGGCTTCACTGCCAATAGGCCATGTCGCCCACCACTAGTGCACTGGATGTAAATCTGATTTAATCTGTACATGCAAATCTGGTAGATACAGGTATACAGATGAGCTGTTGATCAAGCAAATGCTGCCTCTATAAAAGCACAGAAGCACTGCTAGGACCAGGTGACAACATCAAATAACACAATATTTTTTAACAAATACCTTGATATATATTGAAATTGTAGGGAAGACTATTGGTAATTAACACAATTAACACAGTGAGATTTTTCATAAATGATCATCAGCAATGTGGATATAATGACTAAATGGGTAAGGCAACATCAGAACGAGTAGAACAGTCTGGTAAGTTCATAGAGTTACATCACTTTACTGTAATGAGCCTCAAACCAAAGCATATGTCATATCATCAAATAGACATATCCAAAACCTAAGACCATATATAGTCTCATATCATGATAACAATATACTTTTTAAATATGCCCAGTAGCGTAGAAGGCTAACAAACACATGTGTTTATCAATGGTGTGTGTATGTGTTTTAACCTGTATGTGGAGTATAGTCCTGTCGATGGCACTGGCCTGCAGCAGAGTCACGGTGCATCCACCAAATCCTCCACCTGTCATCCGGCTGCCAAACACCCCGTCCACTTCCATGGCTGCAGACACCAGCTCATCCAGCTCCCTGCAGCTCACCTCATACAGGTCTCTGACACAGGGACATCCAGTCATCATACAGCTGCTTCTGTCTGTCCCAAACACTGACTCAAGATTAAACGTATGGGTTTATTAAGGCCCTTTACTGTGGTAAATCCACTATGAGTCATCATAAGATGCTTATCAAAATGATTGTGTTAATAGGACTATATTATAAAGAATATATTAATCTAAATAATGCATAAATCACTTTACATCGAGTAGCAGCGAAAAGCATTTTTAACTGTTAACAAGTGGATACTTAACTGCTAATAAGTGTATGCATTAGACTCATCAGACTCAATAAATGATGTTAGCAATAAGACTCCCCTGGCCTCCCAAGCTCCCAATATGGACCGCTAGCTGCAAGGGTAACTGAGCTACTTAGCTAATGGCAGCAACAGTTAGCAGCAGTTAGTGGTTGCTCTGAAAATATGCTGCTCCCTGTGTGCTTTGAGTTAGAGTTTGACAGGTGGTCAGTTCTTCATATTGCACTTTAAACATTTCAGTCATCTGTAAACAACAAGTTAACACATTTCTTATAGGTGCTTATTTATGTTGTATAATATAACAATAAACCCGTTTATGATGCTATTATCAATTCTTGTAAAGACTTGTTAATATTAATAAGCATCTCATATGTGCTTACAAAGGCCTTATTGCCTATTAGATAATGCTTATTACAATATGAAGCGTTTCCCAGATGTGCTGCTTTAACCGTACCTCAGGGAGTTGTGGCTCTCCACCATGAGCTTGCCAAACTCTTTGTAGGCTCCTCTTTTCAGGGCCTCAGCAGCCTGCACAGTTCTCTCTATCTCCTCGATCACATGACGAGCTCTTCGATAGGTTACATCATCCAGGCGGTCCCTTGCCTCTGAAATGATACGGAAAGTCAAAACGACCACCATGGAAAAAATTTCTTCTTTTTTTTTAACAGTAAAGATCAGCTTTGTAAACTAAATGTTTTCTGTCTTCATTTTGAGTAGATATAATGACTCTTTTGTAACAATGTGGACTGGCTGACAAGCAGAGAGCAGCCTGTGCCACGGATGCGTAGGAGAAATGAACTAAACCAAAGCAAATGTTTCAATTTCAATTTTCAGCAAATTTTCAGCAGATTTCTGTTGCTCTGTTCTGCAACTACTTTATAGAAAAAATAACAGGATGTGATAAAATATAACAAGTAAACAAGCAATTGTGTCTCTCATACATCACTGCTGCTTCCAATCAAGATGTAATTTGTGTTTTCCCCAATTTCTAAAGACAAATCAAGGAGACCTGTGGGAACCATGTGGTGTTTCAACAAGCCACTATGGTTATATAAAGGGGAAAAGGCAAACAGGTCCAATCTGAATAAACACAGGATGCCGTAGACCTGACACTGTCCATTCTTTTCTTTAACAGATACATTTATTCTGGCCCTTAATGCCTATAATTATGGATAATGTACAAATGTTGCACCTTGTCTTGCTCAAAAGTGAACAGAAAAATCCTGATGGAAAGGTGCACTTGTTAATGCCACTTTACAAACTTTGCAGCTACTTAGCTATTCAGCTGTTATTACAAATATCCGTAGTCTAGAGGCTAAAGGGAAAATTCTGACTGTACCTTAGAAAAAGTATGTTTTTGGTTCAAAAGTGGCTGTTTTTTAAACTTTGGACAGAGACAGGCTAGCTAATTCCCTCTGCCTCCAGTCTTCATGCTAAGCTAGGCTAAACATTTCTGTACATCACTCACAAATATGAGACTGATATTGACATTCTCATCCAGCTCTTGGAAAAGCAAATAAACATATTACGAATATTGTCGAACATTATTTTTAGGGAAAGAAAAGGACAGTGCTAGATCACTGGAACAGAATGACAGCATATGGAGTGCTATCTAACACAGGACACAGCAGGACAGAGATGATAATGTAAGACAGAGTGGTACAGAATGGATAAGAAGAGATGAATACAAAATATACTTCACACCCTCCAGGTCCTTCATGGTCGCATCTCTGAGACTCTCCTTTCCCAAGGTAGAGGCAGCCTCCTCGCACTGTCTGCGTCTCATGGGATACTCACTGCCAGTCAGAGAGTGTCTCACATTGGAGTTGGTGATGAGAATGACCAGGCCTGGATCAGCCAGAGGGACAGGGGTGGCCTCCAGGGACCTGAGTCAAACCACAAAACAAAATACACCACTGATAAGTGCATGTTTATATACAGAATGTCAACTGTGTTTGAAAATGCTTTGCCAGATCATGCCAATTGTTGCAAAGAAGAGAGAGGAGCAGTCGTCACTATGGTACCATATCTCGTCTAGATGTTACCTGCAGTCGATGAGCAAAGCATTTCCTTCCCTGCCGAGCACAGACACAAACTGATCCATAATGCCACAGGGTACACCAGCATGAGTGTGTTCTGCCTGCTGACAGGCTACTGCTTTGGATACTTTGTCACCATCATCTGTGGAAATAGGCAAATATGCAAAAATGGTTACAAAAGACCCATCGTCATATACCTGAAAATCAACCATTTGGTAGGGCCAGGGGACACTGTCATAAAATCACATCGAAAGATTTTTAGGCTATATCGCGATATATGAAATATGAGCAGTGAGAGAGCCGTGGCAGCATATGTGGACAAGATACTATAACCCAATCTGTTGAAAAAAAAAGTTTGGTTTGTAGAACTGTATAGGGTTTGTTGGAGTTTACAGCATTTTGAGAATTAACTGCAGCCGAAGGTTTATGTTAACACCAATACATCTGTTTGCCAATGTGTAGAAATATGAATCTTTTCTTGAAAATAGATGGAAATGATCTATTTCTTATATATGAAAATGAAGTTTCCTTGTAGACTGCACTTACTAAATAGCAGAGTCATGCTTATGTACACACTGAAGTCCCTGTAATCAGATTCTGACCTGGCCTGAGTTGCTGCAGGAACGTGTAGACAGCCACCTCCAGAGAGGCAGAGCTGGACAGACCTCCTCCCAGGGGGACACTGCTGGCTATCACCGCCTGGAAACCTGGGACTGGAGAAGCTGAAGCACACCAGACGCAAGCAGAGTAAACATTAACTAAATACTGAATAAATATCCCGAGGTGCCCAAACAAGGCAGGATAATAGAACATTTGTGAGATCAACAAGTTTTGATGCCAGATAATGATTTTATTGTGTTTTTCAGTCATTGTTTACCCCTGTAATGCTGTATTACACCCTTCACGTAGTTTGCCCAGCTGGGTGACCCTGGAGACAGCGGTGATCCGTCAGCGGGCAGGCTGAAGTCCACCCTCCTGGGCTCATCAGCATCCTTAGTTGCCGTTACCACAGTAACATCCAGGCCAGAGGTTTGACTCCCCACCACCACAGTCACCAGGGGCAGCGCCTGGCTCACCAAACACAAACAAACCCATTCAGCTGAGCAGTTACCTTTTACTCTGGCTCAGATGAAAAAAAGAAAATCAGGAAGTATAGTATACAGTAGTATTGTATCTTATTACTGGGAAAGGGAACTTGTTATAGTCCATGTTCCTATCCTTGGTTCTGCTCTTCTGTTAAATTTGACATGCACGTTGACCCACCAGAAGAACAGAAGATACAGCTCCAACACTGTTCTTATTGTAAGACTGATGAATAAACTGGTGAGTGATACAAGTTATTGGGTGTGGTACAGAGACGCCTTTAAATCTTTTGAAGAGGCCGACGCTTCTGTGTCCAGTGTCCGCTTAAAGCAAGGGAATGTTAGCGCCATATTTTTGATTGACATTTAATGGTACATTGCCAACAATGCTTCATTTCACTCATATCATATCGACAGCTCCTTGCCACAGAGCGAACAGTCATAATGTTACCATTGGCAGCACATATCCCTGGTTGTAGTCGGTGTGCTCCCCTATCAGGTTGACTCTTCCCGGGGCACACACCGCCGTCCGAGGAGCCTCTTCCCCGAACTCTTGCGCGTACACACGCCGAGCCTCCGCAACGAGCTCGGACACAGCTGGATACACACTGGCCATTGAGCAAAACACAGTTCAACCGCTTATTTAAACACACGTTGCACCAATGGCAGGTCGAAATATGAGCCTTGCTATCAGCCTCAATGAGCCAGCAAGCTTTCAAGACCGCAATATGGTAAGTGGCGGTATCATATGCAGCAGGACGTTCACGAGATATTTTGTGACATGTCAGGTGCTTGTTTTTACTTCCTGGTGGAGTTTATTGTGAGGCTGTGATTGGTGAGAAGACGTCACGCGATGCATCAGTTTTGCTGTTTCAGCTCGTTCAGTTTATTACGACAGAGAGCTCGATGTTAATAAGACACTTTTTCTGGCAATAGTTTTACTTTCCTTACTGATAAAACAAGGCTGCTCCAGTGGAACATACACTGTGGAAGGAAGGAGCAACTCAGAACGCTAAATGCCCTAAAGCCCTGATATTCTGGGCTGAACCATCTGCACAGCAGCATCTCCTCCCCTCACAGCCCAGCACTGGAAATGTGGTGTAATGGTGGCGCCTGCTGGCCGTTGTGTTCAAATACCTCTCTAAGGTGCTGCTTTTACGTGCTCGCTGTTTTTACTTGCATCATGTTAAGGGGGGGGGCGGAGACAGTCATACACAAATAGTTCCATTTAATTAGCACGTGTGACACTTGACTAAAGGTTGGAGAGCTGCCATAGATACTGGCTCATACATTAATTGAACCCAACAAAAACAGGAAGAGATTAGGTGAAATTGATTTTGAGATTTTCCCCTGGGCTGGGTTTGACTGGTACCACACTGTGTTCTGATGTAGCATTCACACTCCGGTTACTTTCCTAGTCACATTTTTTAGGGAAAGCCCAGAGGGTCCATGAAGTAATCCCAGGGAGACAAGGATAGAGCATTAAATAATACCTCCGGGTATGTTGTTCGTTTGTTTTTACACCATATCTTAGACAAAAGAAGTTCCAGTTAATTTGATCAAATAAACTTCAGCACAGTTCAAGTTTACTTCCCTACATTAGGTAGACAGTACACTAATATTAATGTACTAGTGGAATACTTACAAGTTCACTACTTCAGTACTCCCTGGGACTTAATTAGCGTATGATTAGAAAACTGAATCAAACCCACTGCAGAGGAATTACCAGGTGAGCTCACCATACATCTAAGTTGTATCTATTTTTATGTGTTGTTTCATATCAGTTTGCTTTAATTCAATAAGGGCACCTAGTGTTTTTTAATCTTTGTATCAATAACATGTTGAACATTACAATATTGCAGACCTCAGTTTCTGCAACACCCTGTTGGAAATTAAGTTCCCACAACCCCTTGTTGTTGTTCGATTGGCACTACATTATGTTGAAAAACTCAAGCGTCAGTGGATGATTCACTATTCTGGGACAATGACTCACCTTCTCCCACTGAACACCAATAAGTGAAGGCAACAGAAAGATTAAAGAATTTTACAATTGTTACAATCTGTGGAAGAGAATTGATTGGATTTATCATAACAGGATAAAGGTCAATCTTGCTGCAATTTAAATGAAGACCTTGGCAGCTTTGCTAAGTCAATATCAAAATGAGTTGTGTGGAAAGTATTGCATCAGTCAATCAAAGGAAAAAACAAATGGAGTTTGATGATATCACTGAGGAGGACATAACAAAATAAATGCTTTAAAACCATAAGTGAAAGAGTAGTTGTGTAACACCAGGGAGGGAGCCATTTAAACATGATGGTGGTGATAATTTGATGATGGAACTGTGATCAATAGCATTGCTGCAACAAATTTACCTGTGGTTGATGATATTGACACAGCATTTAATGTTGGTGGTAAAGCATTCTCATCAGCTGGCCGCCGAGAAATATGTCTTTAATGTCATCCACCTCCTTTGCATGCCTTAACACAGAGGCTGAGGGGGCGGCTCTTCTTGCTATAGCAAACAACAACAACAACAACAACAACAAACATGCAGAGGCTCAGGAGGTGCAAACCTGACAGCACAAGGAAGTTGCACAATAAGTTGCAAAGTCAAATTGCTGCTGACACGGCAACAGTTACTGTGGTTAACTGTTGATATCAATACTGGCAAGTCTCAAGGATGTCAGCAAACACACCCTGCCACAGATCAAACACAGGAACCTGCCACTTAATTAGTGCAGGAAACCAACCAGTGTATGCAGGGGTGCAGATCCAATGTCAGGATCGGGGGGGGACACAAAACAAAACCATCCAAAAACAAGCTGCAGCAGGTCAGTCTGATGATCTATGAAACATGGCAGATCCAGTGTCACCAATACATCATCATATCAATGGGTAAGAAATGACCTACAAACACAACTGGACAAACGTTAGACAACATTTGTTGCGACAAGATAGTAAAATGACTTCTTGTATACATGTGCTTGGAATAGACTACAGCTCCCACCATGTTGGCATAAATGGTGGTAGAATTACACATTTCACCATGAATGAATGAATTAGTTTCATTATTGTGTCATGCATACATGTATGCCCAGCCTGCATGGGTTATAGGACACCAAAAAAAAAGAAAGAACCAAACTAGATCCAGAGCACAACTGGATCAGTGCAACAACATCAGCACATCAAAAATTAATTAAACAAATGTACCTGTCTTCTTTTCCAGGCTTGAGAAATAAAGCTAGCAGTTTTAAACACATTGAAATTAAACAAACAGTCCAGCTTCTGCTCATCAGAGCACCAAAATATTTCAGGGTTTTGTCCATAGGGTTAGGTTACCTCTCTCAAATCGTCATACTTTGTACAGTATAAGAGGAAATGAGACTCACTCTCCACTTAATCCAGCTCACACATTTCACATATCTATTCTCCTCGGGAATATTTTAAAATCGTCCAACCTCAATGGCCAGAGGAAGAATACCAGATCTCAACTGTGCAACTAAAGATCTTTGACTTCTCTGTAAACGTGATGTAACATTAAAATTCAGGTCCAAAATTAGATTTAATCTGCATATATATCCTTAATTTTGGTTTTAATAGGACATTTTCAAACTATTTACACATTACGTTACAGCACAAGTTATTCCTGTAAATATACACCATATCCACCTCCTCAAAGATAGAGTACATTTCTTTTGACCAGGGGGAACTATGTAATTTACTCCATATAAATACTTTTTTATTTATTCTATCCTCTGCCGTTTTGTTTATTCGATTCCACAGTCGAACCATTTCACATTTTCGTTGTACAAATCCTGGAATCCAGCCCATATCTCCTTCTATTGCTGGAATTGGCGCAAATTTATGGACACCCAAAAAATAACATAGCTGTATTCTGTATAGTATCTATAACTTTGGACTCTTTAAATCCCCACGCTCCTGCAGCATAATTCAGTATGGGAGAGACGCATGCATTATACAGTTGAGTATATGTAAATGAACCCAAATCATTGCAAACTTTCATTTTATTAATAACTGATCCCAAAGCTCTCCCAGCTGAATCATCAAGGCACCCAAAACCAGTTTCAAACGTCATAAAATCATCCAGAAGGAAACCTAAATATTTATATGAGCTAACATACTCCAAGGAAACTGAATCAAAATAGAATTTTTGTTTACTTCTTTCCATGCCTTTGTTTCTAAAATGCATTATCTGTGTTTTGCTCTGATTTGTCACCAATCTCCATTTATGACACCAGGAACTAACCAAATGTAGCACATTTTGTAAATCAGACTCAGATTCTGCCAGTAAAATAATATCATCTGCGTATAATAGAATACCTAAGTAAGTGTCATCCAAACATACACCCAGATTATTTTTCTTAATCTGTAGAGCTAAATCATTCATAAACAATGCAAAAAGTGTTGAAGAAAGAATATCACCTTGTTTCACGCCAAAAGGGGTTTCAAACCAATCACAACACAATTACAAAGAAATTTGCTTATATACTTCCCAAAAAAAAAACAACAACTGGCCAGTAACTCAGTAAAAGATGTAAAAGATCAAATGCTAAATTGTGTGTGTGTGTGTGTGTATATATATATATATATATATATATATATATATATATATATATAGAATGCACACATTAGCTAAGCCACAGCTTTACTGTCAAGACCATGCTGTGCCTAATACTTTCTTGAGAACCACACTTGTGTCAGTTGAGCACAGGGGCCACAGTGGACGTCCTGTAACACATTTCTGTGCATTCACAGACTGTCCTGGTGATGCCGGCCATGGTGTTGTCTGAAGACCTGTGCTTGAATGAAGCACAAGGGCTGTCCTCCAAAAGCCGCCTCCTCCGATGGTTTCTTCTACTGTCGGGAGAGTTTGCTTGGTGCAGGAACACCATCCACAAACAAGGTGCAGCAGGGTCAATGTGATGATCTATGAAACATGACAGATCCAGTGTCACACATACATCATACCGCCAGTTTCATCAGGGCCCACCATATCTGCTTCATTTGTAGCAACTACAATGATGTGCTTTTTGCTTGTTGTGTGGGAAATATCTTTCTAGCATTTATAGTAATTCCAGTAGACATCAGCTGTTTATTATTATTTTCATCACCAAAAATGATTTCCTTGACTGTTTGTACTTGCTCATATTCTCCCATTATTCTCTGTAATGTTACCCAGCTACCAACCAAGGTCTTTATGTAAAATCATCGCATTTGGGAGCTTAATCTGCCAAAGATGAATAATGACTAATGACATTCAATGTAAATCTAATCAAACTCAAACTGTGATAAAAGTCCACTGCTTCATCACTGCATGATATTTTAATAAACTCTGACTTAACTGTGACCCTGTCTGACACCTGTCTGAAATGTTTCAGAACACACACACACACACACACACACACACACACACCAGAGTCAACCTCCAGAGATGTTAGGGCAGCAATCATAGACATCTTTGAACTTTACAACTAACAGTTGTGACAGGATGATGACCCCGTTCACCGCCACAGCCCCATCAAAACATATATTTAAAAAAAAAACTCAGTAGCTAAAGAACAGAACGAGGTGTCTACGTGTATATGTGTTCATTTGTTTGGAACGTGGATCGTTTGATGTACACCTGCCCCGTCTAACGATCTGAAATGGTTGACTTGACATTGTATCATTTCGGTCATCGAGCGGTCACTCTTTGACGGGACACCTGCGTCTCATACCACTTGGATTTTTTTCTCTCTGCTTCAATCAGCATCTAAAAGCTATATAAGGGGATCTTTAGCAACAAACCAGTTTCACACAACCTGACAACGTGGCTTCTACACGCGCTGCAGGGCGGAGCACCGACAGCAGGGAGTCTGCAGTGGGGAACATCCACAACGTGTCACCGGTGAAGACATCGGATGCCAAAAAGACGAGATATTTCAACGCCCCTCTCCAGACCGGCAGAGATGAGTGCCACGACGTGGTGGTTTTTCAAACTGAACTGCATCGCCAGTTCACCCAGGCAGCACAGAAGCTCACACCTGCAAAAGTGACAAACATCACCAGATGTTTCAGTAAGTAGCCTGCAGAACAAAAAATGCGTTTTTGGAATGGTAGATTTAAAATATGTTCGCACGTTAGCTTTACTAACCTTGTTTTCCCCCCTTCAGGTTACGGAAATCCCAAAGGATTTGATTACAAGACCTGCCGATTCTCACAAGTCGAAGTGACAGAAGTCTCCTTTCCTCCTAAGAAGCCTGATACGCGTCAAAGAAATAGGATCGATGACGTCAGGGCTATTCCACACTCCCATCATGGAAGTTGATTATGAACAGAATATGCCAATTACAAAATCGATATCGAACGAGGGAGGAAACAACAGCATTCACACCTGTAGTTTTAATTTCCTACAACGGTTCTCTTCTGTGGCCTCTTTCAGACCGGTGAGGTCAGAGGTCAGAGGTCAGGAGCTGGCGGCGGGCTCTTCTCCTAACACGTTCCCACGCCGGGGAGTCGAAAGCAGCATGCAAAGCGAAGTTGTAGCTGTCAGACTGACCAGCAACTTCAACTGCCCAGCAACTTGAACTGCCGGTCCTGTTACAAGAAGCAACCCGCTTCCTTCAACTCCAGACGACCCTTTCAGCGCCGTGAAGGATGCCAGCCTCTGAGCAAAAGCTCCCGCTTCCTGGCCACAACCAGCGGGGTCCTGCACGTCGGGACTGACGGGGTGGAAATAGGCTTGACTCTGAACAACTCCGTTTTGAAGTCATTTTTGGAAACGCATCGTCTGACACACTTACTGGACGACACCGAGAGCCTGGAAATGCACTTCTTGACAAATCTCTTTCAACGCGGAACGTTTCATTACGAAATTGTCCGACACCGAGCAGGGTTCCACTGGCACACCTGTTCGCCTCCCGCTGTTGCCGTCGCGGCCTGCCACAGTCCCGATGAGGCTGGCTCATCAGAGAACCCCTAATGTTGCTGAAAATGTTCATTTCAGTGTGTTTCATGTTTCCTTTCAAGGTCAGTTTGATTTAAGTTGTTAACCTACTATAATCTGTTTTTTTCCCCCCTTTTTTTAATTAATAATTAATAATAATTAATACTTGTTAAATTCAGTCACATGTAGCTCCACCCTTAAACATTTGTCTTTTCCTTTTTTTCCTTTTAAGCACCTTTAGAAATGGTGTGTTTTTAACGCCATTTCAGTTCAGTACCAGTTCTACATGTTTCTACCTTAGATCGCCTTCAGAAATTATCATTCATGATTGTTGGATTATTTAAAAAATAAATGTTTCACATGTTAACTTTCAGAAAATCTATTCATTCACCTGCACACATCTTTGTCCTGAACTGAAGACTAGAGTTTAAATTTGTTAGCTAATAACCAACCAAGCATACTTTAGCTACACTTTAATACAACCATCAGCTGTTTGCCTTAATATTTCCATTACACCAAATTATCATGTCATCCAAAAAATTGTGCTTCTCAGTTAATTCCACTGATTTCCTATCAAGTCCTGTTATGCTCTATTGAAGTGTCTTTAAACAAACGGGGGTCAAACAGCTGATTCATTCTGTGATATTCATTACATTATGCTTTCGTCCACAAACACTAATGACATTTGGGGAAAACGTAAAATAAAATACATGTGGGAACAAGTCAAAAAATAATAAAAACAAAACAAAACAAAAAGATCCATGAATAGACTACAATCTGCTAAGACACGTTGTGGAACTGTTGTCTAATTCCCTTGCATCACGCACGGGAATTCAGACAACAAACACCCGATTTATTGATTTCCTGCCAGAGGCTTTTACTGTGAAGTGTGGCTGTGAACAGGTTGCTCACATGTGCCAATCGCCCCCTTGTGACATTTCTGTGTTACTACAAAACAATATAGTTTGACTGACATTTAAATGCAAATGCCTGCTATGACTTAAATATCAGAAATGATGATTTGAACGAGTGACCAACAACAGTAGCATTGGAAATAGCATGCTTATAGTGTTGAATTTATTAAGTACAAGACCTTTGGACCATTTCTGAAGAAGTGCATACACACAGGTCAGACTATGAACTATTGTGTGTGTTCATATAGCACATTGATAATAGTATTTATGTCTCACAATATTAGCATTCAACATGAATTGAGACAAATGACAAAGGTAGAAACCACACACATTTCATGCTATCAAAAGAATAATTCATTTAATGAGCTCCAAAGTGTGTTAGCCTATATGTACTTTGTATATGATGAGGCTACATAGATAATATCCACCAGAATTAGTGTGTAGCACAATCTAACCTAATTCCAAAACAGCCAACTACACAGAGAAAAGATCCTCTGCCCATTGGTTCAAAGGCTGACTGACAATCTCCTTCAACACAGGCAGACAGGAGCAGGAAGTCACCAACTGTAGACTTACTTTTTTCATTTCATCGCATTTTATTGATTTCTAGTCTTTTATTTATGCTTGAATGAATGAATGCATGAATGAATAAATAAATCAGTCAATTATTTATATGGGATAAACCAAAGCAGCTGTCCAAATACAATAAGTCTATAGTGCTTATTTTATTTTTATTTTTTCCTTTCTACCTGGAACTACACAGCACATATATCAATACAGCAGACCTCAGGACTACAGTTGGTCATGACAGCCACTACAGGGCAACGTAGAGCAAGAAATGAAATACGGCTCAGGCAATCTGCCAGTTCCAGCTCACACAGCAGACAGAGACAGGTAGTTTTCAGCATCGTCACTGTTCTCACATGGATTTCTTTTGACAAAACAATAACACAAGCTAAAAAAACGTTTCCGGAACGTTTCACTGTTTTTTGATTTATAGAAAGACTTAGGTGTATATTCCTGCAAGTAAAAAAAAAAAAAACACAGCAACATTTGTTGTCTCTAAAAATAATTGGTATTACAAACCATGGCAGACAGGAAGGACATGTCTGCACTCAGAGGCTTACTGTGCAAATTCTGTCTCTCTGCTTATTTGACCACATTTCATGAGAGAGATCAGGTTTGTCTAAATGATGTAGGTAAAATCATAAATGTACGCTCACATTTGCTTCTGTGAAGCCTTACGGAGAATAGATTTTACTGCCTCTCCCATACACATCCATTATTATCTCCACATTTCTCCCAAAATGATCATGATCATGGAACTGTGATTACTTAAACAGTATAATACCTATTGAAACTTTGAAATACACATCAGTAGGTAAAATTTTAATTTAAATTTTACTGTTAAAATAAAGTCTCTATGTGAAGGTATAACACAAATGCCATTAGCATGTAGCTGAAAACCTAAATTGGAGAAATCTGGAGCTAATCATGGGTATGTGTTGCACAGATCTTTGAGGAACACGGCGGCCGACGTCATCAACTGCGGGGGATGAGGGTCAGGGTGGCAGATTTCCCTGTTTGTGGGACAGTAAAGGAATACTTATTCTGATTTGCGCCATCTATAGCACCAACTTGAATGATCATGGTCATAAACGACATAAGAAGGCTGAACTCAAACTTTTATTGAACTTTTTCCTGTAAAAACATTTGCACGTGTCAGCTGACAGTTTGGTTCAAAGCTGGACTTCACTTCCATAAATACTGTGTGACATTATGAGGTTCTTCAGCCACTTGCAGACTTTTTTTTTCATTGCATTTCTATTCTATCATTTTGTATTAACAGTTCAAATAAATAACATCAGGTTGATTATACAGCTGGTGCAGAAAAAAAGCAAACAGTATAATACTTCAAATACATAAATAAACAACAATGATGTCAATGGTTTGAATGGTTTTTGTTATAATTGCTACAGTAAAAAAACACACAGCTTGTTTCTCCTCTACCCATATTGGTCTTTCTAAAATGTACAGTTCCTTATACATGTATAAGTGCAATATTCTTAGAAACTGGACTGGGATCTTTGAGATTGTCAAGCACTGGCACTGGCTCCAAAACTTCAAATATTCTTAAAAGATTTCCTTATCACATTTTCTGTCAAATGGACAAAGCAGATCATGATTCACGGTTCAGTCTTTTCATCATACCAAACATATTCTGAATATGTTCGATTATTTCATACATTTATAAGATGCTCGATGGCTAATACTGATCTCTAATACTCCTTCATCTCCTCAGCACCTAGCTCTGATTTAAATTCCTTCAAGTTTCAAGATTCTCTTTGAGATTATCATGATGTCAGATATTCATAGTTCTTGGAGACACATGTAAATCAACATGAATATGACAGTCTTAACAGTGACTGTGGCCTCAGTGGATCATCAGTGAAGCTGACTCTCCTCACACAGTACACATTGAAACAAAGTAAACAGACACAATGGCAAAAATAAAACAAAGACAACAAACGCACGTAACTATGAAGCATATCCATCTACAATAATACACTAACTATAAGGCAGCAGATTTATCTAGTGAACTTGAGCATTTATTTTATTGCATAACTGCGCAAATTGTGTTTGCTGGTAAAAAATGATATAAAAAATCTCTAGTATCTACTTAATGGTATAGTTTGGTCTGATTCATTTACTCATAAAACAAACAAAAAGAACAAACATACTGTAGATTTAAACTGTTTTGAGCTAAAACATGCAACACACTGTCTTCATGTGTTTTCAGTTTGATACGATGCACTACAGGCTACGTAACACAAGTACTGGGATGGGATTTAACTACCAACAGGCCCTGCATTTGTACAGCACGTCAGGCATTCAGACACAAGAGCTTTTCATCATCATGAAGGTCTACAGAAACATTGTTAAAAAGAACTTACTATGCAATAATATTAGGGAAAATGCCAGGTCTGAAGCCTGTATCAGATTGTTAATGAGAGCTGGAGTCAGATCTGGCATCTGATACAGCTATAAAAGATTTTTGAGGATATGTTTGTCTTGATACACAAGCATGGAGATTCGTTCTTGATATAATTCAAGATAAGACACGTAGCTAATGTAGGGGAGTAGAAAAATGTCTGCTTGCTTGCATACCCGGATGCAAGAGTATGTTTTGTTTTTTTTCAAACTTAGAATATTGAATATTTCGTTAAATATCTGAATACAACACTTGCATGCTATGTCTATGTTGACATGCTTGTTCTGGTCTGTGATCAGATCCTTCCTCATGTGACCCCACAGTAAGAACGCTTACAAAAGCTAATGTGAAGCACCAGCAGATCAAGTTAGAATCCGCTGCAGATCATTGCATTTTGTACAAAGTTTGTACAAAGTCAAGTCAGTTTTATTTATATGGCGCCAATTCACAAGAAAAGTTATCTCATGACACTTTTCAATTGCAGCAGGTCTTGATGATACTCTTTAAATCAGTTTACAGATATCAAAGTTTTCCCCGTGAGAAAGCACCGGCAAGATAAAACGCCTTTTAACAGGCAGTAGTCCTGAGCAGAGCCAGGTGAAATGGTGGGCGGCCATCTTTGACTGGTCTGTGCTGGGACAAATTTAGGTAAGCCTTTTAGCTTTTCTGAATGGCTACACTTAAAGATGAGTGACATGCCTGCTGTCATTGAGAGGGGAGAACACTGCAATAAACTGGGGATAATGAAAATGAGGGGAAAGAAAGACACCTAATTGTAAACCAGCAGGCATTTAAATGTAGTCGTTTAAATGTGGGGACAAAATCTAACAGCAGATTTCGGTCATGGTCTCGTAGATCATATATATATACAGACTTCTGCAGGCTGCTGTAATGGGTCCTTATTGAGTGAACATCAGCCCTCCATCAACAGAGGGATTAAAGACAATGTTGGGGCTTCATGTATCTTCTACTCGTAGTTACTAGATCATTTTCTGTGGGACGGAATGAGGTTAGGAGTGCAGTTACATCAACCACAGCTAAAACCGACGTTGGGTTTGGTCCTGATGGTTTTTACCTCCCTGACTGTATCTTTTCTTTGTTTTTGTTTACACACCCTTGGAGAGATCAGGGGGTTTATTCACAAAACCTACTGGAATAATAAACTTAACACACTCAGCTGTAAATGTCATAGAAGAGTGTTTTCTTCCTCTCGTGATATCAAAATATTAAAATGCTGGTCAGTTTGACTGTTTTCATATTGTTAGAACACAATCCTCTTGGTCCATAAAATACTGACAGACTGAGGATGTAGCTGCAACATTTATAAGGTTAGAACCAGGTAATTCTATGAATTAGAGTGCCGATCTTTCGAATCCTGGATCAAATAGGTCTTGGGATCACACTACTGGCCTCCAAGCTTCATGGTATTATGGGGTAGAGATGGGATTATGGTTTCTTGGCTGAAGACTTGGATGGTGACCTGGCCGGAGATTTAGCTGATGATTTGGAGGGACTGCTCTGACATGGAGTGATCTTAACATGGATGAAGATTGAAGAGGGAGAAAGTCTGGAGCCATCCTGTTTAAGCAATCGCACATGACGGTAACCTGCAGGGACACAGGACAGAAGGTCAGGAGAGTAAATATTTTGTACACTCTCCGGAACAGCCAAACCGCACTGTCCCATCACTCACCTGAACGGAGACTCGTGAAGGGCAGCGTGTACTGTCCCAGGAAGTCATTGCTTGAGGTATAGTCATGGTCCTCCACCATGAAACGAACCAGAGCCAGGTCGGGGGCATGGACGGTGAAGTTAAAGGTACAGTCCCACCGCGGGTTAAATCCTAAAGCCACAGAAAGAGACTCATTGACACCAATTCATGGAGTTTTACTTAATGAACTTTTGTGTGAATTCATTGTGTGACACACTTGTGAACTACGTGACATATCTTCCGCTGCACAGAGGATTGTGGGTAAGAATAGCCAGAAAAAACATGCTGGTATTTTTTGGCATACTGCTTTTCACATACTTTGGATTGGGACATACTGAATCTTTTTCTGGCATACTGAATAGTTTGGCAGCAGGGGTATTGGAATGCAGGGTGGATAAATAAACCATTTACTTTCAGCTATTAACCACTTCCTCACTACTTTCAGCTCTTCACCATTTATCCATTACTTAGTAACTTAATAATTCAGCTGTTTAAAAAACCTTCAGGGTATAGATAGGAATGAGATTTAAAAGTTGGCTGTATGTGGGAGCTGCTGAAGGGGAATATAAGAACAAACTTTTGAGACTTACTTTGGTCTTAAAGACATGTACTGTAAAGTGCCGTACATTTTCACACAAAAAAGCCGAAAAGTTTACCTAATCAATATCATGAAATGTTCCCAGTTGATTACTTACATTTAGACTATATTATGTTTATATATGCATAATGTGAGTGGGCATGCACATTATCAGATCACAATGTTATCTAACGTCCAGTAGATGGCGCCTGATTGTCACAGTCCCTCCAGGTTTGAAATCCACCGTCTCCCATTGTCTGAGAGCGCACCTGAACACACCGTCAGTTCCACAGCAACAGGATACATGGAGGGGATAAAAACAACTGATCGTCTGTTTCAAGGCAGTCCCATCGTGACATGTTGCTAAAAGCATCAGCTTCTGTCTGTGCAACTGTTCTTTGGGTATAGGGAAAATTCCTGTGTGCAGTCAAAGTGCACATGAGGCCAACGGCGTTGTAAAGATTGCCGTTGTTCAAATCCCGCGCGTTCGCTCAGGTGACCACCTTTGGTTGACGTATTCACGTCTGCCATTTTTGAATTTAAGATACATGATTCAGCCAAATCACTATCATTAATCATCACTATTATTAATTTCAACCACACCTGCCCTACCATCAATCCCAACATACCATTGTTGTCAACATGATGAGTTTTCTTCTTGTTGTTGTCAATGGGAACGCCGTGTATCTCCACCCACACCTGAGGGTCTACTATGGAGCTTGGCTTGTCCAGTTCTGATTTAGGGAGCTGCTGAGCTGAAATAATCTGAAAAAACAATAATAACAGAGCTTAGTTTGATCACTTTAGAATACTTTTTTTTTTACATTACATACAATTTTTCTTTCTTTCTTTCTTTCTTTCTTTCTTTCTTTCTTTCTAGATATCCTACTGTTTGGTTTGGATTCAAGATGCAGCCAATCACAACTAAGCGACATTCAGTCACCAAATCTCTTCAGCAGTTTGATGATTATTGTTTGTCAGATGCAAACTGACAGTACTGTAAAATACTGTTAGAAGATGCAGTTTCATCTGTTTTTTGCTAGTGTTATTCATTTGGCCGGTTTGACGCCATCTTACCCGAACAGTGAGCAGGACAGGTTGGTGGCCAGGACCTCCACCCACATTCTCGGGGTTGAACTTAATGTCAGGCTGGCACATGAAAGGAGGCTTCATGACGTAGCCACACTGACCATTCTGCAGGAACCTGCCATGGTTCAAGTCCATCTGCTCGCCAGGTGTCTGGAAATTCAAAGCAACTGGAGAAAAAACACAACACATCTGTGTTAACATTGTATATTTCAGTCTGCCACAATGCTATTTTTATAGTACCAGTGTGGGGTTGGATGTTGGGATTTGGGTGGCACACACATAGACCAAAGAGAGAAAGGTGAGACGTTTTATCTGAATAACAACTCTTGATTATTCGGTCTGCTTCTCTTTAAGAGTAAAAAAAAAGAGTGAGATAAAATAAGTTCTCACCAATCTGACAGCCCCCGTTCCACATGTCCTGAGGGTTGTAGTTGGAGGACTGGAGGCGCTGACCTGAGGGGTAGATCCTGCTGAGCTGGTGGCTGTTGTGACGAACAAAATGCATCCCTGCAGGAGAAAAACAAGAATCAAAGATAACTATCTGCTTCAACACACATCTTCCATTATTCCAATTTCATTTATTTTTTTTGTGGGCAGTCTTAAAACTACTTAGCTTTTGTTTAAGAAAGTCAGTTTAGCCACGTACACACACACACACACACAAACACACACCTGAGTCCTTCACATGCCTGAGTGCTTCACTTTCAGAGAAAGACGACATGTCGGTTGCTGGGCTTTTGGCCGACTGTTCGAAGCTTTTAAAGGGAACGCTTCGGGTGTACACCACCAGCTCCGACAGCTCTGGACTCAGCTTAGATACACCTGGCTGAGATGACACAGACGCATAAAAAAAAAATCACATTTTTAACAGTCTAAAAAAAACAAACAAACAAAAAAAACTACCACCAATGACTTGATGAGAGCCACTACTGCAAGGATACAGGAGATCTGGTGGTGTTGTTTCTACCTTCTTCTCCTCTTTCTTTCTCCTGGGTTTGCCTACGCTGCACCGGCTGGCTTCCTCATCTGAGGAGCTGAGGTCTGACGAGCTGGACGAGCACTCCTCCACCGCATGCTCCTTCTTCCCCTTCACCAGGATTTTAAACTGGAGATCCTGCAAACACCGCTATCATTATTATCATTTTTACGATTATTATTAAACACAACAAACACAGCGCACACGATACGTTAACAGCGTGTTCGAAAATGTATAGTAAACAGTATAGTAAACAATAATACAAGAGTCACTGTGTTTCAGCTACCATGCCTGCTTATTTATAATGACCACTATTAGTATGGTGATAAAAGATTTAGAGGCTGAACAGAGGTGCTGCAGCAATGGACAGTATGAGAAAAAAAATAATGTGCTTTCTGAAATTGTGTATTGCTGAAAATGAGCAGATTATGGGACCTTTTATAAACATTGAATTTAGTAGTAAACTACTTTTCCAGGGAAACTAATCCAGTAAAATGACTATCAGGCACCAGTAACCCAAACCATAGTCCCCTACCAAGCATATTTTGGTTATCTGTTATGTGTAGTTACTAGCTGCCCGTCAAATTTAAACTATACTCCATTATAATTGATGAAAAGATTTCACCATATAAAAAGTACAGGTTAGCTCAACTACAAACAGCTACAGTATATTTGACATTGTGGTTTTGCAACTTTGAGTTAAACTTGCAACAGCATTGTTATTTCTTTGCTTGTACTCATTGATTTGATTTGATTTGATTGGAATAATAATTGCACAGTGTAACAGCGATAGAAAAATGGCACCATCCGCCGACCAGGCTGGATTTTTCTCACAATTTCTCCGTCTACCAGATCAGTAAGTAACAAAACATGCCTACTTATTAATACAGCACTTATACAATAATACAGTGATTGGGTTTGCCTTTTCATAGCACTGACATCAGGGTTTTTAAGTCAAATTGGGATTATTACTGTTGTTTAGTGCTTTGGACAGTAGCCAGGCTGCTAGCACTGGCCATGTTGTTAACACTGTTTTTCCTTTAAGTAATGCAGCTTCAAGGAACTTATTTATACATAATTATTTATACATAATTGTTTTTGTTGAAAGTTCAACATTTTTAAATTTAAGCATTTTTTGTGATTCTTTGTATGGTTTCTAAACCTCATGAGCCTCAAAGAAACCCTAAGGAAACATGTATTCACAAAAACAGGAACAGAATTTGAGATAGATTTTTTGCAAATTAATTAAAAAAAGGAAAAACTGAAACCTTTGGCAATAATCACAGCATTGAGTCTTCATGGGTATGATGCCATGAGCTTTGCACACCTGGATTTGGGGATTTTTATGCCATTTTTCTTGGCAGACCCTCTCAAGCTCTGTCAGGTTGGAGGGGGACTTTTTAAAATACATTTACAAAAAATTCTAAAATTCTGTTTCCACTTTTTCACGGTGTATTGAGAGAGGCTGATGAGGGAAAAAATAATAATTCAAACGATTTTGAAGCATAAGGCTGAAACATAAAGTGTGAAAAAAGTGAAGGGATCTGAATAACTGAATGCACGGCACATAACAATTCAAAGATGCTATTTTACTCCTTTATTGTTCATAATTTTAGTATTTTTTTTAAACATGGTCACTGACTGTAATGTTACATTCAGTTGTGTTATTTCATAAGTAGATAGTTATACTGTGCTCAATAAAAATTTGCTTGTTTTTCATTGGGTTCAGGAAACTTGCACGTCAGTATGGCCATAGTGAAACAGCTTTTGAATCAGACCTGGTGACAGGCATTAAATAGACATAATAAATACATAAATAGCCGATCTTCTCACTGATGCTTATGTAGCTTATATATATTATCTACATAAAATTGAGAATGTTTCATAACAATACAATAATGTATGAAAATGGTTAGATAAAAATAAACCCATAAATAAAAGGTCCTCAAAGCAGACAACATAACCCTCACCCTCCTCTGAGTGTAAGCAAAGGCACAGACATGACAGAGACCAGAAGGCAACACTGTTGTGAAGCTGCCACAAGGGATTGTGATTACTGAATCCACTGACCCTCATACATATCTTATGATTATGAGCACACGTAGAATAAGTGGGACACACAGGAGCAGAAAGTCCAAGTCCATCCAACACAAACAGACTGCTTTCTGCATTACATGCAATCCTAACATAGTTACAGTTGCCATCAAGACAGGGCTCATCGCCAATAACACAAATAAATGTCCTGCAGTCCAGTTGCAAAGTGCTTGGATATTAAATTGTATGTCAGAGGGAAATCTTTGACAGTCAGTCACCGGCTATGTTTAGCCACATCCACAGTCTGTTGGAAAGCAGCAAGCGCAGTCCCAACATCAATCAGGACAAATCATTTAATCATGCCAGGTTGTTTAATCTTTCAGGCAGCTGGAAAAAAAACTGCCCTTGTGTAAGAACAATTGAGCGTGGCTCCAGTGGGTGCAGTGTCCCAATTAAAGACACCATTAGTCTCAATAGATGTAGTCGTTCTTCTGGGGATTTGACTTTTAATCTAGTTTGTGATCGGTGTACTTACCTCTGGAGAGGGCAGTTTGTGAGGATCCACATCCTTAAGGGGCTTAGTGAGCAGCTTTTCTCCCAGGATGGATCGTAGGTGTCGAGCCATGACTGTCTGCTGCTCCACGGAGCAGTGGTTCTCCAGGGACAGGATGAGAGGGTAGGGAGAGGCCTGGGAGAGAGGGAGGAGGGTGAGAAGTCAGAGAGAAAAGGATTTGTTCCCATGGAGAAGAAGGGAGAGAAGTCAGCTTTT
Organism: Diplodus sargus; assembly: GCA_903131615.1. Taxonomy (NCBI): domain Eukaryota; kingdom Metazoa; phylum Chordata; class Actinopteri; order Spariformes; family Sparidae; genus Diplodus; species Diplodus sargus. Next base: position 276,111 of record CAEMYA010000200.1, read on the forward strand.
GGCCTGTGAGCATAATCATAAACGTACACGTACATTTCATATATTTCATTCACATTAATAACCCCTGTCATTCTGAATTCATATTAATCAATTAATTCGGAAAGATCAAAATCACAGACTTTAACATTTACCTGTACCTTATATCTCTGCATGAACGTGACCAAATCTGATAACTGTGTGCTTGTATTTTTGACTTGACGAGTAAAAATGGTTCTGATTGTCATAAAATACTCACTTTAAAAGCATATTCATTGATAGTCTCAATGACTTCGACAAAGGGCACTTTGGAGGTGAGCGTGTGTCCGTGGTAGATGACCGGCTCTCCTTTATCTCCGTCCCAGCAGTCCAGCTCCACACAGCGGCAGCCATGATTCAGGGCTCTAAAACAGAGATGACTCGGTGAGCGAAGGTGAAGCCTAAGAGCGGCTCCCGATCTCTTTCTGTTGGCGAATGAGCTCCCCAGCAAATTTGATTATAGCAAGCGATAAACAACACAGCACTTTATAGTCGATCCATTCTTCCCATTAAGTTGGTTACCATGGCACGATAAAAGCTTGAAGGTGTTTCATGACTGCAGCACTTCCTGTGGTTGAGTGTCTCCCTTCAGGCGCCCTGGGTTAAGCATTCGCACCCACACAACCCTCTGTCTGGAAGTTTACAGCTACTAATCCCAAGCTTTACAAACCACTGAAGAGACGTGTCACCTATAACGGCCCAACAATACGCAGAGCCTTCAGGGAACTGTTGATGAATTGGTTTTACCTAGCCTAGCGAGATACATAGCGAAGTGCCGCACATTCATTCAGAACATTTTTACATGTACAGGTTTTAGTTCCTCACCGGATGTACGGCTCTGTGCTGCTGTCTCCAGTCAGCTGGTCCGCAGTGAGGTAGGTGTTGTGGGAGGAGGAGATGAAGTAGTGCACCAGCGAGCGGCTCATGTCCTGGTAAACCCGGGCGTGCTCCGGGTTAAACACGCAGTTCTCCTTAGACAGCATGTACATGGTGAACCCGTTGGGGGTCATGAACTGGTTTTTCTGGGCTGTACTGGGCAAAAGGCACAAATGCGAGTCAGTAAGGAAGGGGTGTTATTATACCATGCCACAAATCACAGCTGTGTTTGAGTTGTTTGCAATACTTTGCATATTTACACATCACACAGACCTGGGACAAGACTTTCTGGCAACCTGCCGTATGTAAGTATATGTATCCAACATTCTCTCTCCTTTTAGCTGCCGAACACGTTTCTGCCTCCCATTTGGGACAGCGTAAGTAAACTGCTATGGGTTTATCAGAGCCATTTTGCTGAGCACACACCTGATAAATGCTGGTAGGCCTACTTTACGATGCATAGCTATTTCAACACTGTACCCCATTCGTTAAGTTCATAGGTGAGGATGAGGCTTTGGGCATGGGTGAGCGAGGCGTCCTCCCCCTGGTCCTTCAGGAAATCCTTCAGGTCCACAGTGGAAAGCACGCAGCCGTTGGCAGAGTAGCGGATGAACACGGCGTCCAGCTCCGGCCTCCGCAACAGCTCCCGGCAGAACACTTCAATCTCTCCGTGGTCCAGACGGCCGTCAGCTGACTGGTCACATTTCTGTCAGAGGAACAAGAGAGTCAGTGTGCATGGGGGTGAGCAGATACTGACTGAATTTTTTATAATTTGGGTGACCTTTAAGCATGCGGGTGCGTTCCACTACCTGGAAAAGGCTGCGCGCATACTGGTCACTCAGGTCGATGTTGATCATCTGCAGCAGTGTCCGGACTTCGTCGTAGCTCATCTTATCATCGTGGTTCTGGTCGGCGCGACTCAGGTAGGCATGAATCCAAGTGACACGCAAACAGTCAAGGAAGCAGCGATAGCAGAACATGCACAGTGTGTGATGGTGTCATAGTTTGAAAAAGGGATCACAAGAGCAGCAACATATATACTGGCCATCAACTATCATCTCCCCGTATATGTTATAGACTGTTATACGACTCTGAATGAACAAGAATAGGATATTGGTCAAGTTTCTCTTTCTGGGTCATATTCTCCACCCTCCCCTGCAGCGTTCGGATTCCACGGGCCCAGTGTTGAGCCTCCTCCCGGCTCTGGCAGAGGAGATCCAGGCTTTTTCGGGACCCCTTGAAGACCACCGTCAAACACCGGCCCTCGGGTACTGAGCCAGCCATCTGGCGCAACGTCTCTGACTGGCAACCCTCACGGATGCACTCCACCTCCATGACAGAGACTGAGGACAGTCCAGGGGAACACAGGGGAAAAGGTGGAGGAAAAACAAGTAAAGTGAAAATAACGCAAAACAAATGATCTATTCTGTCCTCAATTGATATTCAAATCTCTATAAAGATCTCGCGAGTGCTTTGTTTTTTCAGGTTTTCATGGGGTTTTTAATGGCATGCTAGAACTCAGTGACAGTTATATTGAAGTTTGTTTAGTATCGATCCTTAACCTTTGTTCCCACGATGGAAATATCTGAGAGCTTGGACAGAAAATATAACGACCAGACAATTAAAAAGGAGACAAACATGGCAATTAAGAAGCCATTCCTCTTGGGCCTTCCTTAGCAAATGGCAAAATGTCAATTCATTCACAAGACAGAAGGTCTGTCCATAAATAGGATATGTTTCCCACTTAAGGGGAAAAAAAGATGAAATAAAAAATAGATGTAAGTTCTCAGTTGAGTCCTGGATAACATAAAATATCAGCATCATATCAGCCCACGAAACAGTATCAATGGTCCTTATCCTTACGCTCTACTTCACTGCTTGTCTCTTTAAGGTCTCGTCTCCGAAAGAAGCCCATTCTGCTCTGATGGGTCAGCTTACCCTGTTTCACCATCAGCTCTGTATTTGGACATGGTTACAGGCTAATTTAAAGGCACAGTTTCTGAATACGTGGACTGAGCGTTTTGATACTCTCCCTGTGTTTATAGCTGCACCCAGACCTGCTTTATAATCAAAAAGACATAGGAATCTCACTTTTAACAATGTGGGACCTTCAGACGATCATCATGTCTGATATGTCAAACAGCACAAACAATCCCTCTTCTAGCGTAACCCGATGCTTACATCGCAGGAGGAAAAGTAGTGAGGGAAGCCTAAGTGCCTCGCACAACTCTCCCAACCTCGGCCTCCATGATCGATCTCTTGGATTTTATTACACAATCATAACTGTCACTCTGCTCATGACCTTCAACGACACACTCAGACTGTGATATCTTCACAGAACTCTACAGTCCACCTCTCATTCTCTGCATTATTAACACACTTTATCCAATTCATGATGAGTTCACACAAATGTTCAGGATTGTCAAAAAAACATACGAACTCTATGTCATTAAGATGGATTTAGTTTGCATCAGCTTTGAGGTATACAGGTATAAAAAGACATTAAAACACAAATGTTTGTGCTTTCCTTAAATATGAATGGTAGTGGCGTAAAAAGTAGTATTACAAAATGGATATAAAGTAGGAAGTGTACAGTTCAAAAAGTCATTGCACAGCTGTGTCAGCAGCTGTGCAATGACTTGCGGTTGCGGTAATCGTGTTAAAAAAAAGTGTGGCAGACATGATTAAACATGTCAATGTAACACAAACAAGTGCGGTGACCTACATCTTGATTAATCGTTTAGCATGACAGAAGAACTTAAGTTTCATTAAATAAATAAAATAGGTTTGAAATATTTTTCAACCACATTAAATATATAGTTAAATGCACAGATACAATTGTTTAATGCATTTTTAGAAAGAATACTGGTTGGTATTAACGCCCGGAACGATTGCAATTATTTCTTCTAAAGCCGATATCACGAGATCACAAGTACAATTACATCATTTTGAGATAGAGATTGTTTTCTAAAGATAAGAGAGAATGAAATGAAAACGATAACTTTGTTATCTTAAGATAACAAAATGAACAAACCCATTATTACAACAACAACTGACGGCACACTACTCAACTTGTTGTGCTGCACTTTTTACTCAGTGTATGGCTAAAAGTCACTTGGTGGAACTCGTGCTTGTGAACTTTGGTTCTGGATTGAACACAACAAACTACATACCATGTTTCCCATGTGCCAGTCCCAGATACACAAACTGTTACAGTCCAGCTTCATATGTATTAATTGATTGTACACAAAATAATCTAGTCAGACACATCATGGAGTTTTATGAAAAAACACTATTGTATACATTTAACAGCTTCAACTTTGTGTTATGTATGTTTTCAAACAGAAATTATTTCATCATTGGGTTGACGATGTTGTGTTAAATACACAAAAATCAAATCAACTTAACGTTTTGTGAGCAAAATACAACATAAGAATTCTTACACATGATCTACGAGTTAATATTCTGTCACCACTCACAACAACAGCTCACTCACACAGGCCTCTGTGTGGTGTGTATTTAAGGTGGTGACATTTTGAGTCAATAACAGATTTAATTTGTCAATTACACAAACACAAACACGCACGCACACACACACACACACACACACACACACACACACACACAAACAATAATACTGTATCAGGAACTCATGGTTACAGAGTATGAGGCTTGGTGAAGAACTAGTCGAGTCTTAAGGCGTGTTTGGTTTTCCTGGGTAGTCCTAAATGCTGAAATACCAGCTTATTCTCATTATATACTTTTGCAGGAGTGTTTAAGGAGGCAGTGCCAATGCTGGCTTGGCAGCAAATAACACACAAACAACATTAGTGGAGAGGCGAGGAAACAGACTTAAACAAATGAGTGTTTTATAGCAAAGGTTTTCCTTACGAGCAGAGCTGTTTGTGTGCTATATTCAACCTGTTTGTTCATCAGGCACACCTTGACCATTTCCAGTTTACTGCGTCCATATGTGTATTTAAATAGTCACATCATGCTGTCTAATGGATTTCAATAAACTCAATGAATCTACACTACAGACCTGGTGTTTGCCGAGCTCTGTTTGCTTGTGGTTTGACTAGAAACTTCACCACTATGCACTATGTTTACCTGACAACAGTCAGACAGCAACCATAGTGGAAATTCTGCTCAAAATATGTCAATGTTGTCTCGAAGGTAGACGCTCACAGAATATAGGTGCGCTAGGATCTCTGCAACATAAAACAGTGGACACTGGTGAGGAGCGGCTGGATAGTGTTCGCTGTGCTATGTATACAAGTCTGTGACAGATAGAATAACAGTGTAAGCGGCTCAAATGCTTTAATGGTCCATTCTGTGTCGAGTCGGGGCAGTATGATGCAACAGTCCATACAGTGGTCAACTTAAAACAGACGTGTTACTGTCCAGCAGGCTGCAAACTCTGGTCGCCATAGGGAAAAGAAATGACCCACACTAACAAAAATCTTTGTTATCTCAAGATAACTTAACGATCAATTGTGATCTTGAGATACTGGCACTGAAAAAAAACAAATTGGACCTATAGTGGTTCTGGACTTATGTACCAAACAAATGTCACATCAAACTGTGAAGCAAAATGATAATCTGTCATATTTGTTTAAATAATCACACTGTTTTTTTTACTATATCGTCAAACCTTAATTATCACTTTCTTTGCAGATAACGATTTTACATAAAACAATTATTATCTTACATGTATATATTCTACACAATACATTATTCAAGATTATACCGATTACCTGATATTTGGGGAGTTAGACCTCACTTTAGCTTAAAGGGCCACAAGAAAATAGGTAGGAAACCACTGCACAAGACCACCCAGTCATGTTACAGAATGAACACATTGAGCTAAGTGGGATACATTTCTGGGTGCGGATAACAAGCTGCCACTTTTTAAGTATCCACGTGTCAAGTCCAACTGAAACTGCTGAACAGCAAACAGAAGCAGCTGTGGATCAGAGACAAGTCAGCTGAAAACAAGAATGAATGAATGAATGGGCAAATAATAACTGTAGCCTGTGAGTGTGTGGGTGAAGGGTGAGAACAAACCATATGATTCATTAAGTTCTCTAGAAGGACACATCTGTAATGATACTTCTTTGATGCAATGACACATCTGTAATGACACACACACACACACACACACACACACACACACACACACATACACACACACACACACACACACACACACACACACACACACAAACCTGCACACCAAACACACACTGTGCCACATCACAAGCAAATCTAGTCTTGTGGCAATTAAAGGCCTTGTAATGCACACTGGAGGCTAACTTAGCGGGTGAGCCGTATGATAACTATATGGAACAAAACCACAGGCTCAGGGCTGACTCCCATCACCACATAATGTCCTGTAATCTCACTGGACTACAGCAGGATGGGCTGCCATTTTAGGCTCAAAA
>CAEMYA010000200.1:282879-296860 GCA_903131615.1 Diplodus sargus
CTGTGAGCCACTGTCGCTCTCTGGTAGAGGAGTAGAGAGAGGCACTGAGACAAGGCACTCAAGAACGTGCACACAGTCACATCCTCTGGACTGTCATGGAAAATCTGACCTGAGTGCTTTGCAAAGCAATCCACAGTCCAGCAGCACATAGGGGAGGGATGAGAGACTTTTTTTTATGTCACCTTACAATCTGCTCGCATATGACCAATAAAAAAGTGTGTGATGAGTACATGAACATTGCTATGAATTGTTACACACTGTAGAGCCTCTTTAAAGCAAACTATTAACATATCTTCTTTCATGTAACCGAGTAGTTTTTATGCCATTATTTTGAAAATCTAACCAGATGTGCCGTATTAATTATTGCTAATGTGAACATGGAAATGGGAATGTGTTGTATTCATGGTTAGGCAAGGCCAGATGTGTTTTGGCATGGTGGACCGACAGGGTCTATTCCACACTATTCAATCTAATCAGGTAAGATGCTGTCCTGTTTTATTCCCATGATGTGGAGTAGGTGTGTCAGTAAGTCTAACAGCAAGGATACGCTTAAAACTAGTTTGTGTTGGTTTGGGCTGACCACATCTAAAGGCAAAAAGTGTTTGCAGCTGTTCTGAATGGTTACCCTTACCCCATAGAGCATGCTGTCTTATGGAGGGTTAGGGGTGGCCTTTCAGTCAGTCAGTCTCTATTTGGCATTGATGTCATATGACACAAAAAGTGATGGACTTAAATTTGTTGAGAGGGAATAAAGATCAGTTATTTGACTTTAATTCATAGATAATAACACACACTCAATCTTTCCCTCTTACACACACACACACACACACACACACACACACACACACACACACACACACACACACACACACAGATACATCCAAACACACTTACAGGACTGTTGCTCCTTGGCCCTGCTGGAGGTTTTGTGGGACTGACACCAGACAGTGATGCCGTCTTCCAACAGCTTCAGAGTTCGACGCTTCTGCCAGCGAGGCGAGCGGACCTTTACATGTGACAAATGATTCCATTAAATCTCATTCATTGTATGACTACTATCTGTTAATGCTAAAAATGTCTCTTAGTTCATTGTTGGTAAAAGCTTTACCTTCACCATACTGGAGCCCTGCAACATCTGCTTCACATCTTCATCCTCCTGAACTCCTGGAAAGGAAAGAGAATAAAGACAGATCCTGAAAACTGTACTTGATTGTGTGCAGGATGGCAGTATATGATCAGATCTTTGGAGCATTGAAAGAAAGCGACATGAGGAGAGAAAAAAAGAGAGACAAAAGTAGAGCATAGTCAGAATTGGAACTTGGTGAACATACATCTATAGGACCGCAGCAGCTCGTATGGGAGCTCTGTAATTCTGTGATTTTGGTCCTGAAGCCAGCTGTTGGGTGTGGCTACATGGCATGGTATAGAAAAATTGAGAATTGCTTGAAAAAGTAGAGAGCATGAGTGAGGGTGAGGAGAGAGAGACAAAGATCGTCTGGTGCTGAGGTGAGACAGGGAGGACTTATGATTCCATAAGAGAGGAAATACTGATTAGCGTCGTGCCTTTGGCCCGTTATGAAAGACTGATCCTGTACCATCTCTTACAAAGATGACCCATGAGATGTGCCTTTCAGTTGAATGCGCCTGTATTTACACCAGAATTTGTAACCCACACATTTGTTCATTTGCAGGCGTTATGTGAATCAGTGTAACTGTGTGTGTAGCCTGATAATGATAACTACTCATCTCTCCATACTGCTAACTAGAATATTCCTAAGGGTAAGACACTATCCATGACTTTTTAACCCATTTTCATTTAAACTTAAAATAGCTTTGGCAACCGTTCTTTACTTCAGTATCAAATTTAACTTCTATGCAGATGACACTCGGCTCGCTCTGTGTTGCACTCAGTACTCCTGATCACTGACTTCAGTCCAAGTAGTCTCGTCTCGTAGTTGTTAGACAATGCTTGACAAATACGACTCTTTCAACGCATTGGAGAAAAAATATATCTTTATATGCACAATATGTCATTTCTGCCACTAGGAGTCTCTCACTTAAAACAAAAGACATCAGTAGCGTGGGATCATGGGAGTTGTTGTCTTTATTGTTAAACAATCACTAACGTCAAGGAAAATCTATGTTCTTCTCTCAGGTAGGAATGTTCACAGACAGGGTGATGTATGAAAGTTGTATTCACGTTATGACTAGTCACATTCACCGCCTTCCTTCTTCACGCTCTGACTCTCTTGGAAGTTAGAGCAACAAGTAGACAAATAAAACACACCGTTTCCTTCAGTAAACTTTTTTGTTGAAAAAGTTTACTGAATTTTATTAAAAATGAACAATAACTGGTCATTTTGAGACATTTAATGCAGCCGCGTTACACATCATATCTTTTAAATCAACACCTTTCACATCTAATTGTGGCTAAAGGCTGTTTGAATCTGAGAATATAACATTCTGCAAAACAAACTCATTAATTCTGATTCGAGGATTTAGATATGTGGATACAGATGTTCATATCTTTTTCACTTCAGTAAGACCTGCATTGTCAGCTACCTTCAAACCCTTTAAAAGATAAATGCTTTTATCATACACACCAGCATATTGACACAGCGTATCCCTATAGCAAGATACAATCAAGGATGTGGAGGCAACACACACACACACACACACACACACACACACACAAACACACACACACACACACACACACACACACACACACACACACACACACACACACACACACAAATCAGGTGATGGATAACTGTGGCTCCACACCTAGGGGCTGAAACCAGTAACAAATATTTACATGAGGGAATAGCTGACAGTTATCTTTTCGCAAAGAGGACACACAAAACAAAAGTATCATCAGTTCCTGGATTTTAAATGACCTCCTGATGACTCGCGTAAACATCCAGCTGTAGTTGTAATCTGTAATCCTCCTTCGTATATTCTCAGTTTCACCATGCAACATCTGGTAACCCGTCCACACCCAGATGATGACTGATCTCTGGGCTTGTTTCTTCACTAGCCGTATCTGAGTCCTAGCTTGGATGATGAGTGCAGTGGCTGTCTTAGATTGGATTATCAGAGGGGAGCTCAGTTGGAGTGAATGTGAAGTGTACGTTGCAAAAGATCTGATAGATGCAGTCTTGAATTATGAATCCAAAAAAATCAACTTAGAGCACATTCAGCAGCTTTAGTTAATCAGCAAAAGACCATCAATTGCATTAAACACACACTTTTAGTAAATGATTTGATCTAGATCTAGGTAGAAGAGAAAAGATGAATCATCTCAAACACAATCTTAAAGTTAATTCTCGTTTTTGCTGGGAGTTAGTAAATGTGCAGTATGTAAGAATATTTGTTGAAAAGATTTTAAGAAGTGAATGAAAATGATCAACAGACAGTGAAGAAACAGACTGGGTGTTATGACCTCTATGAAACATTGTTGAGATTTGTTTCAACTGACGTCAGCATGCTAACCAGCTAGCCCCAGCCCTTAATGGTACAAAGCCCTTGTGTTAGCAGTGTAAACACCAACACTCCCCCACTGCTGCAAGCCCACAGTCTGGACTGGTCATGGCAGGTAGTTAGCACCAGGTAGCAGTTACTCTGGTGATATGCTGCACATTATTGATTGGGAGAATGAATTTGACAGTTGGCTAATTCTCCCATATTGCACCTTTAAGAGATCAATATCACTCTCATGTTTGTCTGTTAAGAATGTAGAGAATGGACACAGCCAAGCTAGCTGTCGAGCAATCTAACTCAACAAACAATTTTTTTTTAAAACATGATCACACTCTATTAGATGAAAAGTCAGTGTGGTGTTAACGGCTTGTTCCACTGCCCCAAACTGGCCAAAATTAATCTAATGCAGCCTCAACTTAAGCTTTAGCTGTAACGCTTAAACCTATTTTACTCTTGTCGTGTGGCAACTGATACAGATGCTTAGAAAAAAAAGACCTGTTATGGGATGATTCCTTTGACTGCTGAAGGAAGCCGAGCAATCTAATCAATGACAGTCGAGTAATTATAGTAACTGATAGAATGTGTGGCATGTAAGTTATCTCAAGTTTCCTTTGAGGAGAGGGTTTAAATGGGCTCTAAGGGGGCCCTGTGGCTTCATTATAATATAGCAGCCACACATGACCATATGTGTATGTGCACTGAGGGAGATACTACAAAGTTATTCATCATATTGTCTGGCAAAAGGAGTACATGGCCTTTAAGCTCTCTCTCCAATTACTGGTGAGTCCTATGCTGAGTAAGCAGGACACGGTGGTTTGGGAAGGGCTGGGCCTCTACACTCACAGAGGAGTCTTGATACTGGGAAAGCACACACTCACTCCCCTGCATGCAACACTTAGTTACTGTAAATGACGACAGCAACAGTAATATAGAGGGAGAAATTCCTTGGGTGTGTGTGTGTGTGTGTGTGTGTGTGTGTGTGTGTGTGTGAGAAGGAAAAGAAAAAAAATGACAGGTAGCCCCAATACATGAATGTTCTGTGGTTTGGCTAACGATATTGCTGCAACAACAACTGCTGTACTACACACCTACAATGTGACAATGTTTACTCTCTATCAAAGAAATGTTTAAATAAAGGTCAAACACACTAAATGCACAAACAAAACCATTGTGCTGCGCTTATTCACACAGAAACCAGTGATATTAACACACTTGTTTTTTCTGATCTGTATCAAACTGGACAAAGACAGCTCATGTGCATGAACACGAAGCGCACACACACACACAAACCTGCACGCTAACCACACACATCACAAGCAAATCTAATCTTGTGGCAATTAAACTCCTTCTGTGACTTCATTACCTGGCTGACACTCTATAAAAGTCACTGGCTCGAGTAATAAAAACACATAACTGAATTATTCTTGTATGTTTTTTGTCACTCAGATAAATGAACGACAAGCTGCTAAAAGAGAAAATCATACAAAGATTAGGCGATACATTCTCAAATGTTGTTACAACTCATATATTGATTTCTACAACATCGCAATACATTTCTATATATATTCCTCTCAGTATTTTTGTTTTAGTTCTTAATGCAAAGGTTTTTATTTTAAAGGACTCATATTGTAGAAAGTAAGATTTCCCTGTTGTTTTGATTAGAAATATGGTCAAGGTGTGAGATACAGTAAATACCGTGACAGTCTCAAACACTCAATCCACAAGAAAATGCACACAGCCATTTTCAGAGACTCACTTCAAAACATGTTGGAAGGACTTCCTTAAGGTTGTGATGTCACAACAATGCCATCACCACCCTCAGCAACACCACCATCACAGCAGAGAAACATAGTGGACTGAACATTGTGACCACCTGCCTTATATTGTGTTGGTCCACCTTTTGCTGCCAAAACAGCCCTGGCCCGTTGAGCCATGGACTCCACTAGACCCCTGAAGGTGTGCTGTAGTATCTGGCACCAAGATGTTAGCAGCAGGTCCTTTAAGTCCTGTAAGTTGCGATGTGGGGCCTCCATGGATCGGACTTGTTTGTCCAGCACATCCCACAAATGTTTGATTGGATTGAGATCTGAGAGATTTGGAGGCCAAGTCAACACCTCAAACTCGTTGTGCTCCTCAAACCATTCCTGAACAATTTTTACTTTGTGGCACGCCGCATGATGCTGCTGAGAGAGGCCACAGCCATCAGGGAATACGGTTTCCATGAAAAGGTGTACATGGTCTGTAACAATGCTTAGGTAGGTGGTACGTGTCACAGTAACATCCACGTGGATAGCAGGACCCAAGGTTTCCCAGCAGAGCACTGCCCAAAGCTTCACACTGCCTCCTCCGGCTTGCTTTCTCTCCAGAGTTCATCCTGGTGCCATGTGTTCCCCAGGTAAGTGACGTACACGCATCTGGCCATCCACGTGATGTAAAAGAAAATGTGATTCATCAGACCAGGCCACCTTCTTCCATTGCTCTGTGGTCCAGTTTTGATGCTCGCGTGCCCATTGTTGGCTCTTTCAGCGGTGGACAGTGGTCAGCATGGGCACCCTGACTGCTCTGCAGCTATGCAGCCCCATACTCAACAAACTGCGATGCACTGTGTATTCTGACACCTTTCTATCAGAACCAGCATCGACTTGTTTAGCAATTTGAGCAACAGTAGCTCGTCTGTTGGATCGGACCACATGACCCCGTCGCTGGTTCACCACTGTTCCTTTCTTGGACCACTTTTGATAGTTCCTGACCACTGCAGACCGGGAACAAACCACAAGAGCTGCAGTTTTGGAGATGCTCTGACCCAGTCGTCTAGCCATCACAGTTTGGCCCTGGTCAAACTCGCTCAAATCCTTACACTTGCACATTTGTCCTGTTTCTAACACACACACTTTGAGGACTTTCTGCATAATATATCCCACCTACTAACAGGTGCCATGATGAAGAGATAATCAGTGTTATTCACTTCACCTGTCAGTGGTCATAATGTTATGCCTGATCGGTGTGTGCAGAGATCAGGCTTAACATCTTTGGAAAATGAGGAATTTCTACCAAGCTGTGTTTGGCATTTATATTTTGAGGATTTCAGTCACATCCAGCACATATTTGTTAGTAGAGTTTTTTTCAGGACAGAAATGGATTCACAGATCACAGTAGAATGAAAACACTCAGAACTCGTGTGAGTGCATGAAGAAAAGTAGAAACACTGAAGATCAAACAAACACACCCATCTCCACAGCACAGTAATCAGAGATGATAAAGACATTTTAATAACAGGAGTGAGTGTCAGCTATTCTGAATACACTTGGATTGTCTGACTAATGGGATGTGTTGAGGATGTACATACTGTCTTTTCAAATTCATTTGGAATGTCTGAGATCCCCAGCTTCTTTAGTTGTTTATGAGAATGCTGCAGTGCTATTTTGCCGTGAATGTTACTATGAAACTTCGACCATCATGATCACCATCAGCAGTGGAGTGAGTCGTGTGGATTTTTATTTTTGGGTAAACTCATCCTTTAAAGGTTCAAAGCTGTGAACACGTGGTAGAAGATACAGCTCGGCCACCTGTAGAGAACAGCAGACAGAGTTCATTTCTCTGCTGTTTACCACATAAACCAGAGCTAAATCACTGGGTAAGATCACCATCCTGCTGGTTAATTATCTGGCTGACAAAACTAAGAACTGTTTTAAGTTGACTGGTGTAACTACTGGCTACAGCTCTGACTACCCAGTAAAGGTTAAAGGGAATGGAACTTAATTTGTGCTGCTTGTAAACACTGAAAATTCCCCATTAGCACATCAAAACCTCTTTCCAGACGCAATGTCCTAGTTGTTGCGTATAATCCAGCAAACACACTGTTGACAGTTTTCATTGTGAAATGACTGATTGTGTAGGTGTTGGTGTATCTCTGCCTCCAATTCTGCTGTTAAAACACAGTTTGTGAGTTTGTGCTACCCCAAGCCATGGGCCTGGAAATCAAATAGAAATGCCAGAGTAAACCTTTCATTTTAATTAAAAAAGGTATTATTAAAACCAAAGCCCTCAAATGCTTTTCTGTTAGTGCTGTGTACTGTGCTAACACATCGACCAAACCCCCCCAAAAAAGCAGCAGGACTACAGCAGGTGAAGCACTAACTGGAACCTGGAAACCCGTTGCTGTAAATACGTCCTTTGGTTGAGAAGCATATTTGCTTGAACAGCTGGTAAATGTTTGTTATATAACCAAAGTTTAAAATCAGTCCGGATAAATACACAGTGACCACAGAGCAGGAGCTGCACCGTGCTGTCTCTGGTGGATTCCAGGATACACCAGCTACTTTCATTAGCCTGCCTGACAGACAACTCAAGGACCCAATGGAATCAAACTTGGAAGCACAACTCTGCTGCGGCTGGTTAGTCTGGCTGGAGGTGCAGAGATCAGTGGAAGCTGGAACTTTAAAAGATACACTTCATTTCAGTAGGTGGAAACATGCTAAATGTCCGATCTGATAATCCATCCGGCAGATATTCAGCTTTTCCGTACAACACAGTATATACATATACGTAAATATATGTATAGTTTACTTTCGCTCATACTTTAGAGACTTATACAGTAGAGTACAGTGCAGGAAATATTCAAATACTATTTGTATCGGTGACTTCAATTTCAGTATGACTTCTGGGTAATCAAAGATACGTGCAGTTTTCCCTGAGACACTTTTAGAGTTAATGATTAGTTGCTCATTTGAATAGTTGGCGCAAAATGGACATCATTTTGTAATTGTATTGCTGTTAAAGTCATATTATAATATTTACAAAATGTTAACTGGTTTCAGCTTCTCCAATCTAAGGATTTGCTGCTTTTATATATCATTGTAAATGTGATATATTTGCCTGTTGGACTGCTGGGCTGATAAAAGAAGCAATTTGAAGACACCAGCTTGGACTCTTATTCTAATTAAAGGAAAAAACATAATCAACCTATTCATCGTTAGTTGCGACCTTAAATTGAAATAATGTTACATCATTTAAACAGCATGTACATCATGATTGTATAGCACGTATTTACACCAGTGGCTCTCAAGCCTACAACTGGCTCACATTAGACCACAGAGCCCCATGTGATGAGATTTTGTCTGGAGCCTCACTGATATATCCATGGCTGATAGTAATGGCTGATATTGACCTATCACAGCGCTGGTGTTCATGTTACCAGATGAGACAAACTTGTTTTTTTTAGAGATGAGAATGCAGAAAAAAAATGCCTGGGTTAATTTACTCACAGTGAAACTTTACTGTTTCATGCTCCACATTAAATTTCATCAAACTGTTCAATATGCTGCCTGTGTCATATCTTTGTCACAAGGGTTTAATAACCACATATGAGCGATTATTGCTAAATATTGTGTGTGTATATCTGCTAATATTTGGATATTGTTATAGTAAATGCTTTATGCGCTTATATTGCAAGTGGCTGTAATTTAGTCCATCTGGTAAGAATTTTTCTTTTTAGATGTTTTTATTATTTATTATTGTATTTATTTATTATTTATTAATTAGAGTGTTTGAACCCCCTGGCCTGGGTTGTAGCCTGTGTACAGTTTGCAGAGCGCCAGTCTTTGTTTTTGACCTACAGTATATGTAACCCAGCTCTCCAAACAACTGTCTGAGGGAAAAGTCTTTATTTGACTGTTTACTGTTAAACGTCTTATCTTGTGAAAGCTCGCATTCCGATTATCCTCCAGTACTTAACATTTCCTCCTCAGTGCTGCTGTCCAGCAGTCAGGAGGAGGAGGGAGATAACGGTCCAGACAAGAGGATTTATCAGCGTTAACTCCTCACAGAGAGAAACCTCGATCATTCACAACATGTAGAACATTATAACATCAGCACTCACCCAGATTCCTCAGAGGATCGATGGCCTTTGAGTCGGACGTCCCGGCTCCGTTCTTCACCGGGGCTGCTTTCTTTCTGTTGCCCAACATATCGCTGTAGGACGCTGCGCTGTGTTCTCCTCAGCCTCCCGTCAGGTCCTCTGGCTCTGCTGTGTCCAGGCCGTGTGAGCTTCTTCAGGGGCGGCAGGAGATGAGCAGAGCAGAGGCTGAGCCGTGTGGAGCTCCTGCAGGAGGACAGTGTGAGCGGCTCCTCGCAGGCTGCTCCGCATGCTTTTATCCTGGAGGAAGAAATCAGACGTCCAGCCTGCTGATGTCACTGGATTAATGTACACAGAGCTGGGCGAATCAAAGGCGGCGACAGCAGCACGCGGTGACTTCCTGGGGAGACTTTCAAAATAATTGTAACCAAAAGACGTAGTGTATATGTCATTATAATATGATAATTGCAATTGAATACTTTAGGTCCGATGATAATTTTAGGATTGTGTATTATAAATGTTATCACGACTTGACGACACATTCTTAACTCAGTTCCGTTTACTAGCTTTTTGCCGGGCTTTCAATCACATCATGGTCTTCCTCAGTGGACACAGTTTACTGTTGTCACTGAAAAATCTCACTTGAGATGAAAGTTTCCATGTAGTTTCCTCTACACTGCTGTCCCGATTACATGGTATATCCAAGCCAAAGAATCACCTTTATAAAAATCCTTTCGTTGGCAGATTGACAGAATATTGATTTTGATTTCTGAATCAGAAAATAATGCTAAATATCAAATTAGAAATTCGGTTACTTTTACATTCATTATCAGATTCTTTAAGACTTTGACTCAAGTATCTACTTGAATTGGTGACTTTCACTTTTACGAATGTAATATTATAACGTTATATCTTTACTGTGACTGAAGTATGACTTTTCATGACTTTTTCAGCACTGTACAGTACAGTTGGTCCTCATTATGGGATATTGTACTTGGTTGGTACCAAAAGATTGGAAGTCCCTTTCTCAGCTGAAAGGATGATAGTTTGACTATTTGTTTCACAAAGAAGATCAATCTCTTTGAGAAGACATGATCTTATTAAATGGCTTCTGATTAGTGGCTTGTGCTCTTATTGTGTGTGAAAGGGTTTGGACCTCTTCCCGAATTCCACAGAGGCTCAAAATAACACAAACACACAACATAATTTCCATAATGCCAGAGGAGCTTTGCATCTCAAATATAATGAATGTGATTACCAAGTTTAAACTGAATATTTCCCCAAGGATACTTACTCTGAATTTCCAGTTTGGGTGAAAACTCATCGATCACAACCTATCGAGCCTTGAGCTTTTGTTCTGAAGGCACACTTTTGACAATTCCGGTTTTTGTAAGTTGTCTCTGTCAACTAGACGTCAGACGGAATTTAAACGGATTACAGACTGGAGAGAAACGCTGCTGTGTTACGTGAATGCGCCGTTCTCTAATTTTAGCTAAATTACAGTCTAAGTGATGAACGGACTGATATCTGAAAATAGTCTCTCTTCTGATGTAATTGGGGCAATGGTGCTGCTTAATGACGGGTCTTTAATGAATTGACTATCGATCTGAAACAGCTTCTCTGCTGCCATCTGAATCTACATACGATATTTCTTGGGAATGAATAAGAATAAGCGGCCTCCATTAGATTGGATTTTAAACAATAATAGGGACGATTGAAATAAAAAATAAAAAAAACCAGAAAGCTCAGTTTCAGAACTGAAGAAGATTACTGAGGCGTGGCGGGGTAGGCGGATAAAACACGCAAAAATGTTGAATAAGACATTTTATCAAAATAACCTAATATTAGGAAATTAAGCGAATAGTTAGATTTTAATTAAACAGAATTAGTGAATGTGATTGACAATTAAAGGGAAAGTGCAGAGGGGTGGGGTCTCTTTAAATGTCCTGGTGGGCGCGGTCACAGGCGGGTCATGTGACTTGACACGGAAGCGTCCAGCAGCCCAGGTCCGTCCATGGGCAGTTTCACCGTCAAAGTGCTATAAATCTATAAATAGCCGAAACCACAATTCTCAGTCGGCCCAGCGAGCGTTTTCATATTGTTGTGGTCTCTCTGACAACGCCCAAACGTCCTGTTTACTTCTTGCTGGCGATGGCACACGTCCAGTGAGGTAAGACAAGTTAACAAGCTAACTGCTGCTATGCTGCACCGGGGTTCCCAACTTGGCTAGCTTAGTTAGCTAGCTCGGCTAACTCTCTTAGGTTGCACTTGACAATTTTGTTATGTCGTATCAAACTAAACTCACTTTCGGTAAAGCAGTTTTTCCCGGCATAATTATGCAGCAGAACGTCACGTGCACGCCTTTAGTTGTTCCAGTTGCAATTCTCCAGTTCGGCATGAAATTGCAGAAATTGTTGAAGCATCAGAAAACAGTGAGTGGAGCATGTAGGCTCTGGATTAACCTCTTACCCAATACATCTCTTCTAGGGAACAGCGGGCCATACGAGCACATTGCTGTGCCTACAACGTATTGCTAAGCAAAGGGAAATCTAATCTGTACACATTGATATAAATGAAATTAATGAAGGTGTTTCTAGTGATTTTTAGATGAACTATAGCTGTATGAGAGGTATACAAGAGACTCCTCTTTTGATTGGTTTTTCCACAATAAACAAAAAACAAGCCAAAATAACATCATGAAGACAAACATTCTCAGGTATTACAGGCTGATCCACACAGACTCAAGCCTGTTTAATTTTGACTTTTAACGGGTTGAATGTCTAAAGCTGCTACAAGGAACTTTCATTTTCACTTCTGATGGCTCCTGTAGATAAAAAATGACTATGGGTAAACAAAGTGTACTTGATTTTAGTGCTGTGCCACCACGCACCGGCTGTGAGACTCCTCAATCCCTCCTCAGCACTCTGCCATTAAAAAAATGTTTTTATTATAATGATTTCTGCAACCTGGAACAGTCAGAATCTGACATGGTAACAGACATTAAGAATAGTAAGTATACAGTCACAGCCATCTCCTCATTACTGGTCTTATTCCCTTATGGAAGGTCGCACAGTGGCATCAGTATTGAGTTGAGACGGTTTCATAACCAGTTAATGGTTGCTCGTAGAACTTTCAGCAATAAGTTATTTTGTGTTTATATTAGAGTTCATGTTAAGTCTGTATGACTTACAGAGATGAGATTTTACTCAAGATATTAAAGTCAAAGCAGGAAGAGGAATTTTCTTTTACTGACCTTAACTCGTGTTTCTCAAATGTGAAAAAGCAGAATTTTACAATCACACTAAATGGTGTTCAGTGTTGCATACGTGTGCCTTTCATCACAGTGTGTGACATGTAGTCTTCCTTTTCGATTCCGCTCCCCGGACTGTTCTCGCTGCAGCTGTGTTTGTGTGCCCTCGCAGCTCCGGCTGCACTCGTCCCTCCAGCTAGCTGAAACAAGTCACAGTGTCATGCCGGTCCCAGCCATGGCAGAGCCCATGCTCGATCACCAGAAACGCTTTCAGGCTGCTGTGGACGTCATCCATAACCTCCCTAAAAATGGTATGTAGCCACATGTACCCATCGCAGGAACTCACACACGTGTGATCGAGAAGTCTGATGCTGATTAGACTGTAGAAAAAGTTTATGAAGCTGTATTATTCTAGGGTTGAACTGTATCGCTCAGAAGCTTAGGAGCAGTTGACCTGTTAGTGCAGCTGTGATTCATGCTGTGGTGGCTTGTTGTCTAAACCAGACGTCATTAAAAAAGGACTGTCTTATTGTAGCCTAAACAACTAAACATCATCTCCTGGATATATTCATCTGACAGTCAAACTGTTCTGTGCTTATTATTTGTTAAACATTCTAAAGGAACAGTTCACCCAAAAATGAAAGTTCAGCCATTATCGACTCGGATGATGTTTGGAGTTGTGGAGTTCACTGCAAAAGAGCGTTGCAGCTCCTAAACAGCTGGAGTAGCTGGGGACTTGTTCTAAAAAAACAACTAGAAAAGAGAAACCTAAAATGGGATGAATTTTCATTTTGGATGAACTTTAAGTGATGTTCTGTGTCATTTATGTCACTTTCTGTAAACACGAAAAACAAACTCTCAAATCTCGAAACACAGCTCTGAAACTGAAGTGAAGCGAACACCTGCCGCTATTTTCCCCTGTTTTTCATTTTTCATTTTTCCCGTCTTGTAGGCTCTTACCGGCCGTCATACGAGATGATGCTGCGCTTCTACAGTCTGTACAAGCAGGCCGTGTGTGGACCCTGTGCAGTGTCTCGGCCTGGCTTCTGGGACCCGGTTGGTCGCTACAAATGGTGTGTGTGTGTGTGTGTGTGTGTGTGTGTGTGTGTGTGTGTGTGTGTGTGTGTGTGTGTGTGTGTGTGTGTGTGTGTGTGTGTGTGTGTGTGTGTGTGTCAGACACACAAGCTATTGAGTTGCTTTGATATGTGGTCTTCTTTCATCGACTGAAATAAGTCACAAGTCTGCTACATTTTGAGTTTGGTGTGAAGTTCTCTCTGTGTGTTAGATTCTTTGTCTTCAGATCAGATAATCCAGTTAATCTCCACACTACGTCAGTGTTTGCAACCTTTGGTTCTTGATAAGGAGCAGCAACTTAGGTTCTATATTGTATTCTA
>CAEMYA010000200.1:297371-308473 GCA_903131615.1 Diplodus sargus
TTCTTGATAAGGAGCAGCAACTTAGGTTCCTTATTGTATTCTAATGCACAGTTACACACAGTCTTCTACAGTACTTAGACTATAGTCAACGGTTAGCAGAGTTTGTGTTACACACTTGGTGAGTGGAGAGAGGATCAGTCTTACTTAAAGAAATCTCGACAAGACACAGCCTAACACTGAGGCTAATGTAGGTTTGACTAGATGAACTCTTAAATCTCCTGTCAGTTAAGTTCACTTCTAAAGATTAAGGTGCTTCTAGCTTCTGTCTTGTATTTGGGCTTCTGCAGAGCTGAAATTGGTCAGTAAATCAATCAGTGAATCAACTGAACCTTCTTGGTTGAGGTTTTAAAAATGATTGAAGGGAATGCATTTTTAGAATAAGGCATTTTTGGACAGAGACAGTTTTCCTGTTCTCCTCAGATGAAAAGATGCGGATGATGAAGGTGCAGGAAGCAGACGGAACAGTAGATGTGACATGATGATGACGAGTGGAATGGCTAACCACATCTCTTAAGATAACATTTGGCATATTATCTTCATAGTGCTAATGGAGGGGTGTGAACCAGAGTGGTGCACGTGATGATACACTATAAATATACAGTCAAGCCCGAAATGATTCATACAACTGGCAAATTTTGACTTAAACTTTTATTCAACCAGCAAGTTTTTTCTTGACTGGAAATGAGACGAAGTCTCCCAGAAGATAATAAGTCGATGTACATCATTGTGGAAAAAAATATTTCTCAGCTTTCATTTACATTTGAACAGAAAGTGGCATGTCCAAAATTATTCATACCCTTTGCAAACTGCAAACACACTCTATGGGAAAATCCAATGTTCTCTACCATTCCAGATAGTCCAAGCTGTTCTAAAGCATCCTAATTACCCTGATTCACTGGAACAGCTGTTTGAATCAACTCAACAGGTGAAACACAGCAGCTCTCTGCAGCTGGTTTGTGGACAGTCATGATTAGACAAAGGAGCTCACTGAGGACCCGTGGCTGTGCACTGTGGCTGCTCACAAGTCAGGAAAGGGCTGTAAGGCTTTATCTAAATGTTTCCAGTGGCTACAGTGCAAAGTATTATTAAAATATACAAGACGTTCCACACTGTGGAAAATCTCAGAGAATGTAGTCGGAAGCCAAAAGTGACACCAGTGACACTATCCAGGAGGATAGAGAGAGAGGTGACAAAGAATCCAAGGATCACCACCAAGGCCAGCCTGGTGAATCTGGGCTCTGCTGGTGGCAACATCTCCAGGCAGACAGTCCAGCAGACACTGCACACTGCTGGTTCCATGGACGCAGACCAAGGAGGACGCCACTTCTCCAGATCAGGCACACAAAAGCCCGCTTGGCCTTTGCAAATGACTTCTGGTCTCCTGTTGTATGGTCAGATGAAACAAAAATTGAATTGTTTGGTCACAATGATGTATCCTTCGTTTGGCGTGAAGAAGGAGAAGACTTCAGTCCTGAGAACACCATCCCCCATGTCAGACATGGTGGTAGGAACCAAATGCTTTGGAAGTGTTTTTCAGCCAATGGACCAGGGAACCTAATCACAGAAATGGTTGGAGGACAAAAAACATTAACGTCTTGCAGTCCTGACTTGAATCCAATTTGCGAATCTGTGGAGGGAGCTAAAGATCAGGATGATGGCAAGGAGACCCTCATGAAAGAGTTGGAACTCATCGCTGAGGATGAATGGGCAAAAATACCAGTGGGGACATGCAAACAGCTGGTCAGCTATTATAGGAAGCTTTGATTGCTGTAATAGGCAATAAAGGCTTTTATATTGACTATTGAGAAGGGTCTGAATAATTTTGGCCACTTTATGTTCAAATGTAACTAAAAGCTGAGAAATATTTTTTTCCACAATGATGTCTTTTGTACATCGTCTGGTCTTCTGGGTGCGCCTGTCTCATTTCCAATCAAGAAAAAACTTGCTTGTTGTATGAAAGTAAGTTTAAGTCAACATTTGCCAGGGGTATGAATAATTTCCGGCTTGACTGTTTATCAAATGAAAGCTCCTGCTGAACACTTTGTACTGCCCGAAGGACAAATATGAATTTAAACCAATAGATAGTCACTGTAAATTATTTATTTATTTGTCAAAAGCAGTGTAGGTAACACTGGGTAATGGTTGGTGTTTCTGTATGTGTCAGGGATGCCTGGAGCCAGCTGGGAGACATGAGCAGTGAGAGAGCCATGGCAGCATATGTGGACGAGATGAAGAAAGTAGCACAAGAGGTACATGACACTTTAACTTCATTCATATATTTAAATACAATGATTTACTGATTCTGTCTACACAATACAGATGAAAATATTACATTTTAATTGATGTCCTTACAAATCGTTTTGATGTAAAGAGAATCACCTCTTGGGTAGCATGTTTTTTTAGGTCTCCAGTCAAACAAGTTCACAGTAAAACAGATGTTGGTTTCTCAGCAGCATGCTTCCTGGCCAGATGCACACAGTGGTTTTGTAATGAGCAGTCCAGTGATCAATAAAGGTTTCCACTGACTCTGCAGGTCATCGACACCATGCCCATGAATGAGAAGACGGCCACGCTCTTCCACCACTTCGAGCCTCTCTACCTGGTGATTGACGACATGCCGCGGCCTCCAGAGTCACTGCTCACAATCAGAGAAGGTCAGCGGCTCTGAGGGTCGCTTCCTAACCAGCAGTGACCAAGCAGCTTGACGGCTGCACTGAGATCTGCTGGGAGACAATCATGTTTGATTAAAAAGAGATCCGCCCGTCTCTGTAATCCACTTCTTCTGAACGATAACATTAAACAGGGTGTCTGGTCTTTGTCCACTGCTGTAGGTCTGAAAGGCGGTGAGCATGCTGACAGGCCAGCAGAGAGGAAGGCTGATGATGAGGAGCAGGGCGGCCCTGAAGAAGACTCTGTTCTTCCAGAGAGGGCAGAGGCAGATCAGGACCAGTTCAACCTGTCGGAGGTCATTGACCTCTCTGCTAACATCATCCTTAATGGTAAGTAATAGATGGAGCCCTGCCGTGTTAGAATGAACTCAAAGACACTCTCAGCACTTTAAAGGTATTAATGATAACATATCAGTCATCAATTCATTCTATAACCATCCTGTTTATCTTCCTCTAATGATCTAAATGTCTTTTTTTTAATGGATAGACTATTCTGCTTTCTGTAAACCAAACAATAACATGCTGGTTGTGCTGCTGCAGACTCTGGTGTGTCTGAGGGTGTCGTGCTGACCAGCGACTCGGAGAGCGAGATCTTCTGTGACTCCGTGGACTCCGTGGAGCAACTCGGCAACGTCAAGGTACACCTCACTCACAGGAAGATGGAGGTTAAAAGGAAAGAATGAAACGTGTAAATGGAGAGTTTCGTCGCATTTACATTAATATTAATTTCAGAATCCAGTTTTCAAGTCCAACGGTTTTCATAACGGCAATGAGTCGTCGGAGTCGTCTCCGGTTCAGAGCCAGCAGCTGGAAGGCCGTCTGGAGGTCAGACAGGTCGGAGCAGGTCAGGGTGGAGAAGGGGCGGAGGATGGAAAGGGTCAGGGCCCCAACAGAAGGAGTCGAGACACCGGGAGGGAGG
The DNA here is from genome assembly GCA_903131615.1 of Diplodus sargus. Taxonomy (NCBI): domain Eukaryota; kingdom Metazoa; phylum Chordata; class Actinopteri; order Spariformes; family Sparidae; genus Diplodus; species Diplodus sargus. The sequence goes on from CAEMYA010000200.1 coordinate 300,960, forward strand.
CGCCCTACCATAACTGGAGAGAACGTAAGCTGCTCCAAATAATAAAGTTGATTGTTTGTCTTCCATCAAATGATTATTATGATGATACAAATGACTATTGTGGTCTGTAGGTGGTGTTCCTCAGGGCAGTCCAAGGCGGGGGGCCCAAGGAGGGGGTGGTGGTGGTGGTGGGGCGGGACGAGGAGGAGGGGACGGCTCAGAGGGAGGGGTGGAGAGGCTGCATGATGCTCAGCTGCAGCAGCAGATCATCCTGGCACTACGGAGGCTCAGAGAGGACATGAGGAGCGTGATGGACAGGCTGGAGGTGGTGGAGAGACTGGCTGCTACACATGTGAGCATATATCTGATAACTGTTCTTTAGTGATGGATTCTTACTGAGGGAAACCAAATGATGTTCCGTGGTAATCTTAAGTCTCGGTCAAAAGTTTCCATACACGCTTATTCTGCCTTAAGTCGTCATCAAATGTGTTGTAGAAATTTGAACCTCAGCTAAGCCGAGCAAACTCATGGATTGTGTCTTTCAGCTTCAAATCTAAGTACAAGACCTAATGTCAATATGGGGGGAAATAAAAACTGGAGAATCTGACCAGACTTACTCAGGTTGCGTTTTAGTTGTGTGAAGCTGACTGCTGCTCTCTGTGTGGCAGACCCAGGGTTCAGAGTGGAGACCATGCCTGCAGTGTGCAGCCACAGCCTCACAACAACAGGTAAGACCGGAGCAGGAAGGCCACTTTGCTGTGCAGTCAGCACACTGTTGGCTTCATCCCTGAACGTTTTAAACTGAAGGTATTGTCCACAAGCTAAATGCAGAATGTGAGAATGAGGGTTAATAAAACTGTCTATATACCTGCTCAGCACCACAACAGCAGACAGAGATGTTCAGAGACTAGCTGGTGAATATAGTAGACCATGTAGCAGCTAATGAGCCAGATATTCATTTAAGTTTATGCTGAATGTGTGAATATCACAGCAACTCTATAAGGAGATAATCCAGTATGTTAGTGTTTAGTGTAGACTGCCTCAGGAGGTGCACAAGGTTCATTAACTCACTAATGTGAATATAGAAAATATCACTTTGGTGCCCCCTGGTGGAAGTGTGAAAACAGCCACTGGCAGGCAGCAGTCCATACTGCAGTGATTTACATGATGCTGATCATAGTCTGTCGCTGGTTTTAACTGCATTATAACAGCTCAAGGCCTTGTGTTCTATAAAAAATACTGAGGTGTTTTGATGTGTCTCTCAGGAGGAGAGGTGGTGGCCATTCGATGTGTCAGGTCAGACCATCCTCTTCCTGCTGTGGCCGTTTGTTGCTCAGGGTCTGGTCTACCTGCTGAGGAAAGCCCAGAAAAGGAGTCGCATATCTTCATGAAGGGAGCGGATCAAGACATTCAACCATTCACTACAGTGAACCACCGGTGCAAGAAGTTTTAATTTCTAGAGCAGAAAGGATTGAATCAAGAGTTGAATTCATTGGACTTTGCATCATCCTCCCTCATTGTGTGCACTGAGAGGAGGGAAAGAAGTTTTGTTGCTTCCTGCTTGGAGAGAAATGTAGCTGGCTGCTCGTTCACATCAGGGTCCAGAAATCCCGTCACTCGCTACAGCAAATTTAAATTATTCAAGAGGATTAATCAGCTGGCTTCTGATTGGCAGCAGGGAGCAGATACGGAACATAATGACCTGGAGAAGTGCTAACACTGATCATGACGAGCCTGAATGAAACATCTTGGATTATAGTATTACATCATCCAAGTTAGTGAGACATAATGGCAATTCACCATATTCCATTTAGTTTGGGTTATGCTCAATGTCTATTCTTACTGTATATACAGAATATATCAGTATCACAAACAGCACGGTGCAGCCAAAGTGTCTGCTGTTCAGTAAAACAATCTGGAGTCATGTAGTTCTAATAATGTCACCTTGTCTTTGCTGCAGCTCTATACTGATCCATGTCTCTATGGCTACACTTGTCATTTCATTGTTATTTGTAAGATCTGATTGTTGACCTTAGATTTTTTTGGCAGTCTTTACAATCAAACAGTTGGCACACATGCAGTGCAAGAGCATTGACAAACTGAACATTACGAGATCAAGAATACAACATTTGAAAAAAGTGACAGTAATTCTGTTCATTATTTTGTGGATCCAATATCAATGGATTGTTTTGTTGCGTCCGGCTTTGTCTTTTATGACTCCGTGTGTAATCAGATGATTAATTACACTGAAATGACAAGTGTAATTGAGACTCATGTCACTAAACAATACAAGAACTGTTTTCACAGCTGCCCTGTAGTGAACAGTCATGTAAAATACTAATTAAAAAGTCTATATTGAATAGAAGGCTGTGTTGTGTCAGTGACAAATATGAAGAATTTTGCCATAAGACCTGTTTTACCGAGGTGATCTGGCAGCCCATAATGCAGTTCATGACGGTGGGCCAAAACAAAAACACACCAACTCGGGTCCCGCCAAATATATTGCTACAGTAGCCTGGATAATAATGACTGCCCTCAGGGGGCTCTGTGTGAACATGAATGGAATCCTCCAAGGTTGTGCTTAATTAACTAGCTGGGTGCCATCTAATTCCATTATACAGGACAGAAGGCAGACGTCTCACACCAAAACAAGCTACGTAGATAAATAGGACAACAGGTGAGAAGAAAAAAAAGAAAATTTGATTTTGGGTTGAACTGTCCCTTTAAAGCTGATGGGATTAATGTTAATCCCCAGCAATTGAAGGTAAATGCGAGTGTCAGGAAGCTGATGGGTCTAAGTGGTGTACTGATCTGTTACAGATAAGGCTGTGTCCTGATATCTGGATCTAAGATGGCAGGTAGAGAGACTTTATTGCAACACCATGAAAGATATATTCACATTTCAAATCAGCCAATGCTGATATTTGAAACACACAAAGAAAGCCAATTTCCAAAACAAATAATTTAATATATTATGTATAATATTTATATACACAGGTTAACTTAACAAGGCTTTGTACAACTGTTACAAAATTGGTCCACGCACAGTCACCCACGTACATAAAGTACATGCACAAGGGCACAGACAGAGAGAAGGACAGACTGAGTCTAGATATGATTAAGACAAACATTGAGTCTGGTTGGACGACAGTGGTTGGCAGTACAGTTGGGGTCAGTTCCATTTTGTTTTGTTTTTTCCAGACTCATCTTAACAAAACTAAAGTTCAGAGAAGGGAGCAAAAATACTGAAAATGTGAAAAAGGAAAAAATGCAAAAATTTCACGCAGGTAAGACTGGTTTTTGATTTAGGGAGGTTATTCACTCACTTTCAACTGTATGACGATAATCTTAGTAACACTGATATAAAGTAGAAACTGAAGCCTCACTGGTTCACTAAGTGATCAGGTTTTCTTAGGTTCTCCCTTAGCTCCACACTGCAGATATTGTACAATTACCCAAATAGAAAAAAAAAAAAAATTTTGGCATGACTTCACATAGCTGCCTGTAACACTTTGCTTTTCTAACAAACCTGTTCCGTAAAAACTCTGGCCCTCCTTCCCAAACATCCTCACACACTCACTCTCACACACATACACACAAACACACATACACAGGGAAGCACGATAGGCTTGAGTTGAACACTTAGGGTTTGCATATTTCAGTATGTCACTGACCCCATGCATGCACTTTTTTAGTCCATGGAAGCTTTGGCATAATGCCCAAGTGACATCATCCAGAGAGAGACTAGGATGTTTTGCTCCCGTGGATCATTGAAGTTCCCTGTAGATCCATGGGAGGCTTTGGAAGAAGTTGTAAAGGGCTGACAGGAAAACTGAAGTGCGGTTTTCTCTGAATAAGTGTACTGTGCTGTACTCTGGCTGACAGGAAAGTGTGCATATGTAATATTTGCCCACATGGGTCAAAGACATCAGCATACGTACAGCACAGTCGGTTTGTAATGAAATGCCTCCATGGCTGCTGAAGTCTTTGCTGGTGAGGGTTAGTTCTAACAGCAGCAGCTGGGCTCTGGAGCTTAGTTTGAAATGTCTGATATGGCTTTCTCTCATTTTTTTTTACGCAAACATTGTTTTGTTTTTTTAACTTATTTGTTATCATCACTCATCAATCTGAACTCACAATTGAAGGGTTTCATTCCAAAACATGTAGGATCTGAAAGCGTCTTACTTTGGCACCATCGAGTAGTTGTATCAACAACAACACGGTAAAAGCTTTTTTAATTATTAACAATCCAAACAAGATGAATTAGAAAGCTGCTATAATCACATGGTCACTTTGTCACAATGTTGTTCATTGAGGTTCAAGGTTTTCTTGTTATTTTATAACTTCTGAAGACCCTAACCCGAACACGAAGGCAACAATCCCTTTTTCTGATCTTCTACCAGCTTTACTGTTGGAGTGGTTATCCCGTAGCTTCTGACCTGACCTGGTCCACCAGATGTCCTTGACGTAACATCATCAGTTTTTTCTTGACACTGGTGGTAATATCTGTTCCTTTTTTTATTTTTGAAACTATCCTGGCCAAATCTTACATTCTGTCCTGCTAACGAACCGTCACCACAGTTCTTCATATTTAGTTGTCATGTTCAATGCTCCACCTTTTGAACACGGCTCTGTACTTCATTGTTTGATATGGAGGTCTGCATGTTGGATTTCAGCATTTAAAAAACTGAACTATAATACTGCTAGAACGTTATTGGATGAAACCAATTACTCTGTGCAACATTTGCACAGTATATGAGGGCACAGATCATTACATTAACAGTTATTTTGTAAGTAAGGTAGTAAAGACGCATAGTTAAAAAAGCAGTTAAATGGTAGAATTTGTAATGTGTTTTTAGAGCTAATTTCCCCTTTATAAAAATGGCATTTTGGAATGAAACTCTACAACTGTGCACAATTTCAAAGAATTCCTTTACCATGAGATCACCTCTCCAACTTAAGATCTCTAAAGCGACATGGCGGACACTTCAGAAGCACTGAAATAAGTGATCCAGTGTTTGTGAGTAGAGGGCAAGTACTTTGTACTGCATTAGTAAATGAAACAGAAACAGTCAGGTTAAACTACAACCGTGTGTCGACGCAAAGCTTTTGTCTTGTCCGGCGGGCCGAGGGCTGATCTCCTCAGTACCACAGTGGAAGATCCTGGGGAGGTATGATCTATCCATCCTGCAGAAGAGGAGGAGAGAGGGAGAGCCTCCTGGGCAAGACGAGGGAGAGGATCTCTTTGTTGAATTGCCCTGGGACCAACAATTGATCCCTGAGGAACCCCAACACATCCATGCTGACCAGGTGTTCCCTCAGTGACTCGGATCACCTCCACCCTCTCTGCTCCCCATCCTCTGAATCTGTCCTCACTCCTGCCCAGCTCAAGGTCCAGATTCATGGACACAGCCCTTGTCCTCCCGCCTCTGGTCTTCCTGTAGCGGACTGGCAATGACCGGTTCAAGTCTGGCTGCTGGGTTCCATGAAAGCTGGAAGCCTGGTGGAGGCTGGGAGGCCTGGCCGGGCAGATCCAGAAAGGGACTGTGGGACGTCCTCTGGCCAGATTGTGAGGCTTCAAATGGGAAGGAGGATTAGTCACAGTTATGGGTCCAGAGTATGTAGCATGGTTTGAGCAGAGGAAGCTGTTTGGATGAAGTTTAGGTGCATTTCCTGGCAAAGTCGTTCTCTGACTGCCCTCCCTTTCAAATTTCTTTGCTCCATTGTCTGTTCTATTCCCCACATCCTTCTCAGCCTCTTTTTCTCTCACTGTTGACTCTATTCCCTCTGTGGTCTCTCTAGCCTTCAATCGATTTTCCTTTTTATCCCTTTTTTCTTTTTTAGGAATTGTATGCTCCTCCTTGATGGCCTCTTCCTCTCCTTTATCCTCTTCCTCCTCGCCTTCACGTCCTTCTTCTCCCCTGCAGTTGCTGGCTTTGACTGGCTCATGTTCCGAGTCCTCGTCACCGCTGCTGCCCTGCAGGTGGGCACCAAGGTCTTTTTTACGTTTGCGGGTCACAGCAGAGATAATGGACATGGGCAGGAAGTCCCGGGCATTCAGGTCTTTCTTGGAGCCTAAAGACAGCTGAAAGGTTCAAATTTCTGTCAAATATTGGTCAATCCACTTCATATTCTAGAATACATGCTTGTGTTCCAGGAATTGAAGCACAAGAATGAGATTTGTTGCTTACCTTTGACTTAAGTGAATCGCTGGTGGTGGAATCTGTTGGAAAAGAATAAGATGTGGATTACAACAATGTCATCACTAGAGAAGTAGTGGTAGTAGTGTTAGGAATGGTACAAAGGTGTGATATCTGGCTAATCACAGCACATACTACCAGCACTGCAACTTTTTTTGGAGAACTCTAGCCATTCTCAGAAGATTCATCTTTAAAACCACGGAACAACTGCAGCTTTCTCTGCTTTTACTTGAAACTATCAAAAATGGCTAGAGTTCACCTTCAACACCAGCAAGGCTGGTGGGAAATCAAGACTGACGGAAAAGAAAATGAATGGGTCAGTGAATTCACTTGCAATAGTGACACCAAACACAAACACACAATGAGGAAGACCTGGTCCTACCGAAGAGGCTGATCCACTGTCTCAGCTAGAGGAAAACAGGTCCGGAAAAAAAAGAGAAATTGAGGAAAAAGTAGGAAACATCATGAGTATTAACAGGCAGAAACAGAACAGCTGGAGAAGTTCAGAGATCTACAAGGATGGAAAGACACTGAGCTGAGTCTCACTTGATAAGGCCAGCATTAGGAAGCACTGGGAGTATAGAATGTGGGGGGAGGAAATTAGACATTAGGGCTTTGATTGGCGAAAGCTCCTTTCTCTCTCTGTGCTGTATTAAAGACTGATCACGGAGATCCCCACGGGAATGAATGGACTAGGGGTGGGCAAAAATATCGATACGGCAATATATCGCGATACTTTGCCGCCCAATACAATATCGATTTTTCAACTCCAAATATCGATATATCGCCGAAGAGCGACTCTGCTGTGCGGCGGGTGTATTTCTGTAGTAAAGAGGGTGGCTGAGGTCTTTGCAAAGTGGATGGCAAGTTAACAACGCATCCGCAATTTAAAGTTGACATTTGGAAGCACTTTGGCTTCAAAGTTAAGAGAGATAGCAAGAACAACGAGCTGGACAAAGAGAATATTACTGCCCGGAAATTTCATGGGAATTAATAAAATGGAGAGGCTGTTTTGAATGACATACTTTTGACTCAATATGTCCTCTGATCAATATCATCTGATGTACATATACAGGTACTTGTGTTTTCATCTTTATTTATATCGCAATATCGTGATATCGTGATACGTATCGTATCGTGACCAAAGTATCGTGATACGTATCGTATCGTGAGGTTCTTGCCAATACCCACCCCTAGAATGGACTCTGAGGTGACTTGCACACAGAGAGCTCTGTGGACACGAGGCACCTTTGCTGTACCTTTAGCTGGTCTTTACATAGATGAAGGTAACATTTCTGGACTTTATGTAGGTGAAGGTAACATCAAATGTTACAG
>CAEMYA010000200.1:313844-341477 GCA_903131615.1 Diplodus sargus
ACACATTAGAAAGTGTTCACGTTGTTGATGGATTATGAATGTGAATATGACTGAGTCAACTGTGTGGAGGACTCACCCCATCAGTGAAAAAGCTCTTGACCCTTTTTGGTAGCTTGCTGGAAAACAGACATGAAAAGAAGATGTTACAGAAACAGCACACCTAGAGAGCCCGGGCAGGGGTACCCAGCATTTGAGAAAAAGTGAGAAAAAGGTGAGAAGAAAAATCAGATCTCTGCTGTGTTTATGACTTAAGAAATATATACATATTTTTGCCAGGTTGATCTTCGTTCCTTCAGTTTTTTTTCAGTCACTCTCAGGGCTTACGTAGGATACCAAGTTCCCTGAATTAATTGACTTCCTGCTCAAAGTGTCACGCACATCATGCTCAGGCTATAATGAAAAACTAATAATAGATATCCAACATATTTACAGAGCATTTTAAAAGTTAAACAGCATTAACAGCAAATGTAATTTCAAATTGTAATTTTTTAGCTAGAAATATCTGGCAGGCCAAATCAAGCCTTATGGTGGGTCAACTTTGGCCCAGGACCCCACTTTGTGCATCCCTGGTCTAGGGAGTGTATGTGCAGACGGGTTTGACGTCATTGATGGTAAATAGCTTGGGGAGAGAAATGCATACTATAAATGAATCTAGGTGATAATAACTAACATAAAAAAACTGAGTTCCCGACTTACGAAAAAACACGTCCTTCTTCCCTGAAGGTATTGAGACCCTCGTCACAGGACTTAGATCTCTCTGTGGTGATGGCCAGCAGGTACGAGGAGCGACGACCTTTAATACTGCCTGAAGAGAGAAGAGGCAAGTGAGAGAGAGGAAGAGGAGAGGGATGGAGTTTAAAAAAATGTAATGTATGGTAGCAACAAATTAAATAAGATGAATGATTGAAGTGATTTTGCTGTTTCACACTGTGAGTGATTAACATGACAATAGTCAGGAGGATGGATTAATGGGTTTAACACACAGTCCATACTGTCAGTTAAAGGAATACTTTGACATTGAGATTTTTCGTTTCCAGTTTCGGACACTTTTGGAACACTATGTTGTTTTGTTCACAACGGCAACAGCATTCTGAATGTGTTCTAACTCTGATTACTATCTGTAATACCAAGCTGATGAAAAAAAACATCATTACATTACCAGTAGTCTGAAGTTGAAGTAATTAAAACTTTAGAAGTTAGGATCATAGTAAAAGAAACCTTTCAAACAGAAATGTAAGCCCAAGTCAGAAATGAGGTTAATTCCTTAACGAATATTGACTTCTAAGGAATTCCTCAGATGTATGTCACTGTACTCCTTTAAGATGAGTCTGAGGCTAATGCTAGACAAATACACCAGTGAGCCAAAAATAAAGGCATTCCATAACTGCTTGTCATTTTGCTTCAAAAGCACTGGCAGTGGTGTTTGGCAATGTCAGCTCTAACATACTGGAAGACATACTGTATATTGGTCTAGCACTCAGTAATGCCTTTCAGGATTTAGAGTGGGTGAGTGAGACTCACTGCAGTCCTGAGAACGAAGTCGGACAAAGGGGGACATGGAGGACAGGGTGGGGGAGACAGAGGTGGAAGTGAGGGTGGCCATAGTGGAGGCCTGGGAACTGGACACCACAGAGCAGGCTGGTACATTGCAGGCCTGTAGGTCAGTACTAGGACTGGTGGGTTCATCTGTAAGGTCGCCATCACAGGTGAGCAACAAGGGATGAGACATGATTAAAAACAATGACATGACAAGACAAGACATGCTCAGAGTTTCCTCGGGTTGTGTTTTGGTTGTTGGAACATCTCTTTGAGGAGGACCTACTCTGGGGGCCAGGCGGACATACGTTTGGTTGCTGCTCAACATCGACTTGTTTAAACAACAGTTTTCTAAATTATTATACATGGTAAATAATCAGAAAAGTATTTGAGAAGGAACAACTCTATTTATTACTACTAGAAAGCAGTCACATTGTTACTGTACTCAAACAACGGCCTCGGACATGCATGCAAATGGTTTAGTCCAATCAGATCACAGCTCATTTGTAAACAGCCTCTCAGAGCTAGCTAAGGACTGGTTGGATTTGAGACATTTTCGCTGAGAATGGATCATTGTTATTGGTTGAAAAAATATGATATTTCAACACGTCGACAACTTTTTGGGTGTATTCAGACCAGACCAAGTAAGGCTGCAGCAGTGAAGTCCCTGTCTGCACTGAAATGTGACGGGGTGTTTTCGGCTGTTTATGAGTTTAACTTTGCATTTGTATTTGTTAATAAGCTCGGTCATCTGACTTACAATGCTGTTAGTATCAGCTCGACGGCATATATTTTAGTATGTAACAATAATGGCTGGCTTAAACAGTTCTCCTCTCATACTCCTTACATTTTTCACCACGTTTCAGTGGACAGTTATGTTAGTATTTGGTATCTGTTATCGGACCCTGTAAGATTTTTGTGAGAAATGTTGCCAGAACTGAAACTCCACCCAGTGTTGCTCATCAACAATATACAGACAATGGACATGGAGAGGGTCAAAACAATACAATAACATTTAACATTCAGTATTCATTATAACCCGTTAAGCATATACAGAAAACTAACTGTACTAAGGGTACAAGCATAATGTTGACATATATGCAGCACACAGACATGTATAAACACAAAAAAGGTGGACTACTAAAGCTTCACATAAATTGACTTGGATCTAGAAGAGCTCTGTAGCAACAGACAACACATTTGTTCAAAATAATCAAAAGTGTGCAAAATTGAATGTGGTAATTTATAAAACTGAGTTAGTACGGTGTAATCTTGTTTTCAGAAAGTGTTTTGAACTTATTGACTAATTGATGAGTAATGAAATTACTCATTGTGGGAAAGTTTGTTACAATGTGGACATGATGTAAAATCTTCTGACTGCTGTATTAAGTCAGCTGCTACAGAGAAAAGGTCACTAACCTATAAAGGGAATAGAGGACAGGGAGTTGAATGCATGCTGTGCCAGGCTACCATTGGCCCTGCGGTTGGAGCTTGGCCCCCCAGAGACAGGAGAGGGGGTCCCTGGTGAAGGTGTCAAACCAGGCTCAGGCGACTCCACAGGTGAGGTGTAGTGGGTATGTCGAAGTGCCTGAACAGGGGTTCTGCGCCCGGAGGGTGGCTTCTGCCTCAGAACCACCTCCTGGTGTAGGGAGATCGGGGAGATGACCTCCCTGTCGTCAGCCAGCTGGGATCTGTCCTCCTCTGACGCAGACATAGCGGGGGTGGACTTGGGCCTGGGTGCCACCCCGTCCTCGCTGTCCGCAGGGCTGCCTCTTCCACCAGGGCTCCAGTTGAGGTGAGGGCCGCTGTAGCTGGGCTCCCTGAAGGAGTGGGCCTGCTGAAGGAGGTGGCCAGTTTTGCGGGAGAAAGAAGGACTGTAGCTTTTGTAGCCCACCAACTCTTCTTCTTTTACTCGCCTTGTTTGGGGTTCAGCTTTCTGCTGACCTGACTGCCTGCCACTAGGAGGCACTGTGGAGGATGCCGTGATGGGGGATGTCACAGTGGGTCGGTGCTGATGCCCTGCTGAGACTTTCTGATCTTTCAGCTCACTGAACTTTGCTGTTTGGGCGCCTTGTGAAGGCTCATGGCGTGGCGCAACCAGTGCAGAGGCTTGTGCCAGAGTTTCCACAGAACGCCCGTAGTTGTGCTCGTACTCGGCGTAGGCTGCCAGCAGGCTCTCTGAGCATGACCTGCTTCCTGGTCCTGATACACCACCCCAGCTCCCTAACCAATAGGAATCATGGGAGGCAGCAGCCGCCTGGTGGTGGTACAGGAGGGTTTCTCTTCTGCGATGCTCCATGGAGGCTGCAGAAACAGGTGTAGGTCCGGGGCCAAGTGCCAACCCCAGTCCCAGCTCTGTTAAACGATCCTGAGATATACTGCGGTGGCGGGGGGACATGTGCTCAGCAGCTTCAGCCTGGCTGTAGTACCAGTCCGACAGAGCCTGGTGGCAGAGAGCATCGGCGTGACTGCGGGCAGAGGCCGGCAGGCTGCTCTTCCGTGGTGCAGGCAGAGTTGCAGAGGCGATGGCAGCATTGTGGTTAGCAAAGTGAAAGTCCAACGCATTGATGGCCGAAGATGAGCGACCACGGTAACGCCCCGACGGAACAAAGTGGCCACTGGAATCCTCAGGACCCCCGGGCCAGCCGGAGGTGGTGGTGGAAGCAGCAGGGGGGCGGTTGTCCAGTGGAGAGATGGTGGGGGCGGGTCGGCACTGCCAGTTGTCCAGGGGACTGTGGAGGTTGTGGCTTGGCTGTGGGCCGGTGGAACTGGGCTTGGTGGAAGGGTAACAGAGAGACGGAGGCTGTGGAAGCTTCTGTGCCTCGCCTGAGTATGGCTCATTGCCTTTCAGGTAGGCATCCTGGGAGTACGCCTGAGGACAAAAGGAGTTAGGACACAATGTCAAATATGACAGAGAGATAAAAAAGCAATGATGGAGGGAACAGGAAGAGGGCAGAGTGGGAGGATGCAACATGCACAAAGCAGCAAAATGTCTTTCTTTGGTTTAAAAAAGCGAAATTCTGATTTTACAACCGACACTTCATTCAATTTAGTAAATCCGCAGCAGTTCTTTGCAACTGTACCCACATTTTATCTTTCACTCCATCACAAGTGTTAACACATTAACAATGTATTACTTCGCTTTATCTAAATCACTGTGGTGCTGAGGTATACTTTTAATTTCAATATTTTACTCAATAAGGCTGATGTTACTCTATATTTTTTGTCATTGGCAACAAATCCCATTGAAGGGTCTCTAAACAAGTGTAAGTGTAAGTAAGTGGTATTGACAGTGTTGTTATCTTAGTTGTTAAACTGCCTTATTTCACGCATTCTTTTATACCCATTAGTACAAACTATTTTTGTTGTCTGTCAGTTATAATAATACAGTCAAATACCTGAGGTTGAACTTTTATAAGACACTACAACAGTTATAACTGTAATACACATTTTATGTCATTATGTAGGCAGCCTAGCTAACTGCAGTGGCTCCACTTAACAACAAGGTAACAAGGTGAAAAGCAGGAAAGAAGAGAAAATAGAAGAAAGATAATACTCACACTTACCAACTGCAACACATCCTCATCTTTTGGCATAATAGAGAGCTCCAAAATGTCATCACTACAAAAAAGATTAAAAAAAATAAAAATAAAACATATGAAATGTGAACATTGAATGTGATTAATAAACTCTAGTCTCTCACCTGTTTTGGATGAGTGTGATCACTTGAGAGTAGGTTTTTCCCAGAATGCTCTCCCCATTCACCTTCACCAGCCTGTCCCCTGGACACACATCATTATGTCATTAAAGTCAATAAAATTAATCATCATCATGTTTAAACCTTAAACCCCGGCCTAAAATGATATATAAAGTAGGTCTTTAGGCAGATTTGGGCAGTTTGACAGTCAGAGGACACAGAAAGATTTTACTGAATGTGATGACCCACTGTATCTTAAGTCTACAGCATGTCACTCATAACCTCCGAACTATTTGTGTAATTGTGTTGTGCCTTCTACCTGTACACAGTCCAGCTAGCTGGGCAGGGCCATTTTCTTTGACGCTCTTCACAAAGATGGTGTCCATAGGCTCCAAACGAGACCGCTGGCAACCTGCTTAAACACACACACACACACACACACACACACACACACACACACACACACACACACACACACACACACACACACACACACACAGATCGTGTGTATAAACATGCTGACTGAATTCAACTTCAGCAAAGTTGCAACAAGTTGAAACAGCTCTACCTACACATACAGAAAAAGTTCCTCCTACACATGCACACACATATCCTGAGCAATCTTGCTTTATAAAACAGAACACAATATACTGTAAAGAAACTGAAGTAAATGTACTGTGGAGACATTTACAAGATCCTGTAATACTGAGTCACTGGAGCTAAATGTCTAAACACTGGCAAAGAGTGTGTGCATCATAAAGTCTGCTCACCTTTTCCAGTTGCATTTCCATTCTCTTCATCCTGTGGGTCATACACAGAACAGGTGTTAGAGGACAGGAGGACCACAGGGGGGCGCTGCTTGGCTCCCAGGTCTGTCTGACTGCAGCTGACTGAGCCATTTGGGCTCAGCTGCCTGACTGGCTGATTTACAATTTGACCCAGTGTCTGACTGTCTCACTGACTGACATACTGACGCCCTGTCAGTTTGACTACCTGTCTCACTGTCTGTCTGTCTGACTTACTGACAGGCCTGCTGGCCCTTTCTATCTGGAGGCTTTGATGCTTCGCTGAGTTGGCTCATTCCTGACCTGGACACACAAAAGGGTTCTGCACACAGACGGTGGTCTGGTGCTACACAACACCAACCTCTCCACGCAGAAGTACATTACCATTACCGGGGCGTTACTGTCTACAGGACTACAGGACCCATCTGTGGAGGGTGTGTGTAAGTAAACAAACAAGCCTGTCTGATGTTGGCTGGCCTTGGCAGCACAGAATTATGTATCTATAAGTGGTGAACGCACATAAATAACTACCTGCTTATACCTTGTTAGTACTCTATTTTAACTCTGAAATATGAAAAGAAAACACACACAAACACACACATATGTGTAATGACAAAAAAAGGTTCACAGTAACTCTAGCACAGGGCTGCCCAAAGTATGGCCTGCCAAACATTTTGATGAATGATGAAAAAGAATGATGAAAAAGATAAACAAACATATAAATAAATAATAAAACAAATTATTATATTGCTAAATTGCTGTTCATGCTGTTCCATTTTTTGTGAGGTAAAAATTCTTTATTATTATCTAGGATCCCTCATTAACTATTGTTTTTTTATAATCTGATCATAGTGGGCAGTGGCAGGAAGTCAGTTAACAATTCTCTAACAAAGGATTCTCGCACTACAGACACCCCGAGAGGAAGTCGGGGGAAAAAGACTTAAAGAAACTCTGAAAAATTAGCTTGTCCAAACATTTTTATACACGCATTTCCTAAATCAAATCATCAATCCATTAGAAAATGGACTGGAGGAATTAATTCTCCCACTTTCTGGATAGTTCCAACTTGCATCTCAACACAGCAGGTGGTAAAATTTTTTCACATTTTTCATATTTTATTTTATTTATTTTATATTTTTTAAATATTTTAAAAAAAAATATTTTTCTTTGTTGAAATACATAGGCCATTCATCAGTGCTGTCTTACTCTCTTACCACAAAATGTTTAATAATTTTATTATAAAGTCATTACATTTTCCAGTCATTCTCCACAGGCAGTTTTTAACCACAAATATCCAAAACAAAATATTTTCAATTAATTTCTTAATATAAACATTTTTAATTAAGCACTAGTTTAGAGGGTTTTTTGTAAGATCTACAGGATTAGTTTTATCAATTTATTTCATAATCAAGCAAAGTTGGTATCGTAATTGAAATATAAGTGAATTGATACGGAATAGAAACAAATTAGAAAACAAGCTGCATTGAGACCATGTGAATTGGAATCGAATTGATTCAGGAAATCAGCGATCCCAATCTTAATCTGCCCAAGAGAATTTCTTTAGTTTCAGCCTCCTGCTTTTGATGGAATGGCAGGTTCTTCCCAAATATTGATTCAATTTAGATCTCTACTGGTGATTATACAAATGTGTCATGTCCTGACTATAGAACAGCACCATAGAACAGGCTGCATACCTTGAGGCTGTGAAGGGAGGACTCTGGTGGGTAGACGATGAAGTGGCGCAGAGTGAAGCCGAATCCCTGGGAGTTCTTCTGGAGGAAAATTGTCCGCGGGCCTTGCCATGATATGCCCTCCACCTCACCTGAAGACAGCGGCCGGCGCCTGTTCTCATTGGACGACACCATGCCATCTCTCCTCCCTTTAGCCTATTGAGAAGAGAGAATGGAGAAAATGTTGAGATCAATAAAGCTTAGCTTTCCTTTTCCACTTGGTTGGAAAAAAACCACTGACAAAACTTTACCGTGTGAGTCTCGAAGTACATTGTAAGTACCATTTTTAGGCGTCTGAACTGAACTTGAGCATGTGACTGTGTATTCATCCACTGTTGAATACGTACAAGGGAAGTGTGAGTGGGTGGATGTGGTCCATTCACTGAGGACTCTGCCCATATCCGACCGGGGCAGAATTCCACCAATGCCAGGAATTTCTCAGAGACTTCCCCTCTCTAAAGAGGAAGATCTATTTTCACCAACAACCTCACCTATAATCACATTTATTACCTCCAGCCAACAATGGCAGAGTTAAAAATATATCCAGCCTAAGTCATGGAACAACAGGAAATTATTAGGCCTCATAAACACAGATCTGGAAAATCAGATGAACAATAGACAAAAGCAACTTCACAATGAGTGTGCCCAAAAACATCCACTGACATTTCTACAGGCTGAACGAGGTGAGAATTAAGGCAGTATTTCAATTACAAACATGTAGTGGATGCTCCAACACTAATTCAGTTGCTAATTCACCTAATCTTTTAAAGTGGTAAGGCTACATACCATAGCTCAGGCAAATCTGGAAACGTTTTATTCTTTTTCCTAATAACATCTTTGAGATTGGTCATTTGGTGGGATTTACCCCAAAAAATATGTGTAAAAGTCAATAATAATTAAAGCTTCATGGATGGGGTCAGCTGATAGCCGACTGATCTGAGTGCTACTTCAGGGCTCTGCCAGAGCTTAATGTGCTATTAGAGAGAAGGACTAGGACAACACAGCATATAGGCGTAACGTTTTTCGGTTGCAAAATTATCAAGCTGCATGAATTTGTGAAGTTTATGAACGTTTATTATATAGTCTTTGTTCTGTTTTCATTTGCGTATATGTCAAAAAAGATAAGCAAATGATAACATTCTGGCTCATGCAGGTTGTATACCATGTCCCAACTTTTTAGGAATATGGGTTGTAGGATCGAAAGTAGAGTAACTTTTCTACCTTTTTCAGTGCACTTCAAACTGTTGTAACTTGCTTCAGGCAAATTCTCAGCTTATTTATGAAGCGCATATTCTGTTTTACACAGCCGTTGAACTTCTTCGAAATCTGCGTACGTCAAACCAGAAACTATTAGTCAACAGAGCTGGGAAAATGCTTCTATGCAAACACAAGGTTGGATCATAAACCCATCTGTGACTTTATCTTTGCTGGACAATAAAAAGAAAAAAAAGAAAAGCCATTATAGGGGAGAGTGAAACCTACATACTGCTCAGTAAGTATACACACTGACAGGCACACATCATCATCACCACAGGGAGATGGAGAACAGCACACACATTCGTTCCACACAAAAAGCAACCAAACCCCATTCAGCCAGTTACGAAAACAACAGGAAGTCTGTTTCTTGAGCCAGGAAGTGGATGGCCGAGCCCGTCGGAGGCGTGTTTTGGGGAAACCTTCGCCTCTAAGAATAGTTCCAAGGAGAGAGCAGGGAACAGGCACACTTTCCCCAGAGGGAAGCCAATTAGTTAAATTTTTCCATTATATGGTCGAACAAGTAACAACAAATCATACGTGCTCTTATCAAATCGCTTGATCATCAGTGTGACTTTTTTGTTGTGTTGGCCCGCTTTTAAAACGAGACCTTAATATCCGAGAATAAACTAAATCTGTTGGTTGATTTGTATCTGATTATAAACCAGCAAAATGTGCTGAAAGAATTACATAATCAAATTGAAACAATTCATGGTTTACACTCCAGACTAACTTTTCCCCTGCTTTTTTTTAGGACCCACTCTAATAGCATTGCATAACATACATTATCTTCACCATCACAAACCAAATGAAATAACCTCGGAGGATTCCTGCCCACTGACACATTTCTTTGTGTTTGTGGCTGTGGGTGTGCTGGAGAGTTGCTGTGCGCAGCCACAGAGCATGAAGTCATAATATCTCTGCGTGTGAGTGTAAGATGGCTGGGTACATTGTAGTGTTAGATTCCTCATCATGCGTCGTCTCTGCAGGTGACAATTCACACATGAGTGAATGTACACATAGAGGTGACATGCTGTTACATGATGACCTCTCTCTCCCCATATCTCTCCCTCACACGAGCTCACCTTCGTTGCCCACACACACTCATAGTGTGAAATGCCAACATGCCAGAGTGTGTTTTATAGAACAGTGTGATTCACACGGCTCTTTGCTTGACCAAACGCCTCAGTGAAAGTCTGTGTACATGACCCATTTTTTTTTTAATAGAGTTACAGAAATAAAGGAACAGTTCACAAAAAAATGTAAATTAATTCTTAATCTCCTCACCCCCATTGTGATGGAAAATCAAGTTTCGTAGTCCACAAAGAACATCTGGAGCTTCACAGCAAAACTCAGCAACAGCGTTGTAGCATTCTCCTGAACAACTGGGGACTTTATTTAAAAACAACCGAAAAAGAAAAAACATAAATTGGCTTCAAACAGCTTGTCCGGTGAAATAAATGACTAGCAATTTGGCATCTTGGGGCTTTTGGAGACTTGGATTATGTCGGATGAGGTGTATGGAGCCATTTTTTTTCTCAGTTGTACCAGTGTTCAGCTACTTCCGTTGTTCAGGGAAATGCTGCAATGCTGTTTTGCTGTGAAGATCAAGAAATGTTGTGTGGACTAACAAACTTCACCTGACTTGCCATCAGCACGGGGCTGAGTAGATAATTACAACATTTTCATAATTGGGGGAACTGGTCCTTTAATACTGATACTGTCCTTATCTGAGTCGCTTCAATTTAGTATTGTTAATACAGAGAAGAGAACATTTTAAACTTTGAGTAGTGTGTATTGTACATTCAGTGCAACTGGGACAAAAAAAACCAACAACATGGTTGACGCCTAAAAACCTGTATTTGAATCTGTATACACTACATGCACTATATCTGCACACACACAGTTGGGAAAGCAATTTGCTTGCATTAAAAATCAGGTGAACATAGTTAAAGTTAGTGTGGTAATATGGCAAAAAGAATTTTAAAAAAAATAGGAAAAGCAAGGGGAGTGGAAGGTGTTGCAAGTGAGATGGCAGATCTAGCCTGGGCACTGGAGAATAAACAGGTTCAGGGAATTAAATATTAGGTTTAATTGATGTTCAAATCTAAGAAGTTTACAAAATTTCTTCTCACAGCTACTGAATGCTGTGGTGAGGGGGCTGAGTGCAGCAATGAAAAAAGGCCAAAACATTTGGACACCTATCTCATTTGACATGGAATAGCGTTGAAAACTGTTGTAAGAAACGTAAATATTTTAGATTCAATCATAGATTTAAGCTTAAACCCAATTGTAGGTTTCCTTCAAGTATAGTGTAGATTTTTACTGGAGGCTGTGGTTATCCTGAGTTCATATCAGGTACAATGCATTTCAAGATATTTAGGACCTAAGCACTGACCGTAGACTCTTGTATCATGGTAACAATGACTTGCATTTATATAGCAGTTTCTGCTCTGCCAACCACTCAAAGTGTTCCTTTACTTCACTTCAAAAACTGTTTCAATATTTTTTTCATTCTTACTTCATCAATGGAGATATGTTGTGGTTTCTTTCTTGTGACACATGTACTTACTGTAAGCATCTGTTTAATTCCCTAAATGTAAATGTAATGTGCTTTACAACCCTTGCAAGGTGCCAACCTGCTCACCAGGAGTGATACAGCCTTTCTTGTCCAAAGTGCCCCACAGTATTTTTAGATTCAGCTATTCAAACACACTCACGCAATATATGGGAGCAATATGAGATTTATTCCCAATCATGTCCAAAGACACTTTGACATACAGCTGGAGCAAGGGATGGAACACTGACCTTGTCAGACTAGTGGTCAGACCTGCTCTTCCTCCCAAACCCCACATCATTATGACTATATGATCATACAATTCTAAGACACTTGTGTAATGTAATGGGTAATAGTCATATACAGTTCACTGCACTCAATTTAACTGAATACTGTGAGCTTCTGCAAGTTCTCAGTTTGTTTTCCAAAAACGGTATTTCTGCTGAATTACTCTTCTGTCTCAAGAAATAATAGATGCCTATCAAAGGCAAGCTCTGGAAGGCCATGGATTTGTGTTATAATGTAGCTGTTAGTTAAAAACTGTATTTGAAGTTCAATGTATTCCTCTTCTATGAAAATCCCAATGAGCCACTAAAAGAACACTGATACTGTGCTACAGCTACATTTTTTTTAAATAAGAACCATCATCTGTATTGAGCTGTTTGGTTTTATTTAGCTCATTTAAACATAATACATGTACTACACATAATACAATGCATGCACTGATGAATTATGTATCAAAATATATATACACACCTTCAATCAATATCTTAGTATCTCAGTCATTATATAAGTGAGGTGAGGGTTTTACAGTTTATAGGTTTCTTCCAGTTGTTTCACTGGTGTCATTGCCACAGTCAGAATGCTGGTCACAACTGTAATGTGGATCAAACGTATAAATATATAAAATGTAACCCACAGAAGTAAACCAATGATCTCTCACTTTCGGTCAAAGCCTACCTCTTACTAATGTAAGACACTACAGGCGAATAGGTAAAAGAAAAAAGCTGATCGCCACTTAAAACTTCCCAGGACAGAGATATTAACATTGGATGAAGCCAATATTCTTGTTTTTGTATTATCGACATTACTGACATTTATATTATTTTTACAGAGGGAATTTCTGGATCACTTTATATCACTTCATATATGAAAAAAAAGCCAAACTCATCAGAGTATACGTGGGAATACAACTTTGAAGTGTGGTCTATGTAAGTGAAAGATTTTTGTCTCAAAGTATGAGAAAAAGTAATTTTCAGAAAACAGCCTTTAAGATTAGTATTGTAAAATTCCATTCCAATAGACACCACCATGAAACCTTCACATTTAATTACTTAAATTAAGACTGGTCATTTTTGAGTCGCAAGTTTTCAGATATTTTATTTTGAAATGTGAAGCTACACTATATTGCCAAGAGTATTCACTCACCCATCCAAACAATCTTCTCCTTCTTACCCCACATAACAGTTCTCACCTGATCCTGAACACTTGGCCTGATGGTGCAGCTCTTTAAGGACTACAAGGGCATGTTGTGCTCATTCAAAAATAGCTCATTATTATCATGTGCCGCGCGCTCAATGTACTTGTTTTTCCTGTCTACTGCACTTGTCATTTCATTTGGCTCTCTTTGATTTAGAATTTGAGTGCTGACCCTGCACTATGGGGGACTGAGATTATTTAGCTCATCTGACCTTCAGTCCACAGCAGAATGAGCTGGACTGAGAGAGAAAGAGTGACACACAAAAAGACAGGCATCCACCCTGTATACACAGATCGAATAATACAAACTGACAGAGATTTTTTGTAATAACACACACACTCAAACACACAGTGTACACGCAGTGTATAGAGGCTGCTAAAACAGTCCGGCCTGCAAACATACAAGCAGTGTGTGTTGGAAAAGGTATGATCCTTGATGCATACCTGAACAGATGATGTAAAATACACTCACCCACATATACATTTTATATAAAGCTTCAATCTACGTGCGTAGTGAGGGCATCAGCCTCGTCTCCCTTCCCCTCTGCTAGTCAACAGGCCCCCTCAGTGCTACATTACATAATACCTAAAGGAGGCACAGAGACGTGGCATAACACACCAACACACACGCAAACACACACACTCACATTCAAAGGAATCAAACACCACCACACTGGCTGAATCTTCCTCCAGATAATAACAGGCTGATAATATCCATTCTGTTTGACTCCACTGTGCAGCCTCTGTCCTGACACAGGTTAAGGTTCCCTAAAGTTGATGGCAATCATGTCAACTTTGCCCCCCTGTGATAAAACCAGGACACCCACATGGTGGAAGAGAGCGTGGACAGTCAATAATAATACTGCTCTTGCACTGATCAGAGTAGACAGGAAAGGTTAAAGTAAGATGGCTGACGAAGATCCCGGAGGAAATACACCTGTCCACAGTCATCATATCAGACAGGAGATGTGGACTGTTCAAAACGATGACAGCCATGGCTGTTTTTAGAGCTGCAGTTAATCTGCTATGTACAATGATGGACTACAGACAGATTCTAAATCAAGTCCATACCTCTGCAGAGCACTGCAGTCACTATAGATTTTATCTTGCAAGACTGCTGGATTCACAAGATCACGTGAACATGTGATCACACAAATCTATCTTGCCAGGCTTGAATGCGCTTGCAGCCAATCACTCAGGCATTAGTGTCCTATGAGGAACTTCTTGCAGCTACAAATGAAATGTGTTTCCTCATTGTTCCATAAAGTTTTGGGAAAGCAGATTTGTCTTCAAATGCTTTACAAGGTATTACTGTATTATCGTGCCACCCCTCAAAATTACAGCCTTATATAATGAGCATGTTGCTGTTTTACTGATGGGGTTATCCAGAGTAGAATATAGCCAAATAGCTGACATGCTGACTCTGTCTGACTTCTGTCTGAATCAAATTCTTCTTTGGCGTGTTCCTGTGTTGGCTTTTTGATGAGTGAGGAAGAATAGATTTCCGGTGTGTAACATTAAGCTGAGCTAAAACAGCTAATTGGAAAATAGCAGGGTTCCGTTTCTAAACTACGTGGAATCAGATTGTCATCGTAAAGTGCAACTGATGCAGCATCCAACCCACAACATCACAATGAATATGTGTTCTTCTGACATGTTTGTGACTGTGATTCAGAGCACTTGTCCACAAAGAACTATAAACAATTGGTGCATCCAGTGAAGTACTTGGTCCTTGGCCCCTCCTTCCCAACCACCTTTGTACCTTTTGAAACATAGCAAAAGTATGAACATCTCAGACTGTCTTAACGAAACACACTCAAGCCAAAATTTTACAGTTTGTGTCGATAGGGCATAGGACTCTAAAAAATCAAATCAAAGCTAAATTTGTGAAAAGTTTAGAGGGGAGCATCAGGACCAGCAATCCCATAAAGCTAACGATTTGGTGTTCCGACACATCCAATAATTTGGCACATAACAGTATGAAGAAAACAATTATCTTTACTTGAAAAAAATGGGGTTGGATACTATTGGCCACAGACATCGTAATAACTTCAATTCCTTACACTGTCTTGTAATGTTCGCGTTCGATCATGTTTTCGTAAGAACTTCCCACCTACAAAAAGGTTCATTAGTTTAGCTTTAAATTCAGTACAAGAGTCCAATGATGATCTAAAGCATGTTTCAGATTCTTTTTAATTTTGACAAGATCATTTCTTTGGCGAATTACTGAACCATGGCCAGAAAATAATACAAATGTAATGGTACTGAATAATGGCAAGAAATAAATCAGGCACTAAAAGTTTCATGAATACTGTTTTCACCCTTACCCAGGACAAGCGATGGCGTTGAATGACCCTCCGAGAGCCCCGTTTTCTTGGTGATGCGATAGGGGTTGGCCGGGGTGAGGCGTGAGGTGAAATACCCTTTAAGACTGCCAGCCAGATACAGCGAGGTTCAGCGTCGCTACAGTCCACCCCGACAGAACACTGAAATCGCCACTCGTGGCCTGATGGAGCTGGTGCAACACCTGACACCCTCAGCATAGCACCTCCACATTTGTACCCACATGTACTATTTGTGCAATGAACACACACAAACACACAGGAAAGGGGACAAGGCTTCAGACCCCACAACTGATATACGTGGTCACCTCTGCACAATCTCTGCTTGATGCATAATATCCAGACTTGACAATCGAGGGTCAATCAATGGAAAACACTCCTACACAGTAAGTCTACTCTCCAAGTGTCACAATCAGCACTATGGATGCAGAACACCAAGTTTTAGATGTTTGAATTTGTAATCCTTGGATCCTCCATGGATTTAGCTTGAGATTCATTATTCATTTGTATCTTCCTTTGGGTAACTCGCCAGCTCGTGATTCATGGACGTCGCTGTTAGGTGGTCAAGCCATGATGATCCTGTCCAAGGTCTGGGAAAACCCAATTTTTTGATAAGATTGGGGTTCTGTCATATTTTGTCCAGTTTTCTGTCATGTTGTTTTAAATTAGTCCTACTTTTTCGCCCAGTTAGCAATTCTAAATGAGGAATTCTTAGGCTTTAATAGCATCCTTCCAGTTTGAATATGAAACAGCATCGGTCCCAGGGTCACTGTTGTGGCTGACAGCCCTCTCAAATCTTGACTAGTCCTCTTTCGAGCTTTCAGAGTAGTATTGTCCCCATTTTAGAAAAAGCACACTCATCTCTCTGAAGCAATGGTTAGTTGCTGGCACAAATTCAGTGCTCGACTCTGGATTTCAGCATCAAATCCATCCCAGACCAGTTTAATTCCATTCCTCGACCAGTCGAGCTGAGAAGGCAGTTTGTTGTCGGACCAGGTTTACAATTGGATACAATCCCACGCTGCTTAGAGATCAAGTGTGTCCCCCTCCATGCTGGCACTATAGTGCAGCATTGGCTGTGGCTGACTATCTTTATTGCTGTCTAAGTATAGTGCTCCCTCCTCTCAACCCAGCCATGCCTCTCTCTCTCCCTCTTTCTCTCTTTTCATTCTCTCTCTCTCCCTTGGGTCTATTTGCTGACATCCCTGCACTCTCTCTCTCTTCCTCTCTCTCAGTCACATTCCTCTCATCCCTTTGCAACGCAGTCCAGCCTATTGGTAGCGCAGAAAGCAATGTTACTCTCGCTCTCTCTCTGTTGGGTCTCCCTGTCTCTTACGTTAAGGCTCACATGATGCTACTGCTGGTATCCAGGGTACACTGTTAACTGTGTGTGTTGACACAATTATTTTACTAATCTGTTAATAGATGTACAATGTAGTAGACAACAGCACATTAATCATTGTAAATGATCGAGCAGAAATGCGAGTGAGTCTCTGAAAGGGGGATATTTGCAACCTCTCTCTGTTGGATACAACAAGCAATCTGAAGATGTCATCTTGGACCCTGGCAACTTGCTATTTTCTGTGCACACACAACATGATTACAATGCCAGGGCCAGTGTGCACTCATGTATACTGCCTAAAGTGAATAATGGAACTGGAGGCTGTTGTTTTACACACAGCCTTCCATTAAACATGAAGTTGACAAAAACAAGAGGTCAGGTTAGCGCTTATGGAGTACGGGTTATTAATGACATTTTTACTACAGCCATTACTCTTCTCTAAACATGCTATTCATTGGATAATAGGGTGTATTTTGCATATCCATGAATACATGTAATCAAATCTAGTTTCTGACATTGTCGATTAATTAATTGGGAGGACATGGTTTTGTGTCAAATGTTTTAATGCTTAGCATAAAGACTGGAAACAGGGTATACCAGCTTGCCTGGGTCGGTCCAAAGTAAAGAAAACACATCATACAACACCTCTAAAAGACCTTAAACAGATTAAACAAACAAGATGCAATGAGATCACTTTTTCGATTTAAAGGTGTATGGCATGTTTAAATTTGGACAGAGTAAGGCTAGCTGATTCCCCCCAGCTTCCAGTGTTTAGCCCTGTCCTTTGCTCCATGTAAAAGGACGCGGTTGCCTGTTAAGGAATTAACTGTTAATTAATTGAACACTAAGTATTACAACAAAACTATGAACTTGAGCATGTCTGTACATTTATGCATCTGGTTTAATTAATGTGTGAATAAGTGTGAGGGCCTAAAAGAGAAAAACACTACAACCAAACTCCCAACTAACATAAATGTGTGTGCTTCTTGAGTAACTCTCCGTGTGAACCCCAGACTGTGTGTGTGTGTTCATGTGTGTGCGTGTGTGTGTGTGTGTGTGTGTGTGTGTGTGTGTGAGTGAGTGAGTGTATGTGCGTGCCCATCCTTTGCGTCCTCCACAACAGCTCTAGCTGTGCTGTCAGCCTCAGTCCTCTTTGCATTGACACCTGAGAGTAGCTAAAGCGACAGACAGCGAGAGAAAGGGAGAATGAAGATAAAGAGGGAGAAGTTGGATCTAGAGACACTAAAAGAGGCTGACGTTCATGCAAACATCATCCAGTAGCCTCTGCATCGCTCATGTCCTGGCCTCGTTTTGGCCTCTTCCCTCCCTTCATTTTGTCTTCTCTTTTTTTCTTCTCTCCACTGCTTTATCCTCCTCTTTCTTTTCAATTTAGATTGTTTCCTTTCCTCCCCTACACTGCAACTGTAAAACAAAACCTGAGCAGCCAAAGATATGCTACCAAACAAATTACTGTGAACATTATTTCAGCATTACTGTGTGTGTCGCTACATTTGAGGAGTGTCGGCTTAGGAAAAGCACTGTGACCAATCTGTGCACTTCTCACAGTGTTTGCCTAACTGTGAGAACTCACAATCATGGAGGAGTAAAGCTAGAACAAAAATAACATAATGTGATGCGTGAGTCAGAGAATATGCATCTGTTCTGCCCTGATTCCTTATGCCTCAGCTCTGTTAGGACTGCACTGGAGCTTAAGGCGAGTACCACTGGTATGAGGGCGAATGACCACATGATGGCTGAGAGGAGGAATGCTTCTCATTGGATGTCTGGCTCTCTATTTGGTTCGGTTCAGAGTATTACAAATACAACGCATGTATTACCAATGGAAAAACAAGACATATTCTGATCATATTCAACTATAAAGTCTCTCAATAAATCGGCAGCCATGCACAGAAGCTAGTAGAACAGCAGCTGATGGTGACAGCATGATGTCGGCTCTGTATACTGTTCAAGCCATTACGCCTGTTAGCCAACTAGTTAAATCATGTAGGTGCCACATTCTTTCTAAAATGACACGGCAGGTATGGAAGCGTATGATTAAACAGGACGTCCCTGTCTCTACTTTTACCATTAGCTATAAAAGGAACCCAGATCCTGCCGCTAGCTCCGGGCTAGTCACTGCTCAACCAGCTTCTGTAACGCCATTCAGTGTCTCATTGCCTATTTTTTCAGTCACACTGAAAAAAGAAATGTATGTATTACCAGGGTTTTCTTTCCATTTCCCATCAGACGAGACTATCTGCTACAGCACTTGCTATTTGCTATCAAATTCTTCTAATGTAATTTTCCAACATTTTAGCCGTGCTGTCTAATAACTGTCTGTCATTTGGCCTGCAAAAGCACAGCATGGGGGCATTCCATCATAGAAACAGGCATTTTCAATACACAAAAATAGTGGATAGTTTAGACTTTAGAGTTAGAGTTCATCAGCTCTCTACAGAGATGTGGTTCTCAGGCAAAACTACTAGAGGAAAGGCCTTCATCAGGTGAGACTCCAATGCCAAATCACTGAAGGAAGCAGTCCTATCTCAGCAGGAGAATCTTCAAGACTTTTTCTTAAAAAACTGCATTAGGCACCCTTGAAATTATGCATGATGACATCATTAAACACAATTTTTCAATAAAAAAAAGGAAACAAACTCACTTCATACTGTCCCGTCAAGTGGAAATAAAACACAATGTCTTGTCGAAATCCTCCAGCCTTAAGCTCAAAAACATAGATGAAACCTCTTTGCTACCCTTCCTATTCTAAATAAAACTCATCCACTTCAGTTAAATAAGTTGTAAACTTCTGCAGTTGGGGTCAAGTGAGTACTTAAGTTTAGGGAGAATGAGGAGGGAGAGCGCAAGATAACGAGTGGGAAGAAGAACAAAGCAGAGAGGAAGGTAAATAAAGAGCTGTCAGCCATAATCTCAGTCTAACAGGAGAAGACTCAGACAGAGAGAGGAAGAGAGAGGGAGGAACGACTCAACCAGACAGCAAATGAGATGAGAGAGGGACACACAGAGAGAAAGAGATGATCCCTTTAGAATAGAGAGCAAAGACAGAATCATTTCACTTAAGCTACAGTGAAGTGTAACAACGTTAAAAAAACATTAAAGGGGCTGTTGAATTAATTCACTGGGGAAATGTTTTGAATCTAATTTAAATAAAACAAATTTAAAATGTGCTACTTTGGCTCTGATGCAGCAGCTCTCACACAATGTCCCGACCACAACCCAATCTTATTGGTAACACATCAAAATGAAGACCATGAGCACTGAATAATATGAAGCAATCTGAAGTAGTTAGCAATTAAATGTAACAAGTACCTCAAAATTGTACCCAAGAATAGTACTTGAGTAAACTGTACTCCCATCATTAGGTGTTCGAAACTTGAACATAAAGACTTGAATTTTACTGTAAATGAATATTGGTCCCAAATATTGTATTTCTAATACACTATATGGGTATCGGCCCTGAAAAAGCCATATCAGTTGTCCTATCCTAAAGCTCTATTGTTTCATACAAATAAACGGGCGTGGACTACAAACATGGAGGCAGACTACAAGAAGGGCCTGAGCCGGCTTTACTTTCTGAGGAGGCTCAGGTCATTCAATATCCGCAACCAGATGCCTTAGATGTTTAATCAGTCTGTTGCTGCGAGCACCTTCTTCTTCGCTGTGGTGTCCTGGGCTGCGGGCATCAAAGCAAAGGACGCCAACAGACTGAATAAACGTATCAAGAAGGCAGGGTCTGTTGTTGGCTCTAAGCATGTCATCCTGGAGGAGGTGGTGGAGGACAGGATGCTGGCCACAAAACTCTGGACCGGCTTAAGAGCAGCTTCAGCAATAGACTCATTCAACCCTGCTACCTAAAGGAACGGCACAGGAAATAATTCCTACTTGGTGCCATCAGACTTTACAACTCACACAAAAACACACACATAACTTTTGTGCTTTATATTATTATCTGTACATAAACCTGCACCTTTTTCTCTTGTACCTTAAGTTACACTTACCTCAGCATTTTATTTTA
The DNA here is from genome assembly GCA_903131615.1 of Diplodus sargus. Classification (NCBI taxonomy): domain Eukaryota; kingdom Metazoa; phylum Chordata; class Actinopteri; order Spariformes; family Sparidae; genus Diplodus; species Diplodus sargus. Next base: position 334,603 of record CAEMYA010000200.1, read on the forward strand.
TTTTACTTACTTCAATATTTGTATTTTATTTCATAACTACTTAAGCATTTTAGTGTAAATCGTATTCTATTGTTTTTGTGGCATATTGTATATAGTACTTTATTGTTTTCTATCTATCTATCATCTATTCTTTAAGCTTACTGACATAGTTAGTCATGTCACATACATTAAGTAACTTAAGTTATTTACTTTACGCAGGTTCATAACAGAAGCTCTGTATGCCTGTCATTGGCAAAGTTTATAACCCTAACCCTAACAAGAGTGGGAAAATACCACATGTAATTTTGTAAACTGACAACAGTTTTTAGGAGAGAGTGATAGAGAGGGAGAGAGAAGAGACGGTGACAAAGAGAGACGGCATGAATAGGGGATAAAGAGGAGGCTGGAGCTGATGACAGTACTAAACTCAGTAACGCAGCAGCACAGGACACTGAATAGAGATACTGGAGCCACTCAACAATATCACACGTGGGACAGATCAGTGATCCCAGCACACAGCACATGAACGTGCTGCCACACAGGCACTAAAACCAAAGCAACAGCAACTACAGTTTGTGTTTTAGAAGTCAAAGTTAATGACCCCACTTGTTACTAAATGATCCTAGTAGAAATGTAACCACAATGAGATCTGCCTCACTCTAAGATACTGGGAATATTTCCACTCAGTGAAAAAAGCTTTTCTAACATCTCTGATCAAAATAGACCGTCACCTCCATTCCAACCGTCAAATACTTTTAACTTTGTTTTTTGTTTTTTAACACACACACACACACACACACACACACACACACACACACACACACACACACACACACATACACACACATATACATAAAACACCTTCCATTATTGTCTGGAATACACTCAGGTAGTTTTACATTAGTGTGAGTGGGACATCAGGTGAAATGGGACAGATGTGTATTGCAATGATTTAATACACTTCACAAGACAATGGACTGGATTGATCTGACATCCTTAGAGTGGGCGTGGTCTGTCTTTACAGGAAGTCTATATGGTGCAAACGCATGTTAAGTTCAGCTGCATTTAACATTTTAATTCTGTCAACAGAAATTAAATTAGGTAACAAAGTGATTTAATCACTGGTTGAAACAGACATGAAACATGTAAAATAACCCTGTTTTTTTGTTTTTTTTGAACAAAACAAACACCTTTTATGTCACTGTCCAACATTATCTGAACATGTAAGCTAATGTAGGATAGCATTGTTTAGGTAGTAGAACACCATTTTAAGTGACATTTATATAACTATAATATAGTCAGCATGCCTAAAGCCGAAAACCAATTTGAATCCTACCTCACCTCTGACCCTTCTCACCTCAAGAAATCTGAATAAAAATGTTTTTGATCATAGTATGAGGGAGTAGTTTCAGTTTATTAAGATTATGTATATCAAATTTAGCAGGAGTCTTTCAATGAGAACAGAATACAGACTGCGATTTATGCAAAGAATATCCCACACACACACACACACACACACACACACACACACACACACACACCACATATACACAGTAAGAAAACTGACATGAGTGACTTTCACTGATTCCACTTTACAGCCACAAGTGGGCAGCACTGCATTAAAAAAGCACAATTTTTTGCCACAAAAAAAAATAGTCCCTTTGACACAGTGAATCTGCAGAGCACATTTAAGATAATGATGCTATATATTTTCACTACTCTGGCCTTAGTGTTTTTTCTTAGTAAAGCTCAATGTGAACCAAACTATACTGTTTTGTAGAAGTCTTGAACAGCTTTACATTATACTTTGAAATGTTATGCAGTCACCTCCAAAGACACCTACAATGATCTTCAATTCCTAGATCTCATATATACATGAGCTCTGATCATAATATATGTTGAAATACATCCCTAATTTTGTAAGTTGAAAAATAGTGTCTGTGTGAACATCCTCCTGATGTCTGTCACATCCAATAAGAGAGTTAGGTAAATTGACCTGTGAGACCTGCTAACATGAAACATGGGAGCAGATAGGAGGCATGAATGAGTTTAAAATCAGGACAAATCCACTTATAATACTGTATGTCTCTGTTGAAGGCAGGGAAGAGTCACTAATTGACCTATTTTTAGTCAGCTGTGAAAAGGAGCTAAAAATAACGACACATTCATTTTTATGCATTTCTCAGAACTGTTTTCACCTGCGATGCAAACGCTGTGACTAGGCTGGTCTGAACACCCTCTGAACACTTCCACACACTCTTTTTTTTTGTCTCTTTTCAAAATTACCAGTCTCTTTTCAGTTAATTACAAGTCAGTTTCCAATAACTTTATGAAGTATGATCATTTTCTCAGTTCAAAGAGACACATGTCATCCTCATACTGAAGTTATAACAGTAAAACTGTAACTGAGGTTCATTATACAACTGTGATATTTTAGAAGTTTGACCGAATGGTAATAACCTCTAAAACTGCTAAATGTCAAAGAACTAATAACGAGATAATATATGCATGTTTATTTCATATTTGTACACTACAGGGCATTTACTGTATATACTACTGACTTGGGCTATATCTCATTCATATTCTTTTTGAGTATTTAAGAACAATAGTTTCCTTTTTGTGGATATGGCAGTGATTTTGGATTTGGTGTGGTTTAACAGTTGGAATCTAGAATTAATGAGCTTCTGTATGTAGGGTTGTTGGGAGAGGTAATGAAAAGAAGCACTTTGCTGCTCAGTGCACTAACATTACATCTCGATGTCCCATTAATTATTTTCTTATTAAAGCAGCTCAGTTAGGCCAACTTAAGACACTCGGTTAAATTTGTCGCAGAAGTGTTTCCTTTGCTGTTTCTCTCAGTCATGCTGTTTTTTTACACAGTCTTCTAAGCTTGGCTTCCTTGGCTAGTCCACCAACATTGTTTTATGCATACAAGGCTGAACAAAGCTAAGAGACAAGCATGATTTTAAACCTGGTTTGTAAAGTTCCTTAATATTTTGCATTTTATTCATGAAAGTGCTTCCTCAGGTCCAGTTTTTTATCGATTGCTTGTGTGAAAAAGGCTATTCAAATAAAGTTTGAATGATTGATTGAGTCTGATTGATGTCTTGAAAAAAATTCTATGCAAACGACAATTTATGCAAAGGTGATAAGTATAGGTTGGATTTACTTCTTTCTGTGGATTTCTGCAGGTTTGACTCGCTGCACCACAAAAGAGACATAGCAGGCAGTTTGTATGTTGGCTCCTTGTTTTCTTAAAAATTGGAAGCTCCCTTGATGTTTTTGTCACTGCTGCTTGACTATCAAATGAAGAGATATAGTAGAAATAGTCGGAGCTTAGTGTAATTGCGTAATTGACCAGGATGTCCAAATCAGAGTCAACTTCACACACTCTGGTTCCATTTCACATTCATGATCAGTGACATTAAAGCTGCAAAAAGCAATGGATAACTTGGCAGAGCAATTAATTGCTAAATATTTTGATTGTTAAAAAAAAAAAGTCAAAGTAAAAATTCTACTATTCCAGCTTTTCCTCCTCTCTGACAGTAAATTGGATATCTTTGGGTTGTCCACAAAACAAGACATTTGAGGATGTCATCTTGGGCTTTGGGAAACACTAGTCGACATTTTTCACAATTTTCTGAAATTTTATAGACCAAACAACTAATCGATTAAACAAAATAATCAACAGATTATTCGAATTGATCAACTTTATTTGACCGAAAAACTGATCCTTTAAATAAGAAGCCTGATATCAATCCTTATAGTTTGGGGTCAAATTACCCCATTTGGTTGACCCAACGTGAACAGCAGTCAGTGACACCAGCCTGGGACATTCTGTAACCACAGACCTTGACATTTTTTTTATTGCGGTGCCCTAAGAACAGACCTTCTCTGAGATCAGCTTGGTCAAGTTAACCCCCGGCAGACACTATATCTTTACTGGGGACTAGGACTGACCACAGACCAGTCCGGGCAGATGTATAAGGCCATTGTCCTACATTAGACAGTGGCTCTGTGTGCCTGAAGAGGCAATGCAAAACAGTTTGTGTTTTTGTGTTTCAAAGAACACAGCACTATAAGAAAGGAAGGAAACAACAGCAGAGGATACCACACAGACAGATTCAGTGATAACACGGGCTCAGTGGCATTATTGTTCAATACACTAAACTAGTCTGACATGTTTCCGACCAAAAAAACAAACAATTTTGCCCTCAACAGCTGGTTGATCATTTTACACTGAACGCTTTCCAGGAAAAAATATCTTTCATTATAATCTCTAAAAATAAAATGTTTTTATATTGTATCCATCTTTGAAAACAGGACAGAAGTTATGATCTTCCCAAACATGCACCTGAAGTTCCATACTTGAAGTTAAAAGCTCTAAAAGCTAGGCCCAAGATTATGTGGTCCCCTAACAATGTGATGAGATTTCTTGAGATTGTTCTTCCCCATAATCCCTCAGTTTCTTTAAGAAAATAACTGCTAAAGCTCAATATTGATGAAACGGCCCGATTGAAAACACAGCCATGCTAGTGTGCTGTATGCAGGCATAGTAAGAAAGAAATGAGCCTGTTATGGGCAAATTCCTATCAACAGAATGATGAGCTCTGTCGTCACTTCACTTCCTTTGTTTTGAATCTGGTTAACAGCATTCGTTGCTCTGCCTTCCATTGACCTGGCAAGTTTGACAGGCACTCAGTCTATTTTGGGATCTGTTTTTCTCAGAAACATGTGGAAATTACAAAATCAGTGGTTAGCAGACAAAGCTCTTGTCTTTGATGTGGCTCATCCTGAAAGCAAATGCCTTCAACAAGGAATCCACAGAAACAGTGTTTTTAGTTTTATCACAGCATTGTACACTGAAGAGCAGATTCAGAGAGCAGCAACAGTACCCTATCGTACTTCCATCCTGTTTAATTCAATCTTCCACCATACAGGTGAAAGCTAATTATTGTGTGTAGTCTATTGTATCCTAGTTCTAAATTTTCAGTTATTATCAAGGCAAAATCTTAAGTAATTGTACCATTTATTTATCCAGTTATTTGAATGAATTAGTCTTGTGACCAACGTAATCTCACGTTTCTTTACATATTGCTATATCATATTGCTTTGTGTTTGAATTACTTCCTCACTTAAAGGCGCAATTTGTAAGAAAAGTTGCAGACTCATCAAAAACTGTCACTTTGGAAATGTAGGACTGGTTCCCCAAAAGCTTAATGTCAATATGTTCAAGCTAATTCCTATCACAACGTCACAGTTATTGCTGAGTCTTAGCTATGACTGTGCCAACCGCTCGGCATGAAGCCAAACAGGCTTCTGGTGCCAGTTGGCACCTTTTGGCCAACTTCACCACAATGCAGCTGATCAGAGCATTAAACAGCAGCTGAGCCACTGCAGGTGATGAACAGTCGGTCATTGACAGCTAGACAAAACTACGTTGCTGTGCTTTGTACCCCAAATACCATTTTTGGGTATTCTTCACTATACAGTACTTTCCTTAAACTGGCAGTCAATATTTACTTACTATACTTTACTGTTCCTGTAATTATGAGTTTAGTGAGAGACAAGGACAGAGGGGTAGACATCAACCACCGTCGATTCCATCCCCACATCTAAATTCAACTTGGTGAGTGAGCAGGTGTTCAGCTGTGGCATGAGCAGAAGGAAGGTCGCAGCCCTGTGAATACAAGGCACAAATGCTCCCTTCATGGATGATGCTCTTCTGTGTGCTCCTATCATGTGTACATGCTTGGTTTTCATGTGAAAACATTTGAAGACTATTTGGCCGCCATTGGGGAGTTCAATTTTTGCTCTTAGTGCAAAAGCCGTTTTTCCTCTTTTTTGGGTTGTGCAGCCAACGCAAGGTCTCCTTTCTCAAATAAAAACAAAACAAAAAAAAAACAAAGGAAAAAAAAGTTAAAAATAAACCTGGAGCATTCGAATACAGATTTGGACATAGAGATGTCAGTTACCATGGCAACGGCATCTGCTCTTCTGAAGGCCAAAATAGGTTCAAAATACAGTGTATTTTTTAAGGTGTGCTGTCTTTTAGGTGGCTAAAATACGTCTCATTGTCGGTGCTAAATGCTGCTTCTCTACGCAGGGGGAGAGCTGACCATCATCTACAGCTGGTAATACAGGATGGAGACTACGGATGAGTACCTTATGCAACCCCACATCAAAGAACATCAACTCTATCACTTTAAGTGTGAATATTTTCAGGTTCTCAATGGCAGTAAACCGAATACCTTCAGGTTGCAAACACATCAGCAAATTCTTTGTATCCGTATACTGCATCCTGAGACAGTCAATGAGCTCTCAGGGCTGCACTGTGGAACCTGATCCATATAGCACAGGGCAGCAGCTGGATGCCCAGATGGGGCAAGATAACCCCCCCACAGAGATCCAGCTGGAGCTTGCTGGATTGACATGGTAAATGGGGAGCATGTGTACAGCCATCGACATTTAAGAGTGGACAGCAGCAGCAATCCACTGCACCTGATCCTTCCTGAGCTCTTCTAGCCCTCGCTTCACTTTTTTTTTTAACTTTAATCTGTTTCATCAATATCTCTGTTGTGCTTTTCATGGCTTTCAATTCTCCTTTTTCTCATCTGACTGTTTTTACTCTTTCGCTCTCACACACACATCATTCCATTGCAGCAGTGTAATCACCAACACTCTTTGATTGACACATTCCTGAGCAGCCCACCTGTTTGAAGAAGAATAGTCCAGTGTGTGCAGTTACCCCCTCTGTTACACACACACACACACACACACACACACACACACACACACAAAAACATTGCAGTACACAGCTTAACAGAGCTCCATTGTCACACATTTCACAGCAAGGCTCAGCCTGCCTACCTCCCCTACCCCCACACACATACACA
>CAEMYA010000200.1:341521-353836 GCA_903131615.1 Diplodus sargus
AGCCCCCAAGTCCGAAAAAAAAAAACAGAACAATGACTGTTCCCCATCTGCAGCGTGCAATTTGCTCCCTGTCACTCCTCACTAGCCCCTCCCCCTGACACACACACACACAAACACACACACACACACACACACACGCCCTGTGAATATATGAGGGGGGGTAAGTGCTTGTTAGCTCAGAGACACTTCATCATTGTAATTGGGAAAGTCACTTAGCGATATTGCTTTTTCAGATTTCTTCACTGCTGATAATGCTGAACTTTTCCCATTAGCAGATACAGAGAGCAAATGCAATCTGTCAACTCTGCCTGTTTATTCTGCTTTGCACTGTGCAAAATGGCAATGAACCAAGTGGCAAAATGATGGTGCCATTTGTATTTGATGTAAAACTGCCATATACATTTTTTCCTAAACTTTGTTCCTGCTGGACACTCCATCCTTCTATTCACTAAACCGTATGCCCTGCAGTACTGCCCATTCCAGGCAGCATGCACTGTGAGTGAGAGTGAAGACGCGGACAGGTAGCCAGTCTGTCACACAACTTACACATTTACTTTAGATAGACATAACATTCACACGAACACTATATATTCCAATTGACCTAACCTTCATGTCTTTGGTAGTGCCTTTATGATATGTTGTCATTACATCATGATGTCATAAGTGTTGTCTTTTCCTAGTTTTAAAAGCTGCATTGCAGTTAAGTGTTGTTATTTTCTGGACTGACAGACAGACTGTTCTACTTGTGTCTTCATCCACTTAGTTATTGTATCCACATTACTGACAGGGTTAGGGTTAGATGATCCAGAGCCTGATCATTATCTATACCACAGAGCACTTAAGGAGCCACAATTTGTTATAATTGTTGCACTGCATTGTCAAAGATTTATGCCTTCAGTAGGCATGGGACTATAAGCCACAGAAAGGGTAGGGCAAATATTGAGAAATGGACACATTTTAGTTTTGGTCTGTGTATGGGATTTATTGAAAAACATTTTTTTTTAAAGATGAATGCTTAAAAGACATTTACTGTCATACACTCACCTAAAAAAAGCCAACAAATCTGCCACTGATCTGTCAGCATGAATGTTCACAGGTATACAAAAAAGATGTCAATACAAAATGACTTTCTATGTTAATGTCTCTGCGAGGAACCTGAGCAAGCAATAAATCCGCATCAGCCAGCTGCATCAGCAACTGTTTCTAATGGAACTGTTACAACTATGACACCAAAGCATCTCATCCTATTTATCCATTACAAATCTGCTGAATCATTCGCCTGCACTTTTATAGAGCTAATTAGGCTCTATGCATTATGAGTGATTGTACAGATGTTGCAATGCTGACTACATCGTTATTTTCTCAATGATTACAGTTGAATAGGGGACCATGAACTAAGACCCTCCGCTTTAGATGTCAGTAGCGTTTATTACACACAATCAATAGAGGATCAATCAATGGCAAATGCCATACAGGCTGACATAATTTCTACATGACCATTACAATGACTAAGCTCTAAAGAAGGCAAGGAAATAGTCCTGAAGCCAGAGTGCTTTATCAATAATTCATGCATTATTAAAACAAGTCCTTACAGAGCAAACAGGCCTATTCTGAAATCCAGTAGCTGCCTGAAAGAGAAATGCCACTGTTTTACTTCTGTGAGCACGTGAAGTGAAACCAGCACAAAACTAATCACCCCTTTCGGCCTGGGCTGAGGGCAAAATTTGGCAGTAAGACATATAAGGTAAGAGGAGCCTGCTCGACTGAACACAAAGAATCTGATGGGGAGGGTTGGCAAAACAGGAGGACCATGCGAAACATGAATTCATGAAGTATACAGAACTTTTTTTTCAAAAACCCAGCAATGTAGTTATGGTGCCAAAAGTATTGAAAAGGTTTGTGGTGGTTATTACTCAAGGTCAACTGACCTTCAGCAGCTATTTTGATAATTGACAAATCACTTGAGTAATTTCTAATGACAAACATCATCTGGTTCCAGCTCTAAAATGTGAGAATTCAAAGCTTTTGTCAGCTTTTCTTTCTTCAAAGCTATATGATAACATAGTGAAATCGCTTGGTTTCTGGATTGATGGTTGGTGAACATGAGGATGATGTCAACCTGAGCTCTGGGCAATTTTTAAAATTATTTTCTGACATTTATAGAGAAATCAAGTGAAATCAATGAAAATAATCATTAGTTTGCAGCCCTACGTCTAATGATATGCTGTAAACAACTGGCTGTATTGACCAGCCTGGACAGAGACCTCTCCCTGAACCTGTGGTCACTTGTCATCTCTGACTGGTCATCGACGTAACCCATGCTGCAGAGACGTGTAGTGCGGGCAGTCGAGCCTCCTTAGTGTTTTAAAAATAGCGATTTTGATGCTAGCGTAAGAGTGCCCCTGCACTCCATTGAAAATTAGCTTGCCCGAAAACGAAACTACGGTAAATCTTAAAAGTGCCTCTTTCGTCGTAATTATGCTTTTACACAAAGGTTTGACTAATATACATTCACAAATAAAGCCTTGGTTGCTTTTTGTTGAGAGTTTCACTTTAAACTTCCTCAATAGACTCCCCACTCTCTACTACAAGTAGCAGAAATAAAAAAGTGTTATTAATTAATTTTAAAAAATCCTACTTTGGCTCTAATGTAGCTGCCTTTCTAGTCACCACTGTAGTCTCGCTCGATATCCCACCCACAGGACTGACTGGATAATAAAAATCACAATCTTATGATTGCATCTAATGATTTTGCCATTAATTTGCGTTTTACATGTATGATGAACTGTGGGGAGGTCCCTGTGTGTGTTTGTGTCAAACTCCGACACAGACAGCACCCCTCTAGTATCATCAAGTTTTTATTATTATCATTTGTATCATCAACGCATAAAACATTTTGGTACAAACATTTAACAGTGTGGCAAGCAGCACTCAACCCACCTGGCTTTGGCGCTTGGTAGGCATTCATTTTTCAGACAATGGATACTAGTGCTGTCACTATGAATTTCTACGGTCAAAGGTTCATTCAAACATTGGAATAACTTAAATATTCAAGCAGTAAGACCTGTTGAGCTCAAACTCCCTTGGAAATTCTGTTTGAGTAAGGATTAAACAAGCACAATACACTGAGTTAGAGGCGTTGATAGGTGTATCTTTGAATTTCAGACATAGTCGCATTAAAGGGACGTCTCAACCCAAACTCAAAACTTATTTTTCCTCTTATTTTCCTCATAGCTATTGAATGAATACATTGAAAATACGTATCACCACGAAGAAGGAAGTGAGCGACAATGCAAGGATAAACGGATAGCTGACTAAGCTAGCTAACGTTGCAGCTTTTTAAGGACATTAATGTTTACATCCTAAACTATCTCAAGCACGAGAATCTCGTCCATGAGAAGATTTCCTTCTGCTTGATGATACAGTGTAGTTTGGTAATAAGAAAAAAGTTCCCACATGAAACTGCTCACAACAAGGTCTGTGGATTATCTTGATCAGCCGGGTTGTGATTTCTGGAAAGAGACATTGCCGTTTGCACTGAGTTTTTCAAATGTTTTTGGGCACCACAACACCACAAGCAGATTGCCAACTAGTTCCATTCTTTTGGAGAGAAAACAGACAACTCTACATCTGATAACTGTAAAACTCAGTAACTCAAAACGAACTAAACGGATAAATGACACTAAAGGTCTGAGGTAAAATGTGTATTATTTGTGGGTGTACTGTACCTTTAACTACCCTATCTGTCTTATGCTAAGCTAGGCGAACCCTGACTCCAGTTCTGTACTTAAAACATAGATATGAGAGTGACATTGACCTTTTCTTTCCAAAATGTTTAACTTTTCCTTGGCTCCCTTTTAAATCAACTGAAGCCCGAAAATAACTATAAACTGATACCCAATAACAAGTTATAAATCTGCTATAAACAGACCGTAAATCTCTCTGTGCCACTTTCAGAAAAAGTCACAGATTGCAATTCTTGATTTGAAAATTCCACCGCCGGTGGCAGTTATCATATGACCCATGACCCTGATGCTAACTGGGCCATGACACGATCCCACAGTAACAAGATGTGAATAATACGAAAACCACACAGTGAGGAGAGAAAATAGCTCGTCTGAGCGAAGAACAATGAGTTGTGTGATGAGAGTGATCAAAGTAATGAGACACTAGAGAGAAAAATGTCAGAATCCAGATTAGTAACAAGCCTCATGAATATGCACTGTTTAGATCAATCTCGGTGCTGGTAGTGACTGTTAAGAGGAGGAAGATATTTCTGAAATGTTGTGTCATTTCTGGATGAATGTTTCTCCGCTGAGAGAAGACTTAATGGCTACAATGTGCCTTCTGTCGCTAACTGTGCATATGTGGGCTGGCATATGGAAATACATGCATTCCAGCCCAATTTCTTATTGTCTCTCTGCCCACCCACCCGTACCCTATCATCTCTGCAATGAGAGAGGGTGGGGAGAGTAAAACTGTCACAGCGAAAATATGTGCTGCATTCCCTGAAAACATGGAGAAATGATTCTGTCATTTGCAGAATGCAGCATATGATCCCTCTGGTGAAAAAAAACACACACAAAAAAAACATGGGCTGTGTTGAAGACAGGACTCCAAGTATGTGGGACTAGCTGCAAGTTGTCAGTCAGATAGATTTGTGCTGTGCAGTTGAGCATGTGTGTCTGCTTTCAAACAAAACAGTGCATTTGAAGTCATCACTTATTCATGGATTAACATTATGTGGGTGCACAGCCTGCAGCCTGCACTTTTGTTTCAAGATGGGGAATTTGACAAGTTGCATAATACGCGGACAAGTGCCTGAGAACTTCCCCCCCAAAAAAGACTTGTGTATCTGGAGGAGACGATGAAAGCTGAAGCTATGCTAGCAGTTAACTTATATGGATACTGGGATGTAAAGTTAAAACTTTAACTGAGACTTATCATGTGATTACGACGCAAATTTGGGCAATGGGGGTTGTATGAAAAATGTATTAAGAGTCGCCATAAATTCAGAAAAAAGGGTTTGAAAGGGCTTTCATGTTATGGAAATACTGTTATCACCATGCACTTCAGCTAAAGTGAATATTTGCACCTCGAACATTTGCTTTTATCTATGTTATAGTTGTTGGCAGCCGAGGAAAAAAAATATATTTCTATTTTAAAGAGGAAACTCGTAACACAGGTGAATAACCACGCAATACGATGAAATGAACCCAAAACCACTTTAAGTCATCACTGACAGAAGACAACACAAAAATATTCAGAATATTGAGTTTTCACTTACTTCAGTGTCTGACTGAGGTGGAATTCCAACAAGGCAAAAAGCAACTCCATTCATTGGGTTCTCAGTGTGTGGTGAGTGTAAACCGAAAAAAAGAAAATGTGTTCAGGCTATTCTGCTGTCAACATTGTGGCCATTTCTCTCAAGTACTGTCTGGGGGGACTGAACGGTCCGCCTCTCCCTCTCAGCACAGCGTAAACAGTCCCGCTCCGAGCAGCGTCATGCGGCCATATTAAGACACAATAGTAGCGGAAGTCGAGCAAGTCGGACTTCAAAATAAAGGCGTCATTTAAGACCTCGCTTTTACAATGAAAGAGCACAATCTGTCAATGGACGTTTTCCATAAACAAAAGGAAAGAAACCCACGGGGTTCAAAAATCTTATCATCCTCAGCAGATCACGACGGAATGCAATAAATAATACAATACAAAGGGTCTAACTGGTATAAAGGAATGGCAGAGCCAATATTAAAATAAATTAAAATACAGTTTAAAACCAATCTATGTATGTCATAGAACAAATTCTTTCTAAATCTCTACACACCTGACACATGCATCTTCTTTAGTGAAGCTGACAAGAATGTGATTTGAGCCACAGACTTTTAAAAAGCACTGTAAACACGATTATAATTTCAATAATATTATCAAAGGTGCACCATGAAGTTAGCATTATTAAGAATGACTGAATAAACTATATATATGATTATATATAGTTTATATATATATATATATATATAAATTCAGAATTTGAATTTCTTCTCCAAAACTACACCCCTTTAAAATGAAAGCACCTTGAGTATTCTAACGTTACATGTATCTTCTACAGTGGTCTTATAAGATGACACAAGAATGTAATTTGAGCCATAGGCATACAAAAATATCACTGTAAACACAACCATATAATTTAAATAATATTATTAACACGCAGTAAAAGCACTTGTTCCTCAGCAGTGGCACTTGATGCACATAGAATGTGTGGATTGGAATCTCAGTCCGTCATTGTTGGCTTACCTCTAACACAACACAGTACCATACAACTTTATTGTGCATTCACACTGAAATTCTTTTTCCATCCTAAGACAGTTCCATTGTCAGAGATTTCTTAATTTTCTCCAACTGAATATAATAAACACATATATTTATAATGGTCACCAGTCATTACTTTCTCTGCACTGATTTACACATAAATCTATATGTTAGCTAATGGTGAGCTGATGTTTGCTAGCCGACCACAGTAACTTTAGCCAGTAGGCCTTTTTGCAGCTCTTTGAAACTGAGTCAGTGACAAGTAGCTGGAAAAGCAATGTAGTGGTGACAGAGTGCAACATTACAGCCTTACCTTTGAAAAGTTTGTGTATGCTAGGAGTAGCTATCCTACAATCATATGTTTGCCCCTGATTTGAACAACTAATGGTGCAATGGTAACTGTATACTCAATTATCTCATATTACAACATCTAAAGAATGAGACACCCATCGCACCAATAAATACATCTCTGGAGGTGCCTTAAGTTTCAGTGTGCAAACATGAACAGTTTTCCTCTATTTTAGTAACCTAGTAATCTACCTCTTCTTCGGTTCAATGTTTCAGAACTGGCACCTTCATATATGGCAACTCCCATCATAATACTTCATTATACTGATAACTCATCATGATGACTCAGTCAGGGAGCCATACAAACCGGTCTTGTAAATTTACCCAAATGGAAGAGGTAACCGAGAGTGACGAGATCGTTTATAATAAAATGGGTGACATATGAGTTTATGAATCTCCACAAAAAACATTGATCAGAGTCCTGACATTGAGTTTGCAGGTTCATTCTTGTTCATTCTTTTTTTTAAATCCTAAATCAAGGTCCACTTACCTGGTAATTTTTGCATGTGCACAAATGCTGACGATTTTCCAATGTAAACCATATATTGATTTAATATATTTCAGGCAGCCATTGGTTTCCAAGGAATATTTTGTAAAACAGGTTGATCACAACATGTAGGGACTATATACTATATAGACCTTAATTTAATAATCTGAAGTTAAGGTCTATATACTATTTTTCACCAGAGCTTGTAACCAAGAACTGGAAGAAGCTAGTAAGTGAACCCTTAATTCAGGTTATTTTGTCAAACTACTAAATACAAGGTTAGGGATGAACTTTCATGTTCAAATCTGTTTGTACAAATACTAAAATATGAAGAAAATAAGGTGGTGCTAAATATTTTTTTTCCCCTTCCCTTTTCCCTTTTTGTGATGACACTTCCTTCCTCTCCTCTCCTCTCCTTTCCTCTCCAACAGATTTCTGCTCTGGAACTTCCAAATGACCTTTTTTAAAATGATAAGAGTCAGACTGAAATGGATCACTGTTCAGGAGAAAAGGAATGTTTGTACTGAGATTATAACATGGGAATAAAAGACTGACCAGTGGAGACAATATTCGGTAAGTGTTACCATATATGTCATTATATTGTCTGTCTGAACAAGAATATAAACTTTTGCGCTTGCAGGTTATAAAGTCTGATATACTGCCTTGAGGTGGCCAGACTGGAAGGACAATCTGAATACAGAGGAAAAATAAATAGTTACACAGAGTAAACATTCCATCATTGACAGATTGATAAAGTACTATATCTTATCAATAGTAGTGCCTAGCCCACTTTCCCACACACTATGGGAGTGGCAGTCCTGACTTGCCCTGTCAGATGTCAGTACTATTTGTGGACACTGACTAAACATGCGTTCATTCTTTATGTTCAATATCTCCTTAGGATTTCCTAAGGATCTCAACTCCAAAGTGAATTTCATGTCCGAGCACACTCCATGTGCACAGGTGTTTCCACTTTCGCTGCCTGATTAGAGATGTCACAGGACCCAAGTTCAGTGTGTAGGTGTGCAGGTTCTGAAATTACATTAAAATACTTCAAATTATATTGCTAGATTAAAATATACAAATCTACAGTTGCAACAGGGTGATCAGGCCATGGCTACTTTCCAAGCTGTCAGATTGAAAATGCAAAAAAGGAAAATGATGGTGGAGCCTGGACAAGGTGGGGTAACTGCAGGGGAAGTTTACTAGTCAGATGTCTGGTGGGCTGACACATACTGCATCAGATTTCTGGTTCAAGTTGTCTGTGACACCTTACCAAGTCCAGTAAACATTCATACTTGGGGCAGACTGAGAGGCCTTCCTGTCCTGTGTGCTGGAAGAGGATCCCTGAAACAACACCTAAGCAGCTGCCCCAAAGCCTTGACCGACGGTCGCTACTAAAGACGCTATGACAAGGTGCTCAATGCAGTTGTGGAAACAGTCACCACAGCTATTCAGACCAGTCAACACCACCCCAGAAGGAGAACCATCCTTTTCCTCAAGGTTGGAAAGAAAACCTACTCCCAGCCAGAGACAGGGCCTGGGCAGATCGTCCACAGCTCAGACTGGCAGCTGAGAGTGGATCTTGGGAAAACAACTCAAGTTCCCTAATCACATAATGCACATGTGACTCCGCCCAGATGTGATCATCTTCTCAAACTCCAACAAGCTGGTGATCATGTTGAAGCTGACTGTACTCTGGGAAAAAGCACATGGAGGAGGCTCACAAGAAGAAGCTTGCCGAATACCAGGAGAAGGTGGAGCATTGCAGAAGCTGAGGATGGGAGGCTCTCTGCAATCTGATGAAAGTGGGTTGCAGGGGGTGTTTGCTAGTCAATCTGTAAAGCTCTGGCAGGACTTTGACTAACTGGAAATACAAAGAGGGAGACCATAAGTTCCATCACTGATGCTGCAGAGAAAGCCACTTGGTGGGTTTGGATACCCCAGGAACTTCACCGATGATGCATCCCAACTCATCCTAGAGATGTCTTGCAATTGTATCAAAACAACTCCAGTTGGAAGCCATCAAAACAGTGAGTCCACGAGTCCAAGTCACAAAATAGCCACAAGTGTCTAAATCTCTTTGATACAGTTAGAACTCAGCTTTACTTTGACTGATTTGTATAGTTTCTTCATGGCTCATTCAATGCGCCAAAGCCCAACAAATACCGCAAATACTTGCTTTGAATGACATGAAAGGATACTTTACTAAAAACAAACAAATGAAACACATTATCTGTGCATATTTTGTGAATTTGCAGATATATTCACTGAAGAGAAGATGTCCCTTATTTTGATGAAAGTTGATGACATTATGTTTCTCATAAACCTATTTGCTGCGACAATAGATAGATACAGGTTTGCATGCCCACATTCAGCTTTGGAGATTGGTCATGTGAGTAAACCTATAGTATGAGTATGTCATTTCCAATTAGTGTGCTTGTGAGTTGACCTTTTCTATCGGACTGCCGTCTTTTGTTGTTGTTCACGCACATGATGACAACCTGGACTGCTTGTTGTATGTTTTAATATTTTCTTGCATATCCATTTTGTCTGTCTTTTTATCTGTGTGCTGTGTTATGTGTTATGGAATTAAGTGGGAGAATTGTCACGCCTGAAGGAGTGTGTGTGTGTGTGTGTGTGTGTGTGTGTGTGTGTGAGAGAGAGCGCGTGTGTGTGTGTGTGGTGGTCAGTGGAGCGAGAGACACAGCCCCAA
The DNA here is from genome assembly GCA_903131615.1 of Diplodus sargus. Classification (NCBI taxonomy): domain Eukaryota; kingdom Metazoa; phylum Chordata; class Actinopteri; order Spariformes; family Sparidae; genus Diplodus; species Diplodus sargus. Next base: position 351,382 of record CAEMYA010000200.1, read on the forward strand.
TGCTGATGTTGGCCGACAGTGCCCTCAGGACAGAGGAAAGAGCATGCGCAAACATGTACATATATTCACACACACACACACACACACACACACACACACACACACACACACACACACACACACACACACACACACACACACACACACAGAGTCATTACGTAATAACAGGGCAAAGAATCATAGAAAAAGAAGAGAGGGGAGCTGGGAGTGTAGATGTTTACTCTCATACACCCTCTACTGGCCTTGCACTGCTCTCACAGGTTACACACTCAAACACTGATCATCCACTTTAATCCATTAAAAGTCTGCGACAGGCAGGGAACTCATAATGCAAGAGCTTCCCCTAATGAAAACACACACACATACACATTTATACATACACACACACACACACACACACACACACACACCTTATTTTAAGCCGATGCGGACCAACTATCCAGTGTGTACTAGATGATGGATGAGACCATGAATTAACAAACACTTTTAACTGTGAACAATTGTGTCACCATTCACGAAAAAAGTCCTTACACAGTAGTTTAATAATTCATTTATCTCCAGCTCCATTACTTCCCTTCTGACATGCAATCATGCATCACGGACGACGGTTAAATTCTGTTATGTAAGCACTGGTCCGATGACATCCTCTGACCTCATGACATCAGATTGGGATTTTGGATGCATGTCCCACTTGCTCTGTAAAGTTTGATTTAATTTTGGATTACTCTTAGAGCATCAGGAAACTAAGTACAACCTTTCATAATATCAAAAAGCTCTGTAACAATATTTTCCATCATTGGACCCAAAAAACTAATGAAACTCACTCAGGTTGGTAGATTTAAATGTCCTACTGCAGCAGTATGTCTGTATGACAAATCATTACTTACATAAATAACTGAATAATCAATGCAGCAGGTAATTCAATTGATTTAAACTACTACTCACATATGCACTAGCACTCCCCAAGACCTGTAAACACCCTTAAATAAAATTGTAAAATTGTCAAATTTAGCCTACCCTTTAAATCAGCGTGACAAAAACTATTACAGAGGGCTAAATTCATTTCTGATTGTTATTTCTGCCTTTTTTCCCTGATGTCTAGTGATTTTCTGCTGAATCTTTTCAGCGCTCAGTGTTAAAACTGTTAAAATAACCAAAAGCCTGGCTCATATTGCAGATAACAACACAAAGGAGTTAAGAGACAATTCACAATGAAGTGTTGTGTAACAAAGATTTGCTAAAGCCTTAAACTCAGCCAAAGAAATTAGATTGCTCACTTGAGTGTTATTTTTCACAACTGAAAAGACACTGCAAAAAACATAAAGGTTGTGTCATTTCTGCTCATACATTAGGGTCAGACTGTATTTATCACACACAGAACACAGTGAAAGCACTATCTGTGGCCCATGTGAGTTTGAGCTTCCTATATTTGCTCCTCCCTGTGACATATACTGCCTTTGTTTGGGAATTCCTGCTCAGTCGGTTACATGTTTGTCTTTTTGAAATCAAATTATTATACCAAACGTGGATTAAAAACGATTGCGGATTAATTAGAATGACTGGATCTGATCTCCCATCAGAGGGGATTAGCAGCAATTATTGAAGCCAAAACATCCCAAAACAAAGGCTTCCCAAAAAGTTCTTACACCAAGAATCACCATTAAGGACACAGCAGCCTATATTCTTGATCCTAACACCCCCGTGCTCCAATAAAAACAAGGCTTGTGAGGTTTTAATCTAGACATTGTGTTGGAAAGTGATGATTGTCAGGATAAGGAGGGAGGGTGTGTGTGTGTGTGTGAGTGTGTGTGTGTGTGTGTTCATATGGGGGAGTGCTGTGGAAGCACTAATCTGGCCGTGTTTTGAAAAGAGTTTTATCCCCACTGCAGGGGGTTGTGGAGACCCGAAATCCACGTCCTCCCATCACCCCCCCCCCCCCGTCGCTCCCTACATGTACCCTGTGACCCCGCCCCGTTAACCCTCTTTCCTTATTCCCATCTTCCCTGTGTCTCCTGCTACAGAGGCTTTACAGTGATAAATCTCCCTGCTACCACGTTGTTTTAGATACCTTTTGTTCACTATTACCTAACCCTATAAATGAATGGCAAAAACATTACACAGCAACACTGTCTATTTGCCAACTGAAGAAACTTTCCATAGGAATTAAGTAAGATGATATGATGAAATAATATATGACTACTTTTGCAATGACCCATTCAAGGTCTCTTGTTTGAAATGTTTTTTATCAGTGGAGTCAATTGGTCTGAGATGTAAGCTAATTCAATATTATGCTAACACATAAAAACTATTTTCTATGAGTAAAAGAAAAACACAAGTAACAAACAATAAAAAAAAAGGCTTTAAGTAGTCTTTCAATCCTTGGATATTCTTATTTTGGAATCAAAATCTTGAATAGACAAACATCTGTCTGTCTCACTTCTGTTATGTTGTGGCC
>CAEMYA010000200.1:361938-372483 GCA_903131615.1 Diplodus sargus
ACACACACACACACACACACACTGGGAAATTCCTTCTTTCTCAAACACACACACATCATTAGACAACCTCCACACAAGCGCACAGTGCATCCCTATGGAGTAAAGCATGTGTGCATGTGTCACAGCACAGATGGTGCAATTGGTCGCTGTAGGTGTGAGCCATTCAGATTGCAGCGCGCTGCTGATATCACATATAAGCGCAGCAGGGCAGCACAAATGTGATGTCAGACTTTGACTCGCTGCTGAAGATGCTGCCACCGAGACCCGACTCCGGATAAGCGGTTGACAATGGATGGATGGAATAGATGGGCTTTGAGTAGAGGGGAATCATATTTATGATAAACATATATAGAAAGCTAATGATATAAAATCAACAACCTGCTGAATAAAATCCTGAAAGAGGGAAGTTTTTGGAAGCGTAAGGAAAAACTGTGGAACGTTTCCTGAACCGTGGCCACTGTCAGCACAAGTAGGAATGACAGGAAAACGAAGCAAGTACATTACTTATGAAGTCAGAAAGCTTTTCATCATAAAAACGAAATACAAGACACAAATTATACACACAGTTATAATGGCACACTGAAATTCTGTAGCAACTTCAGCAAGACACAACTCTGTACCTTTATGAACACATATCAATACTTTGATCAAGTTGAAAAACCAGCATTAACATTGTATTGCACTGATTTTGTGGACACACCATGTCTAAAGTTCACTTTGCGTTTAGTCCAAGCAAACCTTTAGGCCAGCTGACTGCGTGGAAGTGGAAGAGGAGCAAAAGCAAGAAGATGAAAGTCAAGAAATTGACACACAGGTCTTGAGGTCAGAAGGTATGATGTGTCAGCTTCTTGGTTTGTCCTGTTACATGCTAAGACACGGTGCAACACACGTAACAATAAAGTATGTGAGCTGTCTCAGCGAATCAATTACAGAGAAACATGCATTATCTAAAGTTTGCGTGAAAACAGGTTGAACTTCGAAGCTTATTGCGAACCATATTTATATTTTGAGGCAGCAACTTCTAGTTTCCATAGTAATTATTATCATTATAGCAGCAAAGGAACAAGTCAGGTGGAATATTCTAAAAAGTCCACATAGGGAGGAGGGTGAGGATGGACAGTCAGTCCAAACAAGCACAGGACTTTCACCCAGAGGACAGCTGTCCTTGTGAAAGTGGTGGGTTGTTTAAACTCACTTACATAGTGAAGCTTTGCTATGCTACGTAATAACTATGTGTTACGTAACTTCAGACATGAAATACGTTATTTCAACCAAACCACGATGCCTTCCTAAACCTAACCAAAGAGTTTTATTGCCTAAATCTAACCAAACTGCAAGCACATGATGAAAGTCCGAAGGAAAGATGTTATAGGGAGTGACTGGCAACTGACCAATTCAGTCAATTTGGTATAAGGATGTGTTGCCTTGCTCTATGTCACAAATGGATATAAAGCACTTCATGTCAAAAAATGAAATATTTCTGAGGGAAACAGAGGCAGATGAAAATAAAATCTGACTGTCTTTGAAACAATAGCTGGTGAGGCTCAGGGATTGTTTTCACTTTGCCACTGCATTCCTCACTCATTAAATCAACAGAACATATTTCACTATATTGTTAGGTCAAGCGTGTCTAAATGCATGAATTCACTGGCAAACAATGAAGAGCAGCTGCTAAAACAAGGACTCTGTGTGTGTGTGCGTGTGTGTGTGTGTGTTTGTATGTGTGTGTGTGTGTGCGCGCGTGTGTGTGTGTTTGTGTACCACAGGCATCTTCTGCTATTGGTGATTATTGAGGGGGATAGTATACATAACTGCAGTTACATACATACATTCATACATATAATTACCATTTCATTTGTCACAAAAAGTCTCTCTCTCTCTTACACACACACACACACACGTAGCTTTCATAGCTCATGTGAAAATTCTTGTGGCATCACGTTTTTTTTAAGCATAACCACTGAAATAGTTTCATCTCTTCATCCTGTCAACCTCTGAATGAAGTCACTCTCTCTGTACATCTCACTCACTCATTTTCAAATGAACTGTTTGCCCAAAAAAGTGTTGTTCTGACCCCCGTGCAGTAATACCCTTCATACAACCAATCATGTGTTTCACAAATGTGATGAATCTCGCCCCATCCTAGCTCAACTGAGCCTTTTCAAGAATTCCCCTTTCATATCCAATCATGATACTATCCCTTGTAACCAATGAACCTGTTTACCTGTGGAACGTTTCAAAAACAGGTGGTTGGTTATCTGATACTCTCTGAAACACTCATCCACTATTCTTAATATGTTGCTAACGTTTTGCTATTTTGCAGTTACGTTACTCTGAAGGCTCTGATGTGAAGGAAAAACAGTTCAAAGACTCACACACAGTCCACTGCATGCAGTTAAAAGATAGAGAGGGCTCTAATTAGAAGAATGATCTGCAGTCAAGCAGCAGTAAAATTCAAAGCAGCTGAGCTCTACAAGGCTGAGCTGTGCTATTTTTAAAAATGAAAGTGAGCGTGGTCACTACTGTGACTTGTGTCTTGAATGGTATTTCAGCCGCAAATGTCTGCTTCTCTGGGGCAGGGCTGATCTCGAAGAAAATACCAGTTTAGCGGAGGTTTGGGTGGAATGTTTTTCTGCTTGAATGGAGACAGTTGTGGGACAGACTGGAGTTCAGCGAAAGATACAACAGGTAAGAGGTGTACTGAATTGTGAATATCATAAAGACATGTGGTCTTGCCATTGAAAGAAACACTGCAGTTAAGCCATATCATTTATTCTACACACTGCCTCCCACACGCTTCAGGATGTCTACGTTTTTTTTTACTCTTACATTTGTTTTTCTGCTTGTGCTTGTTTACGGCCAAAGCCGTTCAAATCTGACAAATCTCTGTCCTTATGTTGTGTAAAGCTATTAAATCATGAGCATAAAGTATTGAACGATAACAATCCCGCCACCCTCCCTTGAGACCTCTCTTCAAGCCTTCCCCAAAACATATTAACGCTCACCACCTGACTAGATGAACTGCCCTGAAGCTCTCGTTGGCAAGGTGAGGGCAATGTCTCAGCATAACGTTATAACGGTTTTATACTGAACATGAACAACAGACATGGCTGTTGTAAGAACTCGCCACTGAGGCCTGCAGCTGCTACAGTCGCTGAAATGTTCTCTTTAATTTTTCAAAGCATTTGATTCATTGATGTCTGTTAGGCTGTAAAGAGACGTTTTATAAATATAACATCCCTCCAACCCTCCATAAAAACAATTTTGTCAAGTACATTTCTGATGTTGTTGAGTAACATGCTAATGTCTTCCAGCTAATACTCTGTCAGTATCAATGCTTACAGGCTGTTTAACATATTTTTCTTAAGCATATTAGCAGGCTAGCAATTGCTTATCAGCACTCCAAACAAAGCACAGCTGAGTTGGGCATGCTATTAGTTTTACTTGAAGGGGGACATAGATGTTTAGGTTGAGCTATTTCAGTCTAAATTTTTACAAGAGTATCACCAGAGTCAGTAGGAGAGATAATTACACCACATTTCATTCTGATACATCCAATGTTGAGATATTTCAGTTAAAATCAAAGTCATTGACTAACATCACCATTCTCAGACATCTAAATTCTAAATTCTTGATTCTAAAAAATATCAAGCATACTCCAAATACTTAAAAAAAAAAAAACTGTAGTTAATTTGGCATCAGCGTTAGGGAGAAATACATTCTATGGAAGTTCTCCCGTGTAAGAATGAATATTTCATCATACATCTCACTTTCCGCTGTGTCCTGTCAGATGACTACACAAAGACCAAATCCACAGCCGCTGAAATCTTGCCAAGTGGGACAAAATGTGATCAAACAGATCCGTCTGTGACATGAAAACATTTGGGAAGCACGCAGGAGCGGAGAACTGTCATGATAATTCGTCGCAACTCTCTTTTGTCCGACCCTCACCCTCCCGTTCCATTCCTCCCCCCTCCCCTGTCCTCTGCTGAGCGCTGATAACAGTCAGGTCTGGTGCTGGGATGTCGATTACGGGCCCGGATGTAAGAACAGCCCGCAATGCTTTTGTGTCTCACTTCATTATGTCTCTGGAGTGTGTTTTTGCCACTATGGGTTGAACTCAATAACAAACATGATCACAAGTATCAAACAACCACAAAGGTGGGATGTTATGGTATGATTACTCTGTATTGACAGAGTGTGTTGGGTAAATTAAAAATATACGTGTTGTTGAGAATAATTACAAGTATATCCAGAAAAATATGTCATAAAGACCCACATTCTTGTTTTCCTATTCTTAGAAATCACTAACTGTCACCACTACATTGACCAGTGTAAGATAGGAACAATACAAAGAAAACCTCAATCCTCCGCAAGACTACTAGTCAGTCCACAATGCACTTTGTTTGGCCCTATGAAAATTACACCATTTGTTAGACTCTCCTCACTAGAAAAAGCCCTGGTGGTTTGTCCATTATACGTTATGTTGTCCTAATTACAGGACTTCTTGTGAATAATGACTATTCTTTCTAAGAGGGTGAAGTAATGGGTAGAGCTGCAAAATGTTTTAGCCTACATTCACATATACGGACTCAAAGGCTGAAGAAGCCTCAGGATTCCACTCACTGTGAACTGAACCTCTTAAGTCTACACACTGGCTCTGCCCTTTTGACAAGGTCACATGTGAAATCTGCCTTTTCACATGTGAATACCCCAATTTCACACACACACACACACGCACGCACGCACGCACACACACACACACACACACACACACTTGTTCGAAGGCAAATCTTATTCACACTTTTGTATCAGTGAGTCAACATCCATTATCCTGTGAACATAAAAAGGACAGCAGTAGAGACAAAACAAACAGGGACCCCATCAGTGCCAAAGGCCTGATAATACATTATACAAGCATTTAATAAGTTCAGCTCTGTAAACTCAGACGGAGTTTTGACAGTCATCGCTCATCAAATATTTTCTTTGACATTGATCCCAACAATATCATTCACCACTGTCGTTGTCATTCCAGTTGTAGTTATTGTTATCTATCCAGTTGTGGACAGCCCTCACACAGAATAAGCATCTGTCCAAACAGTTACCTGCAGCCAGTGTAGGTGTATTTCAACTGTCACTCAGTGGATGTAGTTGCCTAAACATAACCAAACCTTAAACAATTGGGTAGCAGATCAGAAAATGCACTTAAACATTTTTATAGTGGTCATTTGTAAGAGTTTTGAATGCCACTTACAGCAGGCCTGTGACATGAATATACTTTAATGTAACATTTAAGTAAGATTTGATTCTTTACTTGATTGTTCAGTGGTAGTAGCATCCATACATTTCATAATGGTTGATAATGGCGTAAATGTTCCACCTTCAGATGCTCAGAATCTTTACAGAAACAATGAATTCAGACATATTTACTATCTCACAAAATAAGCGTTCCAAACGTGTTATTGATTGCAGCCTAAAGTGTCTATTCAAACTCTCAAGACTGCCCTCTGTCCAACTTCCCTCTTCTCATCTTCGTCTCCAATCGTCCTCCCATTCCCTCGGCTGGATGAGTTTGTAAGGGCAATGTACTGAGTCAAATCCACATATAAGGACACACACTGGCCATTAGAGCACAAGTGGCCAGTGCAGTCTAATTGAGAGAATATATAAAGGAGAAGACCTAGGAGAGGCCTGGAGGCTTCAGACAGCAGAGCTGCAGAGCTGGACTTAGTGCAGAGGATATGTCAGTTCAATGTGAGTCACTTTAGTGAGTCACAGAGTAAAGCTCATGTATGTGGAACATTCCTCCAGCCATTTCTGCTGGTTTTTGAACCTTTATCTGAAGCATATATGCTCTATTTCAGCTTTACCAGAGCCCACACTACAGTCTGATGAATGAAGTTTCTGCAGACTGATAATGATGGTTCTGGATCGTTAGTGGCTTTATTTTGGAGTAATTCCTATCACAGTTATATTTTCTTGTGGTATAGAACAGTCAAAGTGTACTGTTTCCGTCACTGAGAGTGACATGAAATAGTGGATGGGAAACTATCTTAATAACTGATTCAGTAGATTTGGAGGAGGTTTGAAGGTAATGCTACGTAAGGTCACGCTCACCAACTTCCTTCCTCACTCCCTGATGTATCATCAAATGCCATCCTAATAGCGACTAGTGAACAGACACTGTCCAACATTGCCTTGAGTGGAATTGCAGAGTTCTCTGAGAAGGGACATTCTGAACATTTTAAGATTTTTAAATTGTTGACACTTTGGGCAGATCCAGGCTAGTGGTTTCCACCTGCTTCCAGTCTTCATGTTTAGCTAAGCTAACCATTGTCTGTCTTGAACTCTGTATTTAAAGAGTACTGCAGCAATTTGGCATTGCACTCCTACAACACTGTTGTGCTCAAGGTGGAAAGCTAACAAAAAAAAGCCAAAAATGGTAACCAGAGATGTTGTATCCGCACAAAGAATCCGGTGTGTTCTGCTAGTAGCAACTAATGTAGTGTTGTTGCTACTAGCAGTGTAGTGTTGTGTGTAGTGTAGTGTAGTGTAGTGTAGTGTAGGGGTGGGCAAAAATATCGATACGGCAATATATCGCGATACTTTGCCGCCCATTACAGTATCTATTTTTCAACTCCAAATATCGTTATATCGCCGAAGAGCGACTCTTCTCGCGCTCTCTGCTGTGCGGCGGGTGTATTTCTGTAGTAGAGAGAGTGAATGAGGTCTTTGCAGAATGGATGGCAAGTTAACAACGCCTCCGCAATTTAAAGTTGACGTTTGGAAGCACTTTGGCTTCAAAGTTAAGAGCGATAGCAAGAACAACGAGCTGGATAAAGAGAATATTACTGCCCGGAAATTCCATGGGAATTAATAAAATGAAGAGGCTGTTTTGAGTGAAATAGTTTTGACTCAATATGGCCTCTGATCAATATCATCTGATGTACATATACAGGTACTTGTGTTTTTATCTTTATTTATATCGCAATATCGTGATATCGTGATACGTATCGTGACCAAAGTATCGTGATACGTATCGTATCATGAGGTTCTTGCCAATACCCACCCCTAGTGTAGTGTAGTGTTTTTCCATACATTGGAAGTCAGGCAACCCTGTCGCTGGTATGCCACAGCCACTTGGGGTGGCTGGGGTGGTTGAAGTGTCCTTGGGCAAGATACTGAACCCCAAACTGCTCCTGGTGTGCTGGTTGGCACCTTGCACGACAGCCACCACCATCAGTGTGTGAATGTATGTATTCATTACTGTCAGTCGCTTTTGACAAAAGCTAAATGTATGCTGCAACAGCCATGTTGTTTTGGGAACAGTGACATTTGTTGTCTTGGGAGTCACTGGCAGATCAATTCTTCATTCATTTTGGTATGAGGATGTGTATATCCTATAATACAACGTCTGCTTGTGTTATTAATCAAATTTTGTCTTGTGTATTTAGATGGAATCAGATCAATAAATGTCATCAAAAGTTCATTTCAGATTAAAGTCTCCCCCTACTCAAACAATAATAAATATTTAATCAGCTAAAAGTACATTACATGGGTCAATACTGTAATTAAAGTGTAATAAAAGCATAGACTAATACCATTGTGGTCTATTAGTCCAATCCTATCTGATGATGCATGCTTGTTTCACAAATTGTTGGGAACTTCATCAGTTTGAACCTGTCTCATATTTGTTCCAGTAAATGTGTTTGGCTATCCACAAGAGCAAGAGCAGGATATCCTGACGTTTCCACACACACAAATGCACAACCTCCCAAAACACAATGCACCTTTCACACTCACTCAGCCTGACTACATAGTTTCTCCATTATCCTGCCGGGCAGAATGAGCTGTTCCACCCTTACACGCTCAAAGCCTGCTCTATCTTTAAGGATAAACTGTCCTCTATATCCACATTTCCATAAAGACCCCCCATGCTCTTTTTTTTCTTACTGTCTGTCTGATTCACCAACTGTGAATTAACCATACACTGTCATAGTCTGCACATACACACACACACACAACACAGACAGAATAAACAGCATCACTTGAGCCGATTGGCTAAAAATACACAACCTTCCTTTCTCTCAGGGAGATACTCTCGCCCTCATAGAGACGAGCCCTAAATACTCCCCTCTTCATTTCATTGGGTTTTGTTGCACTTGGTACACTGCGGCTCCTCCACTGAAAGCCCCAAACATACACTTACTCATTTTCCAATGACTGATAGACGCTCTTCTTCCTTTTCACCCAGATGTCTTTGGGTGAATTCTTGGATAAAACTACACTGAGACTACAGCAAAAGTTTCTGATTTAACTGAGACGCCATAGATCCTGCATATTAGCACAGATGAAATGTTTGTATCAGGTGCGGTCACTGAAAGGAGGTTCTCTCAACAAAGGAAGTCGTGAATTAAAACTTTAAAATGTAAAACTGTCAATAAGCAGCAAGGGTGAGTGCTCCTTTCAATACGAAGCCGCTAGGAATAAAGTTCCCATGAAGTCAAAGTCAATGTTAAATGTTTAATGTTTATTCTTACTCCTCTTTATCTGAGTGATCAGCCAGTATCAGGCCCAACAATGCCAATAAAAAGCTGTTTTGTAGGCGTTCTGGTGTATTTTAGAGTTTGTAAGTTCCCAGAAAACAATGCTAAAGCGTAGACTGTCTACTGCTGCTAAATGTAGCTGAGGTTAGCTAGTTTGTAGCTAAGTTAGCCGTCTTATTTGCTGACTCAGTCGCAGGTGTGCCAAGAGGCAAATTGTGCAAGAAAAACCACGTCAGTACAGTATTCTCTGTCATCACACCAGCTTCCATCTTCTGCTGAGGTTGTGTTGATCATCCCTGTCAGGCAGTGTTCACTGAGAGCTGCCAGTCTGCCCAGACCTCTTGCTCCATGGTGGGGGGCCATTTCAAGGGAATTTTCAAGGGTCAAACAGGGCTGGACTATACCCCCCATACATTGGTGTTCTCCGGAGAACATGTATTTTTGCTGGTAAATAATGATGTACTGTAGTATAGTAGTATTTGCCGTAAAAGAAGACCACACCATAAAGGTGATTGCTGAGTCTCACCCCCAGGTTGGTGTCCCAACCACCCGGGAAAGACACTCAACAATCAACTATCTCGATCCTGAATCTATCACATGCATTAACAGACACATGTCCAATCCAGCCATCAAAACAAAGAACAGAGAAACTCGGATTACAACACAGAGTAATTTAACTCTCCGCTCAGGACGCCATTACTCCACTACATCTCTACAGAGCAAATAGTGTTTTCTGCTGTACTAATGTTCAAAATCTCATACACTGTACTTAACCTTTGAATTGGTATGTATTTGGAATTGTTCAATAGCTAATGCTAAGCATACTTAGAAACACATAAAATGTATAAATGTACATAGCTGTACAGTATGACTTGCTGCAGGAGTTGACAACATGCCTCCAGCAACATAGGCTCACAGTCAGCTGACGTCGTAGGAAACACCCACAAACATAATGTCTAAAAATTGTCTTATTCTATTTTGAACAATGTACAAATATGCATAATAACTGCAGAATCGCTGTATTTCTTAACACAGTCAGGAGAATTCACATTTTAACTGTAACAGTCCCACAATACCAATGCTTGTTGTGATGCAGTGAAATTTGAAAATTTGAAATGAACTGAATCACCACAAAGTAACTGACGCGGGGACACCCTGGGGTCCGGCATCCTGGGGCAGTTTCCCGCTTTGCTCACTTGGTAATCCAGCGTTGGATCTGTGCACGTAATGTCACATACATTCTAAGCAAACATGTGCTTCAAACTCTCAGAAATTAAAAGTTATGAAAAAGTACTATGCTTTGCCACAGTGCTTTGCCAAGTTCATTACACCATGATTCTACAGACATTGAGCTAACTTCCCAACATATGCCACTTTTAGCCTTCCTCCATTGTTCTCTTTGAGTTGTCCCTGAAACTACAGGGATGCAAAGCTACTCACAAGACTCCTCTTGAGTGTTTACAGCTCTGTCAAACATGCGTCCAATGCCTGCATGTTTCTTGACAGTGTGAGAGGAAGCAAGAGAAAGACAAACAAAGCACGAGGGCTGTGATAGGAACTTCAGCTGAACTCGGCGGGTGTGTTGATGCATTTCAAATATCAGTTATATTCCAGTTTCTGCACCAAAGTGCATCCTTTGTGTGTGTGTGTGTGTGTGTGTGTGTGTGTGTGAGAGAGAGGCTCTCCTCACCTGGGACATGGTGTTCAGCAGGACCTCAGCTGGCTCCAGCTCCTCAGCATGGCTTGTGAAACCTCAGGCTGGCTCTTGGTAGATGTTGGGGTTCTGGTGACAGAGGGGAGTGGTGGGAGAGTTCACTTCCAACACGCAGGGCAGTGTTGTATGTCTCGTGTCGCTGGTGTGTCGCAAACCCACGCGCTCACACACACACACACACGGGCGCACACACCACCTCCTCCTCCACCTCTGTGACAGCACTGTCTCCTCAAACGCTCGCTCTTGGAAATACAGTACTCCTCCTCTCCCTTTGCCTTCCCCTTC
>CAEMYA010000200.1:372566-402763 GCA_903131615.1 Diplodus sargus
TGACACAGAAGGAGAGAATATGTCAGAGGAGCTTGTATCCCTTTAATTCTGCCCTCCACGCTCCTGTCTTCCCTGCTTCACTATCTGGTTGGTTGTAATCTGGGCTCACGCCGCTCACTGCCTCTCCTTTTCCTCCTCCTCTCGCTTGCTCTGCTCTCTCAGCTGCTCCCCCTCCTCCCCCTTCCTCTAAAACCCTCCTGCTTTTTCCTTCCCTCACTGTACACAGCATTAGTGAGAGACAGAGGGTAGGGGAGGGTGGAGGGATCAGAGGGATAGAGTATGTGTGTCTGTGTGTGTCTGTGTGTACCATGTGATCTGCTGGTGTAGTAGGATTCCCCCAGCAGCTGTCGCACTCATTCCTTCATGGTGCTTCACTATGAGCTTCATACACTTCCATTGATGACCAGTGTTGGTAAACTGTCAATAGAGCAGGATTACCTAAAACCAGCTGAATCCCTGCAGCAAAGTGAGGCACAGAAAGAGATTTGCTGTTATATACTATAGGTCCCACCCCCAATGAGGTAAGGCATCGGAGGGAACAATGTGGGGTAATCTGAACTGAACACATTTTTAAAAAATGTCATACTAACAATTGATCTATTTCCCAGTAAATTACTGGGGTAAACCTTTAGGTTAGTGATTTTCAATATTCACACTTATTGTTCAAAAACATTTCATTTTTCACCTCAAAATATTTTAAATAGTTCCCAGCAGATCGATGTACACACTCTGCCACAATAAGTCAATCAGCTAACTGATTCCTGAATATCCTACACCTTCTTTCATGCTTTTGTTCCAAGTGAAACGTTTGACATCTTATTTAGCTAGCTGAAATTGGTAGCATGCTAGCTGTAAGACACAAAGATTACATGCACAATGTTTGGGGTCCATGTGTAGCTTGAGAAAATATTTCACAAAACTGACTACCTACCAGGCTAGATAACCTCCTCACTTATTTTTAACATGCATTATTGGTCTTTTTTCTTCTTCTTGATAATGCTCCATCAAGATGTACAACCATGTCATACATGTTAACAGTGGCGTGTCTATCTATCAGAAGAGTCTTGAAGAAAGAATATTGTTACAGTGGGAACTTTCCAGAGGGGGCGAATCATCAGTGAAATGTTACGGTGAGTTACGATGAGCAAAAACAGTGTTTCGGGATCTTCCTCTTTCAAGACTGAAGTGACACTTTCCAAAGTCAAAGCTGCATGTGAGTTAGGTCGATCTGTGAATATCTTCTTTGACTATCTATCATAAAAGAAATAATTATGGACACATAACTGTTAGGAAACGAGGTGTTAAACCAAATGTCTACCTTCTGCAGAGTTCAGTCGGTCACAACGTGATGTGTCCGCTGTCCGCACATCAAGTTTTTAAAGACGTGGGTCTGTCAGGTGATATAAGATGGCAACAGACATGCCTTAACACTACAATAATACAACACATTTTAACATCTATAGCCTTATACATGACTTATATTTTTTACATAGTTTTGTATTAGATGTGGTTGAATATTTTTAACATTTGAATAAGGTTATCGTTTTTCACATTCACAATAAACGTTTCTTTTTTCGGTCAGCAACTGGAAAAATGCAAAGTCCCGTCCGCATTGCCATATATTGTGGGTAATTTGGTCATTTTTCCTGAAATGTTGCTAGTGACAAACCAACAAAGAATTTTCACTTAATTCTGTTTTCCTCTGCTACACAGAGCATTTTAGTGTCTTTCAGTTCGTAGACCGCTTTACTATTTTGATTCCGTCTTATCACTTTCTACAGCTTGTTTTTAAGGTAAAACCCACATCCTGTGTACAGAGCAAGCAATATATGTGCTCACCTTCTCACACTGACCATAATGAACATGGTGGGTGCAGATCAAATCAGACCTAAAACAAGAGATTGAAAGTACATTTGTTGGTAAATGAAACATGAGTGCGACTGAACGCTAATGTTGCTACAACTGTACACGTCTGCAAAACCTCTTTACCAATGTTCGCCCAAAAAGTCTATTGTTTACAGCTTGTTCTCCATTGGTCAAAAAAGGCATTTGCTGAGTTCTGGAAACATGGCAAGATTTCAACAATGTCAAACGGGGCACTGTACACTCCACTGAGTGCTATTCCAGTAAGGAATGGGAATGATGGCCAAAACTACAACTTCCTCACTACGATCAGATAATTGCAAACTGTCTTTTTCTTTCACTAAAAGCAATTGTCACAGACACACACTGCTTTTTCACAGACTTGACTTGTTCATCAGGAATATATGCGCACAGCTTTTGTTGTAGTTTTGCTTTGTATTTTGCTACAACAAGTTATAAAAACTGGAATTATAATGTTCCATGGAAAACCATAGCTCTACACTAATATCTTGAATACCCATACTAACATTATAGCCGCTGCATACAAATGAATCATTGCTGTGCTACCTTATGTGAAATCTGATCAAAAAGTTGTATTTTAGAATTCTGTTTCAGGGTGTCCTGCTGATAATCAGTGCAGTTTTGTTTACCAGTTTTACACTAACTAATCGATCAGACTATGTAATATCACAAAGAGAAAGCAGTTAATAATACTGACTGGACTAATTAGACTTTTGGTGTTGACTGTGAACTTCAGGTTTAGGTTCAATCAGTTTCATTGTAGAGGCCTATTTGTCACATCACTGCAACACAGTTGAGTTAGAAATCACAGAACACTGACCCATTTGTAACATGGTAACCATGTTGTTACTTAATTGAAATACACATCAGAAACATGGTAACACACACATGTGGAGTCATTCTATCCTTGAGGAATGAGGAAAAGGACATCCTGTGGTGCTTCCCCTGAGCTGTATAGCTGGAAACTCCCACCCCACAACAACAGGAACGAGCAGGCTGGCGCGCTGCAGCGGCCCACTGTTCTCCACTCCACAAATCACTCTCATTACTCCTGTTTGCACAGTAGTTCGGTGCTAACAGACACGTGGCTTGGAAAACAAACATCCACCAAAATTATTCAATTTACTGATTTGTTTGCCTGTTATTTCTGTGCTGGTTTTATTACTACTGGACACTACAGCACTGAACACATTTTTAAAATTTAAAGTTTAAAGGGGCCGTATTTAAACAACCTGTGACTTTACCCATGAATTGTTAAGTGGAACACAGTTTTATCAGACACATGAGA
Organism: Diplodus sargus; assembly: GCA_903131615.1. Taxonomy (NCBI): domain Eukaryota; kingdom Metazoa; phylum Chordata; class Actinopteri; order Spariformes; family Sparidae; genus Diplodus; species Diplodus sargus. Next base: position 375,739 of record CAEMYA010000200.1, read on the forward strand.
TGTGGTGAAACTGTTGCTTAGTACAGAATCTAGCAAAGCGAATTGCACCATCTGCTGCATGATGTACATAAATGATCTTGAATGCAGAGTCCATTGAACCTACAGTCAACACACAAAATAATCATAAAATAATCTTGTGACAATTGCTGTCTAAATCATGCATATTACCATCAAATAGAAAAGACAACAAGAGATGATGGTACACCTCTGCATTGTTAAATCATTTATTTTTCATATGGAGGGATCGATAATCTCGAGGACTGTCATGTCTAGTTAAACCTATAATTTGAATAAACATTACATTTTCCACAGTGTGGCTTTACTTTATCCAATGTTGGTAACTAGGATTGGTGATTCTGATGACCTACATAATAAGACAGTGGTTCTACCTCTGTTCTATCAGAGGAACTCATGCGGGCCTAAGCCTATACCCATCATGCTCCACATATATCCATTCTAATTGATTTCAAACTGGATATGATTTAACTCATTACAAGTATGAATTATAATTTGTAATACACTTGTTCTAATAATGTGACAATATTTTTCATACAACAGGAAAAGTCTTTGTATTTGTACTACTAGTGGCTAAAGCCAGCCAAACATTACCTCTAGCTATGCTATTTCAACAGATAACTATTGTTAACTGAATTGTTTATCTATTGATTTCACTGATGTATGTCAACCATTTATCCATAAACTTGTAGATAACTATTTCACTAATTAATCTATTATTTTTTGGCTATTAATTTCAGTATTAATCCATAATTTCTTCACCATTTGGCTATCGAATACTTTTCATTCTTTATCAAATGTGTATTCATTACTTGCAGATAACTATTTTCAATTGCTGACTTATTAGGCTACTGTTGCTGTTTCAACCACTTATTCCTAACTTTTAACTGCCCTATATATTCCAGTCATTTTACCATTATCATTGCTAATTAGGCCCCATATATCTCCTGCTTAGCCTATTTACTAATTTTGGCAAGTGGCCGCTGCAGAAGTATCACCTGTGGTACAAGTCCATCTGCACCAAGGGCATCGATGGGTGTTGAAAAGCTGTTGGGAGATAAAGCTTAGGTAAAAGAAACATTTTTAAACAGTTCAGCATAGTCAAAAAATTATTTTACATGTGGGAAAAATGTCTCCGCTTATTATAAAAATGTCAGACATCTCTCAGTATTTCGTCACTTACTGAAACGTGAAGTGTTCGTCTGCTCTGATTTTTTTTTCTACACCTGCTGTTGAATAAAAATAAAAGTGCGGCGCTATTCTGGCTTTGAACAGATGGCGGCGGTGTTGTTATTAGTGCAATGTCTGTCGACCAAAGAAGAAGAAGCTGTGTTGTGTTTTTAGCATTATGACTCCTCAGCTGGACTGTGGACACTCTACAACGTACAGCTGGTTAGTTTGCTCTGGACATTGTTGATACTTGGCAAGCTGGCTGCACCTTAATAAACTAAAGCCAGCGGACCACAGCCTGTGTCCTCTAGTTAGAGCTTTGTTCTTATCACAAGCTCTTGTCGCTATGAACTTGCAGCTCAGCTAGCTTGCTTCCCTGAGCTAAAGCTAACTCTGCTAATTCAACAGTGGCTGAAGAGAAAACCAGCGACACTGTCAGCTGGGTAAGCACTCCAGTTTACCGAGATTGGTTTGAGGCCGTTAAAATGTTCAGTAGTTTTGTAACATTAGCTCTTAATGGTAAATTATCTCCGACTCGTAGAGTTAGCTACAGATCATACTCAGCCAAACTTCGATAAAAGTTCTTGTACTTTTTGTTTGTTTTAGTTGCCACTAAATGTACACAACGAACATACTCAAAGCACGAATGTCTGAGGTCTCACTCTTGCTAAAACGGTGTACATTCGATTAGCTAAATCATGAGGAATTGTTTCGTCACAACCAAGAACAAGTGTTAATAAAACAGGACCTCACTCTATCTAATGTGTATTAAAAGTCCCCGAACAGACTGTACACATGTAATTGGGGAAGATAGCAGGTTCTAGCTTTCCCCGCATGAATATGAAAAAGACAGTAATGCTTTCATATAGTCTTTTTCATGAATAAACAGTGATGATTTAGTCGCAGCTTTTCGTAAGAATACATTTTAGTTTTTGGGACATAACAGTAATCAGTGGTCGGTAAGAAATATAGGCTACACTGCTTTAAGGTTGTGCTGTCTCACAGTTTCTCTCGTCTGCCTGCAAGGAACGTGGTGTACAGTACAGTGTGCGGTTTACATACACAGACACACACAGCACATGTGTTAAATGTACATACAATCCTGCTTCATGCTGAAAACAATCCACAGAAAATATGTTCATAGGCAAATAGTTTTTCAAAAGCGACTGGTCGCACACTGACATGTTTTAAAAAATATGTTTCTACTTTTTATGAGTGTGACTTGATAAATATCAGATCCACTGGTGCTGCTGACGAAAATGTTTAGTTGCATTTCACAGATTTTTGGGCACATGTGCAACTAAAACTGTTCCTGGACTGTTTTAGACCAGCTGAACAAAACCAGCAAGGTACATTATGTTGATCAACAAATCAGTTAAATTCAAACAGCTTCATACTATACTCTAAAAACTTTTCCTAATATTTATTTTATGACTAGCCAGTATTATTAAGAGCATGCTGTAAGGTTCAGACTCTCTGCCAAAGGAATAAGCCTTGTTAAATCATACCAGTTGTACTAAGTGCTGGATGTGCCCACCCAAGATGCTTCTTCAGTTCTAACTAACTGGAGGGGAGTTGCAGGCTTTTAGACTCTGTGTGGGAGTGTCCTTACAGAGTCTTTCAGGACACACATGAGCTCTCAGTTTCAGAGTCGTTAGGGCATCTTGTGGTGTTTGACCCAGCCGGCCTTCATGTGTGTTGCCAGGGTAAGGTGAGCCCGGGTGAGAATGGTTGTTAAGCTGTCTGGGGAGGGAACTCAGTACTGCGTCGCAAATCGGTGATGAGCCAATGTTGTAGGCCGCCTCCTCTGTTCTGTTGGAGAGGTTGTTCTGTCTCCCAAATGTAATAACAAACAGACAAAACGACCTCTCCATAAACACATGGCATAACACAGGATGGCCAACTCAGTTACAGTCTTTGCTTTGAGAGGATCATAAAAAGTTCAGCCTCTTTCAAATTGCTGCTTCTTTTTGCAGTGAATTTAAATCAAGATTCAGAGTTGATTGAATTGTCATTCTTAACAGATTTATACAGCAAAATGTAAGTTATAGTCCCTTTATGCTATAAAATAACTTTTTATGGTGGCGTGTGGAGGATGAGTTAATTTAATAGTTCAGAAGCAAAACATCATTTGTTTTTGTAGAAATGGCACCCAAAGATCTGAATGAGATCTCTTCCATTTTATACACCCTGCTGTTACTGTTAAATGTCTTTCAGATCTCCAGTTGCCCCTGTGAGTATTGCTGCTGAATCAGAGGCCGTCTCCTGCTGGTACGACAGGATGCTGTGTTTGCAGACATGGTCAGAGACAGGTGGGATCTGAGGACGCAGAAAGTTTAGGTGGAGCTGAGTGGCGGTCAGGGGTGACAAGGACTCGGGGGGGCTCATGTCTGCTTTGTAAGCCTTCACTGTGGAGAACACTTCAGCATGGTGAAGACCGCAAAGATGGAGCTGCTGAGAGCACTTGTCAGTGAGTGCTTGTCTGCGGCGGCGCAGGAGATCTTCAAGATTGTAGAGAGAACCATCATCGAGTATGAAGAGGAAATGTCCTGTTCAAAGTGGGTGGTGGACAGCCACCGCAGACTGCTGGATGTCGCCAGCTCACACAGTGAAGGTCAGTTTATCACACGTTTGCTTTCTATAAAGGAGGAGAAAACTGTATACACGAGCTGATTTTGGATGAGAGAAGTTGATTTTTCAGATGCTTTTGCACTGGAATGCTTAATTCAAGGAGACACGGGCTGTGTTACAGATGCTGTCAAAAAACATGACTACTCTGTAACTGTAGTGAGCTCAAGGAAATGACAAAACATCACTTATTTAACATTCTTTACCTAGTTCAACATCACAGCATCATCAGAGGAAACAAAAACACAGGTTAGTAATATACTGTAGGTTGTTTTTGTTTCGTCTGATGATGCCGTGATGTTGAATAATTATCATATCTGCAGCCTGGTAATAAGAAGTTAAGGGCTGCAATTAGGGATTATTTCAGTATCAAGTAAAATTATACAGATTATTTTCATAATTGGGTTAGGGTTTTAGTCTTTAAAGGAAAAAAAAAAACTTTGTGTAAAAATGCTGTTTTTCACTATTTACCTCGGGCCAAAGTGTCATCTTCAGATTTCTTTTTCTGTTGTCCAACCAATAGTCCAAAACCCAAAGACTCTTCATTTACTGCAGTAAATTACAGTTTTTCAATTCAATGATTAATCAATTATCATATTAGTTGAAAAATGACATATATTTTTGATCAGCTGATTGACTAATCAAAACTGAAACAAAACTAAAAAAAGATGTTAATAACAACATCTCAGTGGTGAATCTGGGTGCATTTAAAACACAGTGAGTGTGATCAGAGAGAGCAGGAGCCCAAATTTAAGCGTTTCAATCTCAATTTCTTTGACAAAAATGTGAAAAAAGTGCCGGTTCCACCTTCTATGAAAGGATTTGCTGCTTTTCTTTGTCATTCTGGGTCTTTGAGGACGTATCTTCGGCTCTGGGAAATTGTGATGAGAATTTCTCGTGTTATGGTTCAGTTACATTTTACATCTCAGCCCTTAAAATTGTCCAGTAGTAATGTAATCCATGAAAGCCTGTGAAATAAATGTCGTCCTGTCCTTTGCTTCAGACTCTCTCCAGATGTCTGCCACAGATGTGAAGATGCAGCCTGGTCAACAGCAGCCTGCTGCCAGCGTGAACATCAGTGTGAGCTGGAAATCAGAAAACGTCACATCAGAGCGGACAGAGGACAGTCCCAACATGAACAACACTCACTCAGACTCCTCTCCTGCCAGTGACAATGATCAAAGTGACCAGGAGATACTGGTTGATATAGAAGATGATGATGTGAAGCAGGAGTTTGACCTGAACGTGCCTTTGCATATTCTCAAAGTGAAGAAGCCGTTCGAATGTCCCGTTTGCTTGGCCGATTTTTCCTCCAAAAAGACGATGGTACGACACCTCAAAAGGCATCCGGAGGACAAATCCTCATCGTACCAGTGCCAGTTCTGTGACCGCAGCTACTGCCACAAATCTGAATTCATTATTCATGCCAGGACACACAAAGGGACCAAACCATACAAGTGCCTAGACTGTGACAAAAGCTTTGAGCAGAGGGACACTCTGCTTCTTCACAGACAAAAACACACTGAGGAGAAACCATATCAGTGTTTTAGTGGAAAGGTGGAGGCAGATATTTACCTGACACCTGGCAGGAAGATTGGAGAAGACCTGGACTCCAGACAGGAGGAGTCTGTCATTAAGACATTTCCTCTCACTATCACTCCCTATGATAAGAGTGAGTTTGATCAGGAGTCTCTGCAGCCCCTGTGTCTATACCAGATTCAGACTGTTGCTGATATCGATAAAGAGGCCTCGACTGCACTTCCAGTTGATCACATTAAAACTGAGCCAGCTGGAGCTGATGGTGGACTATCAGACAACACCACCGATGATCAGCTGCTCCTTTCAGTGAATCCAGGAGAACAGGCTGAATGTGAGACGGAGCCCAAACATCTCAACGTAAAAAACCTCCTGCCAAGGAGACCTTCAGGAAAATCCACCGAGCTCATCATTCAGTTTGAAGCAGGGACGGCACAGAAACCCTACAAGTGTCCTTGTTGCACCAAATGTTTCTCCCTCACTAAGACTTTAATAAGACACGTCAAGATCCATACAGAAGACAAAACATATCAGTGCCCGTTTTGTGGGAGAAACTTCTGTCAGAAGTCAGACCTGGTCAACCATACAAGGATCCACACAGGAGAGAGACCATATCAGTGCCAAGAGTGTCACAAGTCTTTTGCTCAGAAAGGCAACCTGATGGTTCACATGAAGAAACATGCAGGAGAGAAATCGTATCAGTGCCAGCTGTAGCTGTAGTCAGAAGTCATCCTTTGAATGTCACATGCAGAGCCACACATCGTACGTGGAGTTTGCAGGGTCATTTTCAAAACCTAAATACCTTTTTTGCTACTGAAATGTGTCTGTAGCTAGTCAAGAGCTGCATGTCTGCTCTGATTCACAATTTTGCATTCTGTTATCATGTAGCTCTGATTTAAATCAAATGTTTGCCAGCTGACAAAGTTCATAACAGCAATGCAGTCATTTTTTATAGCTTTTATGTTGAGATCACAAATCATTTATTAATTTATTTATACAGCCCAAAATCACAATCACATTGCCTCAGTGGGTTTTACAATCCGTACGGTAAACAACATTCTCTTTCCTAAGAAAATTTGCCACGTTGAAAAAGAAACATATTAACAGGGGAAATAATATGGAAGAAACTTAAGGAAGAGCCACACAAGACTTTATGAGCCTATAGCATTCACAACACCCACTAGTGTAGGAGTTTACTTTTCCCTAGAACAACAGAAGGCGGTAACCCACTGGACAGTAACACATTTGCCTTGGGTTGATCATTTGACTGCCAGCACAGAATAGATGATTGAAGCATTTTAGCTATTATTATATATTATTCGTATATGTCACACAAGTGTGTTACTCCAATAGTATGTGTGGAAAAAAGTAAAATGTCTCAATCTTATTGTTACACTCATCCACTTAGCCATAATGTAAAACCCTCAGATAAAATTTGAAAAATTGCAAAAGTTTGCAAAAGTTCATATGGTTTGCTTTGAAACTCCTAAACCAAACACACATCCAAAATGATCTTGTTATCTTGAGAAGTCAACTGTTTTGCTACGTTAAAGAAGGAAGAAAGTGATTTGTGTTATCTTGAGATAACCCAATGTTTAACTTGTGATCCTGCGATAATGGCATTATGAATAATTGTGCGTATGGCCGTTACAGGCTTCCATACTTAACAGTTGCACTGTATACACACATTTTGCATTGCAGTTCAATACACCAAATTAACAGGGCCATACCAAATCCAAATCCAACATGATTTTTTTTAGATTACATTGTATGGTACACAATCAAATAATAGCACAATTACCTGCATGTTAAACTACATTATGTTGGTGGCCTTGTAATTGAGGTAGTGTAATCGTGATACTGAAACTTAGTTGCGAAAAAATACCTGGAACAATATCGATGTTCTATTCAGTGTTCTATATCAGGGTGAAAAACTGACTTAAAAAATGGGCATTGCATTTTTTATTTCATTAAATGATAAGTTCAAATAAGGCATGATCAGCATCTAAGTTCATTTCTGACCATAGTCAGAGGAGTGGAAGGAGGCTGGCCTGTGTGGACGCTGCAACATGGAGTGTGTCAGGCTGTTGTTGGAGAGAAAATAAAGTGCGAGAGCACGCCTGGTACCGGTTCATGGGAGACGTGACAGTACACATCATGGCGTTGACATCTGCGCGGTCTTTTCAACAGGCTTCCCCGGTGTCCACCTGTAAATCTAAACCTTCATTGGCCGACTGTTTAAAACCATATGGATGCTGTTATAATTTGTTGTGATTTGTTTGCTCACAATTTGTTTGTTGCCCTGATTCCACAAGAGCGGACACTGGTAAACAGTTTCTGAGTTGTGTCTAAACCCTGGCTCCAAATGAATAGGTCGTACAGAGATACAAGACTGCTGAGAGGAGGGATGAAAAAGCTATGTCACATCGCTTATTTGGTAGAAGATACTGTTTAAAATTTAGCAAACTCATTAACAGTTCTAACTCAAAAACGTTATCTAGCCTTTATCACACACACACACACACTCGTGTTGGCAGCTCATGTTAGCTGGAGTTAACCTGGTTTTCATAACATCAGTTTTCATAGCTCGTAACATTTATCCTTAACAAAAACCCTTTGCTAAATACCACATTTACTATTTGTACAATATCATACCTGCCTCTTTCACACACACACAAGACTAACATAAACGCAGCATCTAACCTTGCTAATTTTAAACAGCTGCAATAAATAACTTGTGTTTTATGTGCTTTTACTTTTCTAATTTGTGCAATAACGTCATTCTCAGCTGCACTGAGCTGTGATTACCTACCTGTCTCTTCTGCTGTGCCATTGCTCAGATACCATGTTCTTTTCTAATGAACTTTGACATAGATCCCGACTTCATGCTCCTCCGTTTGCCTGTGGTGGGTTTAGGGGTTTAACTGGACGTGTACGTTGCAGAGACAAAATAATCTTCCCTTCCAGAATGAAACAACAACTGCCACTGTCTAGTGTGAACACATTGTCAGACTGAATGAATTAAATGAAAGGGCAGCTTAGTATGATTATCGACGCACCCTGTAGTGAACTTGGTTTGTTGAATCTCAAAATGTGACTGTTTCAGACAGAATTGTATTCAGGTAGTTCTTGTCCAGTGACAAGGTTCACAATTAAAAAAAAAACAACGTTGGCTTATATTATTAAATTAAAATAAAGCCTCTGTATTATATCAGCACTGTAATTCTATATATACTCAGCTCTGTTTGTCATTGTGGGTGGTATAACTGGTGAAGTACAGTTCATGACACTTAACAGCTGTCATTTTCAGTCAGATGTCCTGATTGTCATGTCAGTATTGTCCAACAGGCTAATATATTCAGTATGGTCAACGATGGTCACACAACAGTGAAATCTGAATGCATACGTAGCAGCTGACAATGTGAGAAGCTGCATTCAGCTTGTTCTGAATCATGTGAATTGTTGTTTAAGATCAAAGTATGGCATTAACTATCGTAGCAGTGCTTCTAGACAACTGTTCTGTGCAAGCGGGTGTTTGTGTAGGAAAACTGTAGAGGATGTGTAATAGATTTGTGTTTTGCCTGTATTTTAACTTATCCCATTAAGTTTTAGGCATCTATGTTATATTCAAAGATTTGTATTTTAAAAAAATATATATATATGGTTATGTTTTTTAATAATTTTATTTTGGAAAATGTGTAAGAAATGTGTTTTCTACATAAAATATGAAAATGACAAAGCAAGCTTCTGTCAGGTGCTATAGTGTTTGTTCAGTGTTTTTATAGGGAAGCTATTGTGTATACAAGCCAGTGATACAGACATTAGTTGCTGGAAGAGAATTTGCCATTTGTGCTTGTTGCTCAGCCACAATTTCAGTGACTGGCAGTCAACTGGCACCTGAAAAGCCTTTGGTTGGAAGGTGTAAATCAAGGTGGCTGTATCTGTTTATACATTACATATAGAAATGCATACAAAACCAGGAAACTGGTTCAGGAATTCAAATGTGCTCCAACAAAAACCCAACAGTAAAATGTGCAAGTGGACAGAACAGCGGAAGTGTCGTCTTTGACACAAGCGATCATGTCTGATGTCTCTATACAACATTGTGTTCATTGACAGGTATTAACGTGTGCTCATTTATCATACAAACGTGCAAGTCTATCTAGACTGCTGGTATTATTGAGCCTTGTGTCTGTGATTAAGTGAACCTTGAGCATAGGGTAAGTAAGAATTATTCAGTTTATTCATTTATTTCCAATTTTCTCAATGCATTGAATCATTCACTGATTAATTAGATATGTCAGCATTGTTTTTTTGTACCTTGCACGAGGGCTCTATAAGGATAGTCAGTGCTTGTGCAATGTGTACTGTTGGCCAGAAGAGGGCAGACTGTATTTGACAACTGTTATACAGTATTCAAGCGTGCCCACCACAGACAGAGAGAATGAGCAACTTAACATTACTACTTCTATCTTCAGCCAAAGTTAATACCAAAAATAGATTTTAACAACAAAAAAAGTTCATTTGTAATATCTGCCATTTGATTGCAGCTCTGTCATGTGATTTAGACTCTCTGGTGAAATTAAAGCATTCTCTCTGAGACTATACTATGTTTTGTTCATGCCACATTTTCACCAGAATTTTTATCTGGGAAATCAGAAAAGGACCCAAATGCAGACACGGCACCAGGCAGGTTCAACAACAAAAAGCACGCTTTAATGATGAGCTGATAATTAAAAAGTCCTACAATCCAAAGTGCAAATAACAAAAAAAATCAGGCAACAAAAAGAACCTAGAAAACTAAACAGTAATACAAAAACAGATAATAAACCATAAAGCCATGGGGAACAAGTCCAGAACGCAGGAAACACAGGAGGACTAGAGAACTGACGCAAAAGACACAGGATGAAAACAGCAGCAAAGCCTGAACTAATGACTGGATTTAAATACGAACTAAACTGATGAGGGGGTGAAGTGCAGGTGGAGAGAGACGGAGAAGCACAGGTGAGGGGAATAAATAGAGGAAAGCAGGGAGAGCAGGGAAGAATGCTGGGAACAGGACAGGGCTAATGAAGCTGATGTAAGACAGAGGAGTGGAAAATCAGGTCAGGGAGGAGCACAGGAAGATTGCAGAAGGGAAACTGAACACTGGTAACACAGGTGAGCAGGAAGTGGAAAATCCCAACAAGGCACACTCACACACAAAGGAAAACTACAAAATAAAACTGGAAAAATAACTTATTGTAATATTATAATATTCATTCAATATTCATATGTGATAAATTAGATTTATTGCCATTTTTGGCAGAGTAGTTGTGCAGGCTTCTTTAAGTCATAGGTTCTTACTGAACTGAGCCTGAGAATGACACACACAGACACAAACATCAGACTGACTGGTAGAAGACAATATGTGGTTAATAAAAAATACAAATAGAAAAAAAAATCTAATTATCTACATGTAATATGGGTATTTCTGTTCATATTTTTCAGCCACAACCACACTGTTTTGATTCAGTGTCGCTGCTCTCAACATAATTGTTCCAGCAGCAGTAGACAGCTATTTTCAGGCAAAAGTCCTGAAGAACTCACTGTTCATCACCTAGACAAAGACTACCTGGTGAACACAGTGGAGCGTTTAGCAGCTAAAGAGTTAAATATTCTTCTCAGGCGAAAACAAAGCCAAAAGGGAATGTTGGACACTGACATCACTCTAGTCTAATGACAATGTTGCTCTGGGTCTACAGGGTATGTTTCTGTTTGCTAATGATTTGCTGAATCATGTCAACCTAGTAATAATCCTGGTTGAGTACAGCTTTAAATGAAGATCCATGTAATAAAGATTTAGTTAATTGGTAAGAAAGCCCTTATAAGATTGTTAAAGATGTTATGTCTATATAGGTGTTATATGCAATAGCATCATAAACATTTTTATCTGCTAGGAAGGCATTTATGAGAACTTATGACAGACATGTTAACAGTTTATAGAAGCGTAAGCATATTAATAATACACTATGAAATCATTTATAACCAATTATGACATTGTAAAACCTTCACAAAGCTTTTTTTGTTGCTTAACCACTAACTGCTGCTGACTGTATCTGCCGTTGGCTAGTTAGCTCAGTTAGCTGTGCTGGTAGCAATACGCACTGGGAAAGGGACCAGGGGAGTGTTTACATCATATCATCAATTTTTGGCCCAGGACAGGTCAGGGCTAGCAGCTAGCACGCTAACTTAGATTTAGTAGATTTCTCTGCAAAAAAAAACCACACATACATCATAATGGCTAATGCTATTTCTTCACAGTCTCCCTGGGAAAGTAAATCTCCTTCCCCCTCACACAGGCAGAGAGCTTTCCATAACTGAACCTTCTTCCCTTGTAGCAGTTTGAGATTTTGCCATGATAAAAGCTTTGTAAATAAAACATGAAGTGATTATTATTACCACAGATGCGAAGGAGAAGGAGAAAGGATGGATGGAATGAAAAACCATTTACAAGGAGGCAAAGTAGAACAGCAGAGGCAATCTGTGACAGTCTAAAAACAGAGAAATCCTGCTGAATGGAAGGCTGAAAGCACCCTGGGCACAGAATGGACTTCTTTATTCATCATAAAGTTCAGAGTAAAAACACCAGGACAACAAGTAAAAGGGCACTGTTGGCTCATCTCATGTTTGATTTGTGTTCAAGGTTAGATCATTTTGAAGTTCCTTTTTCATTTTCTTATGTAATTTATTCATACCGACACCAAACTAAATGCTTGAACTCTATGACAACACTATATGGAATGCAAACGTACAAGCTTGAAATAAAAGCTTATACATTATTCACTGATGTAAAAATCCCATCTGAAATTCATACATTCCTGACTGCAATATTAATCTGTGCTGACTCTTGTGAGGTTTGCAGTATGTCTGTACATTGTTCAAAGATAATAATCCAAATCCTTGTTTTATGATGAGTTTAACAATAAGAACTTAATCATGTGTATTTTTCATGGTTGGACCTATAGCTGTTTCCATGTCCTGACTTAATCTCTGTACACAAAGTCACGAGATTGTGTCAATCTTCTCATTTCATTTTGAGTAAATGAATAAGCGTATTACCTAAAACAACTCTTCTAAGATATTTATCAGACCTCAGGACATCTCCTGCTGCGTTTGTGGCAACCTAAACTGTGTTTTTAAGCAAAACTGTCATGTTTTCTAACCTAAACATAACCAGAGCATAAGCACGGTGTTGTTAAAACATCAGCTCATACTGGTGCTGTTTGTACATACAACTATCAGTCCATCATGACCAGTTCAATTTTTCTGGAGAGCACACACTACGTTCAAATGGGTGGAAATGCCTTCTTCTAATGGACTGAGAGCATCCTGGCAGCTGAACACATCAATAGTCCTCTGGAAAACAGCATTTAAAATATTATTTAAGTGTATATAGACACAGACATACAGTACACACACACACACAAGAATCACAAGCTGTCTCACCTCCATACCCGTCAGTAGCTCCTCTCTGGATGTGTTGAAGAGAAGCTCAAACAGTCTGTAATTCTGAAACAGACTGCAGCCAACAGAATACACAGGGTCAGCTGCATCAGTTCAAACACAGAGCTATTACCTATCTATCTTAAGTGATTCATAAAATCATAATATGATGGCTGTCATTTCAAGTGAGTTTTTCCTCAGCACATTAATGTGATGGTGTCATTAAACAATATGTGGTCAATTCTATTCATAAATACAATTAACTTTAAAAGGAGGCTGAAGTTATGTGTAAGCAGTGGTGGACAGTAAGTGTATTTACTTTGGTCTGTGATATTTTACATGAATATTTGCCCAATTAAGCTAATTTAAACTTCTACTCTGCTATGTTTTAGAGGGAAAAGCCCAATTTACTCCATTACATTTATTCAATGGAAGTACTCACTAGATATTAATATACATAATACATCAATATAACATATAAGACATTAAGATTTTAAATACATGTACAGCACAAATGATAAACTGTTATAAATAAAACTACCCTGTACATATAAAATGAGCCCACTGTGGTATGAAGGAACAAAACTACAGATTCAAGCTTTATTTAATTGTCATTATGGAGTACAGATTGTATAATTAAAAGGGTCGTAATTCTGCAAAATGAGTATTTTTACTTTGATACATTAAAACATTTGTATAATATTTCTCCATTATATTGTAATCTGGGTTTTACCTGTTTACCTACTTTTTTCCCCACTGATTTTGAAAGCCAATGCAAGGCCAAGATGTCCTGTTTGCCTAACGGCTGTGTTTTACAAAGCATGCTGTGACAGGTTTACAGCATGTGGTACCAGTTTCTCATAAACAAACTCAGTCAACATGCCCACCACCCACACTGTTAGGGTTGGCCTGGCATGAAGATCTGTCTGTCAGCTCCATATACTGTGTGCAACCTGTGTGGTTAAAGTAATGCCAGTGGAGGTCGCACATGGAGCCAATGCCAGCAGTGACATCAGGCCCCTTTGTGACCACCTTACCTTATACTGAATAATGACTGAGTCACTATGGGATACAAATGAGAAAACTGGGATGTATGTTTCATATGTTTTTTGCTTTTGCAGGTTAAATATTGGGTAGCATAATCAACACAGGGCCTGCACAGAGCAAATAGATGAACACATTTTTATGCCAGCATATCACTAATCCATGCTGGGCCCACATGGACATGTTGGCTTGGATTTAAAGGAAGTGTGCATTTGAATCCTTCCAGCCATCTCTGAATGAGTCATAGACATATTTGAAAAAAATATATATATATATCATGATTTGACCTGTGAATACGAGACCATTTTCATACCTGTTTCTGATGTAATTTAAGAGTGCTGTTGCCTCTTTGCTGTCTAGAAGTGGAGTGGCGTCTGCTTCTGGTGTTGGGCAGTGGCAGGTAGGACCTAAGGCCTTAGCAAACTCCGTCAAGTTCTCAATTAATCCCATCTTCTTTACTAAAATATTAGAAGAAAGCATGTGTTAGTGCTGCAATTTTGGATATATTTGACATTCTCCTCCTCTGAACAGCCACCTTACCGTGGTGGAGGGGTTTGAGTATCCGAGTGATCCTAGGAGCTATGTTGTCCGGGGCTTAATGCCTCTGGTAGGCTCTCCCAAGGCAAACAGGTCCTAGGTGACAGGTCAGACTAAGAGCGGTTCCATACCCCTGATGACAGATATAAAAACAAGGTCGTTCACATTGCCCGGAATGGCGTAACCGGGGACCCACGCTGGAGCCAGGCCTGGGGATGGGGCTCACAGGCGAGTGCGGGCCCGCCTCCAGTAACACCCGACAGTGTTACCTGGAGGGGTGTGATTGGGATGAACGGCCTCCCCGATCTGAACCCGAGTGGTGTTTTGTTACTGGACTTCTGTGCTAGTCACAGTTTGTCCATAACAAACACCATGTTCAAGCATAAGGGTGTCCATCAGTGCACATGGCACCAGGACACCCTAGGCCGGAGGTCAATGATTGACTTTGTGGTCGTGTCATCTGACCTCCGGCCGTATGTCTTGGACACTCGGGTGAAGAGAGGGGCTGAGCTGTCAACTAATCACCACCTGGTGATGAGTTGGATCTGCTGGCAGGGGAGGAAGCTGGACAGACTCGGCAGGGCCAAACGTATTGTGAGGGTCTGCTGGGAACGTCTGTCGGAACCCTCTGTCAGGGAGGTCTTCAACTCCCACCTCCGGGAGAGCTTTGACCAGATCCCGAGGGAGGCTGGGGACATTGAGTCCGAATGGACTATGTTCTCCACTTCCATTGTTGACGCGGCTGTTCGGAACTGTGGCCGTAAGGTCTCCGGTGCTTGTCGTGGCAGCAATCCCCGAACCCGGTGGTGGACACTGGAAGTAAGGGATGCTGTCAAACTGAAGAAGGAGTCCTATCGAGCGCGGTTGGCTCGGGGGACTCCTGAGGCAGCTGACGGGTACCGGCAGGCCAAGCGTGCGGCAGCATGGGCGGTCGAAGAAGGGAAAACTCGGGTCTGGGAAAAGTTCGGGGAGGCCATGGAGGAGGACTACCGGTCAGCCTCAAGGAAATTCTGGCAAACCATCCGGCGCCTCAGGAGGGGAAAGCAGCCCTCCACCAACACTGTTTACAGTGGAGGTGGGGAGCTGTTGACCTCGACTGGGGATATCGCCGGGCGATGGAAGGAATACTTTGAGGATCCCCTCAATTCCGCTGACACGCCTTCCATTGAGGAAACAGAGGCTGGGGACTCAGAGGCGGATTCATTCATCACCCAAGCCGAAGTCACTGAGGTAGTTGAGAAGCTCCTCAAAGTGGCAAAGCACCGGGTCGGATGAGATCCGCCCTGAGTACCTCAAGTCTCTGGATGTTGTGGGGCTGTCTTGGCTGACACGTATCTGCAGCATGTGGCAGTCTGGGACAGTGCCTCTGGACTGGCAGACCGGGGTGGTGGTCCCTCTATTCAAAAAGGGGGACCGGAGGGTGTGTTCCAACTATTGGGGAATCACGCTCTTCAGCCTCCCTGGGGAAGTCTACTCTAGGGTACTGGAGAGGAGAATTCGGCTGATAGTTGAACCTCAGATTCAGGAGGAACAATGCGGTTTTCGCTCTGGTCGTGGAACACTGGACCAGCTCTATACCCTCCGCAGGGTGCTCGAGCGTTCATGGGAGTTTGCCAAACAAGTCCACATGTGTTTTGAGGACTTGGAGAAGGCATTTGACCGTGTCCATCGTGGCATTCTGTGGGAGGTGCTCCGGGAGTACTGGGTCGAAGGCCCTCTGCTAAGGGCTGTACGGTCCCTGTGCAACCGGAGCAGGAGCTTGGTTCGCTTTGCCGGCAGTAAGTCAGACCTGTTCCCGGTGTATGTTGGACTCTGGCAGGGCTGCCCTTTGTCACCGGTTCTATTCATATTTTTATGGACAGAATTTCTAGGTGCAGTCAGGGGCTGGAGGGGATCTGGTTTGGGAGCCACTGAATTCCATCTCTGCTTTTTGCGGACAATGTTGTCTTGTTGGCTCCGTTGAGCCAGGACCTCTAGCATGTGCTGGGAGTTTGCAGCCGAGTGTTGGGATGAAAATCAGCACCTCCAAGTCTGAGGCCATGGTTCTCAACCGGAAAAAGGTGGCTTGCTCCCTCCGGGTTGGGGGAGAGTTCTTGCCTCAAGTGGAGGAGTTATAGCATCTTGGGGTCTTGTTCAAGAGTGAGGGAAGGATGGAGCGTGAGATTGACTGGTCTGTCGTGGTGAAGAGAGAGCTGAGCTGAAAGGTGAAGCTCTCGATTTACCAGTCAATCTACGTTCCTACCCTCATCTATGGTCATGAACTTTGGGTCATGACCGAAAGAATAAGATCCCGGATACAAGCGGCCGAAATGAGTCACCGGGAGGAGCTCGGAGTAAGGCCGCTGCTCCTCCACATCGAGAGGAGCCAGCTGAGGTGGCTCAGGCATCTATATCAGATGCCCCCAGGACGCCTCCCTCGGGAGGTGTTCCTGGCATACCCCACCGCGAGGAGACCAGAGGAAGACCCAGGACACGCTGGAGTGACTATGTCACTCGGCTGGCCTGGGAACGCCTTGGGATCCTTCCGGAGGAGCTAGAGGAAGTGTCCGGGGTGAGGGAAGTATGGACGTCCCTGCTCAGACAGCTGCCCCCGCGACCCGGCCCCGGATAAGCAGAAGAAAATGGATGGATGGATGGATTGACAGGGTATATAGTAATGCATTTACTAGTCATGCTAGTTTACTGGTTTTCTGACAGCTTGTGACATGTTTTACGACTTGATCATCTCATTCATTACTTCATAAAGGATGTTGTGATTTTACCCGTGTATGTGGGGGTGATGTGTCTTGGCTACATAGGATCCCAGTTACCTATGATGTGGATCTAGATAAAGGGAAGGATCCAAACATATTTCCCACCTTCTCTAACATTGTGAAAGGCGTTTTCCAACATTTTCACTAATTTCTCAGGGCATGATGCATGCATCTTGCTGATGTTGGAATTGATGGTAGGGCAGGTGTGGTTTTTAAAATTTCATATTTATTTATAGAAATTCTTCAAATTTAATTAATCAAAATTAATAATAAAATCCTTAAAACGTGGCACCATCCTGGAATCAGGGACAATTACCTAGACAAAAAAACACTCTCAAAGATGGGTTTACTTAAAATGTAAATATTGTATAAATAATGTAAATGTAAAATATTTACAAGGAACAGTGAAGGAAAATGAATCCCAGCACTGGCCATCAAAACCAGTAATTACCACAAAATATATGCACAAAATGATCCCAGAAAACTGCTCAGTACAATATGATAGAATATGATAGATATTAATGTTACCACATTGATCAAATTAACTACATTTCAATCAACAAAAATCATCATTCAACTACAGCAGCTAAACCATGAAAATTAAACACCAAGATAAAATCAAGCAACAAATAACAAACAAGCATGCAGTGTGTGTGTGTGTGTGTGTGTGTGTGTCTGTGTGTGTGTGGTGTCGGAGAGACAAGGAAAAAGAGCCAAAATGGCAGTTGTAGGGAAAGAGAGCCAAGATGGGGGAGAGACAAGATGGTCGACACAATCTCTTGTACGATGACATCACAGTGTGTTCAAGCCTGCGCGAGGTTTGAACAAACCATGACAGAACACCGTTTTTTCACATGCTCTTTCGGATACGCAAAAGAAATTGTTCCACAAACGTAGCAGTGCTACCAAGGGGCAACCAAGAGCTAAGACTTGAAGTGTAGCAACGAGGTAGAAACAGCTGTGGGTACTGTGGGTAAGAGTTTAGCTCCACAGACTGGGGTGGCTCGAATTAGCTTGTGATGAGCCAAAAAAAAACATGCAACAAACAGTGTTTTACAGTATAAAACTAACAGCCAATAAAAAGGACTTGGCAGTCCACAAACTCACACATGATACACCCTAATTTCTAATATCCACCCAGACACTAATTAAGCCTCACTTGTAGTGCGTGTCTTCTTTAATCCAGCTCGCTTCCTATGCATGGATTAATTTAAGGTGTTGCAGCATCCTGTGGTGGCTGTTCAAACAGCGGAATTGACATGGGCATAGAAAATGGGCAAAGCCGGCGTTTTCTGAGGGGTAAAGTCCTTCTGCAGGAGTGAGGGAGGCTGGTTGCGGAGTGTGTTTGGTAAACACTGGGCAGTTTTGGCTCATCCACAGAGATGTAAAACTGTGGTCTAAGTGGTTGAGATCCAAACATTTGTTTGCTCCCTTTTAGTAACAGTTGCACAGACAAAAACTGATGCCTCCAGCAGCACGTTAGGGTGGGACTGCGGTGAAACGGGCGTACAGCTGTTTTTATCATCTCTGTGTATTCGGTGGCCGAGGAACTGACGATGCATTCTGGTGCGCTCTCAGACAATTAGATGGCCATTGTCAAACCTTGGGGGATTGTGGCAATCAAGCGAAACCATGTGGTGAGTGTCCCAACACTGAAAACAATTATGGGGCATTCAGACCGAACGCGACAGATGCGAATACAATTCACACATTTAGGCATATTTAGGTAGCTGGTATGATTCTAATAAAAATTGGGATCTAGCAGATTTAGATTTGTTTTCATAGAGGGTAGTCTATTTTTAGGCACTATACGGTAACAAACAGGGATAGAAACCTGCAACTGCCACCAATCTGTTGAGTCTCTGCACATCCTCCTCACCTCTAATGTTATCCAGCAGCATTTGCAGGACAGCCATGGCGAAGGAGGTCTGTATGGAGGTGAAGGTAGCCTCTTTTGCCCACCAAAGACCACAGAAATAGTAATCCAGCATTGCAGCTTCCTTCATACAAGTTTGATGGTTCCTGAAGCCCAGAAGTTCCTTTATTTCCCTTGAGGCAACAGAAAGCAGATCTGGATAAATATTGTTTAAGTGCAGTTGTAATTATGCACTGAAATAGTCACTTTAAAGGTCCAGTGTGGAGGACTAAAGGGGATCTACTTTTAATTAGTGTATGCTCACCTGAAACTAAGAATCGTTGTGTTTTCATTACCTTTTTACATCTTTAAAATAACTAAAATTATATATTTAAATATCATCAATCCACTGAAAATGTGACACTTTTACTGTGTGATGAAAGAATATATTGCACTGACATGTTGATGTGTGTAAACATTTGGGAGTGTTGTATGAGCATAAAGATTGGTAGAGGTGTAGATGTTAGCTCTGGTTATGGTGGAGCAAGGACAAGCAGGCTGTATGTGAATCCTGATTGATGTGACTGACAGGTCTTTTAATATTATTCAGAAAATGGCTCTACATGCAGTAAACAGGTGGCTAATAATTATATAACAACACATTCATATGAAATGGAGGATTTGTAGTCTCACTTGAGAAAACAAGTCATACATAAGAGCTGTGATAAGATTACAGGTTGATCTCCTCCCTCAGAGGAGTGAGCTGGGCTGGGCAAGACAAAGAGAAGCTCTGTGAAAGATGAATAATGATGGAATACTGCTGACAGCAGCAGCTGAAGTTGAGGGAAACTTTTAGTGATTCCAATCACAGCAGCCTCTCTTCTAAAAAGCAGGCAGTTTAATGAGCAAAGAGTTGGGTTCAGGAGTTTCAATAAAAAACTGGGACTTTAATTGTTCTTCTGGGTCCGTTTGGGCAAGTTTTTTGAGGAATCTTGCACTCTTATTCCTTGAAAGCTAATTGAGACACCGGGTGACAGGATACAGTAAATTCTCCACCCAGCAGACCACAACACTGTATACATACAGTATTTTGCTGTGTATTTAATTTGGCTTACTATTCATTGGACAGTTTTATTCCCACCCAGAACTTAAAAAATGGTAATTAAAGAATGACGTCTACCAATAAATTACCTTAACCACTAAAGAGAAACTCTCGCCAAAAAGCAACTTAGGCTTTATTTGTGAATGTATAGGAGTCAAACCTTCATGTAAATGTATAATTACAACAAAGAGGCACTTTTAAGATTTACTGTATTTTCGTTTTCAGGCAAAGAGTTTACTAAAAAGAAGGTTTTTGAATGACTCATGTCACGCACCGCCGTCATGGCAGACAAAAAGTGTCAATCCCGAGTGCGACCGAACAGGTAGGAGGTCCACCATTACTCTCCTTCCTGTTAGGTCGCACTCGGGGATAAAAACTTTTTGCCTGCTATGATGGCGGCACGCCTGAGATGCAGCAGCTAACATGAGTTGTTCAAAAACCTTCTTTTTAGCAAACTCATATGTACACAAACAATGTTCTCAATGCTAGTGTTCATGTGTAGAGACCCTGGTGATACTACGAGCAAAGTTTCATGTTGTGTTGAGCCTTCTTAGTGTTTTAAAAATAGTGATTTTGATGCTAGCTTAAAAGTGCCCCAGCACTCCATTGAAAATTAGCTTGCCTGAAAACAAAACTACGGTAAATCTTAAAAGTGCCTCTTTCGTCGTAATTATGCACAAAGGTTTGAGTCATATACATTCACAAATAAAGCCTAGGTTGCTTTTTGCCTAGAGTTTCACTTTAACCTTACTGGGAAGTGGGTTTCTTTCTGAAGTATTCACCTGTCCTGGTTAAACCTCCACCTTTATCAGTTTGGCTACTTCAACTCTTTTGATCAGAGCCAACAGGGGCATGGAGGCCTATTGAACCAAAAAATAATTCAATTATTATTATTTCTTAATTATGATACAAATAGCTTTCCATGCCGTTCAATTTTTTGGGAAGTAAAATACTCTTTAATGTAATGTAATATAATGTAATGTCATACTGTAGGGTTAAAGTAACTCCAGTGAGTAACTGACTTTCTGACACTGACTCAGACAGATGGTGGCAGACATTGTTGTTTGACACAATTTCAACTGTCACTGTGAGTTAGCTACGTACGACTGAAGGTCATCCCCAGTCTTCTCCATCAGGTCTTGGATTTGTTGGTGTGTCAGCGCATCCCACTGGAGGAAGGCATTTTCCTCTTTCTGATGAGGAGGGGAGAAAAACAGGCTCAAGTTATTCCAGATAAGCAAACAAAGCACATTTACTTCACTTATTACCTGTAGCTTATCTTTATCCTTTACTGTAAGTTGTTCTTTCTTCTCTCGACGTGTCACTCCTCCGGACATGTTGACGCTGTAGTGGTTTCCATGGCAACAACCAATTAAAAGCCGCTGTACAGGGCCACCGTCAAGGTACTTTTTTACGTCGAGTTTTTTTACTTGAGAACTTCCGTTGGACCTCTTTACAAAATAATTAGGAGTCTTTGTGTGTGCCAAAGTCCCTAAATACAATCTTTTAGGTAGGTTACCATTATATGTTTTAGGCCATAATTCTGATGCAGCTGATTAAGATTTAATGTGAATTTTGGTGTGTTCTTCAAACAGAATCCTTTGCCCACCACTGATACGTTTGTGTGCTTTTATTTTGAAGGTATTTGCGTTCCTGGTAGCTGCTTGATCTTCCTGTCCCGGTAGTAACGTACTCACACGGACACAGACGTCGCATTGACCCGCTGGGCCGTACGTCGACGTCGCTGCTATGTAGGATGTGGTAGATCTGCCCCGTAAACTAATATAAGTCAATGGAGTGAACTTTATAAAGCTCCTTCTACAAAGTGCTATAAGTTAACGCCTCTCATTTGAACATTCACACACATACGAATATATTTGGGAAACAGAGAGGAACCAAAAACAACGTCTGTAACGTTCTCTGATGATTTTAAACGTTGTGCGCGTCGGCACCAAACCCACGATTATATTTATACAATCTGCCAATGTATGTAACGCTGTTACTGTGATGAAACATGACAGTTAAATATTGAATCTGTGTCAGGAGCAAATCCTGACATGTAAATGTGACATCTGTCTACCATTCTGTCAACTTGTTTATTTTAATTTCACTTTAAATATGGACAACTGACTTCATAATATGAGTCAGAATCAGAAATACTTTATTGAACTCCGAGGGGAAACTGCGTGCGTTACAGCTGCTCCCATTTAAAGTAAATAATATGCAGAAAAAAAGACAAGGTACTAAACCCCATACTGCTCCTGATGTGCTGGTCGGCACCTTGCATGGCAGCCACCACCGTCAGTGTGTTAAAGTATTTATTAATTACTGTACGTCACTTTGGACAAAAGCGTCTGGTAAATGCCCTTAAATGTAATATGGTGCACATTTATAATAGTAGCCTACTGCAACTTTTTTTTATTTTTTATCATGACATGTTATTGTATACAATATCATATTGTTTAATGTTCTGTCATAGAGTATATCACTTCACTATAATCATCAGAGAACGTTACAGACGTTGTTTTTGGTTCCTCTCTGTTTCCCAAATATATCCATACGTGTGTGAATGTGTAAATGAGAGGCATTCACTTATAGCACTTTGCAGAAGGAGCTTTATAAAGGTAGTAAAGATGAGGTCACAATAGAAACTCAGAAATTCAGTGTCAACAACTGCAAGTCTCTGCAAGCAACTAACATATCATGATCGGAACAACATTCCAGTAAATGGGGAAAAGAAAACATCCCTGCAGGTTGCTGGAGGCGTGCCCTGGCTGCTTTTTCCCTCCCTCTGTAACACTGAACTCCCTCAGGACTCTAACACATAACTCCCCTGTCCCCTGTGACAGCTGGTACTGCCAGAGCTCCTCCAGTGTGCTTCACAAACCCAGAACATGTTCTTCAAGTTCATCTGTGCTGTGGTGACCAGGTCTCTCTTTATCCTCATCTCTCTCATAGGCGTGTGGAGAGTGGTGTTTGTGAAGAACAATGGACTCTACTGGCTCCTCACCATCCTCTACCTGCCTCTGGTGGCTGAGATGATCCTGACGCTGAGAAGACGAAGGGGAAACGATTACAAATGGTATGCTACTGTACTGCAATTCATTATCACATGATGCATATGTATGATATCAAGCTATAGGATGTTACTGGTTGATGACAGTTGAGATTATGACAATATTTCTGTCATGATGTTTTCTGTCCCCGCAGGTTTTCTCCAGCTATCTTCCTCTTTCTCATAAGTATCATCCCATCCATATGGATTTTAGAGCTTCACCACCAGGAAAACAAATCCACTGACTCAGCGGTATCTATTCTATCATATTCTCTTGTAGTCTGAGAGTTTTGTACCATTATGCGGTGATAATTGAGAGCTCCTCTCTCTCTCCCATTGTAGTGTGAAAAACTTGACTCGACTGAAAATATTAAAAGTCTTTTCCGACTCTGGAGGAACTCGACCAATGGCAGTCAGCTCCCTGAGGTAGGTACGGTTCAACTTTACACCAATTTTGTGTTTATTGGTGTTATTTAAAATCCTTTCCCTAAATGCAGCCATTCTTTAGTTCAAGTAATTTAAAATGCAAGCCATAAATGTGCAGTTAAGACATCCAGTTTGAATTATTTGAACCACTTTTTAAAAAAATGTTTCCATTTACATTACATTGCATCCATGTTTCAGCACTATCCTACTAGTGTAGGGTTGTTGTCTGCATAGATGAATTAAATTTAACATAAGATTTAAGTTCAAGTGTGTTTTAGATTATACATGGTTTCCCTCAATGTAACTAATCACTTTGTTTCATTTAACAGACAACTACTTTCTAGGTTTAGAGCATTTGGATGGTTTTGATTTAACATAGGATGAAGGATTATATAGGATTTCTTTCAAACTTACTGAATGGTAAACATATTGCGGGGATCCTCCTTTTCCATGTCCTCACACGTCTAGACAGTGGGGCTCTTTCCCTGCTCTGTGTGTAATGCTGGTTCACCTCAAAGAGGTTGTTGTGAGGCTGCGGGTGTTTTTTTCCCTTATAACCCAAGCACATTCATAGAGCTGGCTGCTTTTAATAAAGCTCCCCACCCTCAATAAAAGCAATTACAAGCTCAACAGTAAAAGTCTTGTGCGCACTATGAAATAAGTTCTGTGTTTTGACCATCAGATTTCTTCACAATTTTCACTAAAGAGGAATATTTTTTAACTCAATACTTCTCCTTTCACTTCACTTAAAAATGTTCATTAAAAATTTATATATATTTTCATAAAAATCTCATGGCATTTAGCATTGAATATACAGTATATATAAAAAATAGATTGTCCTCTCAACAACTACTGCATCAGTGAATACAGCAAATTCCTGAAAGCGTATTACATTTATTTGCCCTCAAATGGCTTAAACTTAGCAAAAACCTTAAAGGGGCACTATGTAGTTATGGAGAAGAAATTACAACCTCAGAGTTTGAATATTTACAATATCAAGAAGGTATATTATACAAGCTCAGAAATAATTATTTTTCCATAAGTGAATTAACAGCCCAAAACTACATAGTGCACCATTAAGCGGTTGGTTACAGGATCAGAAAACTTGTACTTCTGAGACTGTTGATTGGAGTATATGACACTTTCTGAGCCTGTCAACATCTGATCCTGGAGTGCCTTTTTCTCTGACTTTTTGTTGCCATGTCTCCCACTTCACAGGGGGTCTCTCTTTCTTCGGTGTGTGCCAATGACTGGATCCTGGCTTTACACCAAATCCTGCTCATATTACTGATCCTGGGGAAGTGGATTCTGCCGGCCGCTGGAGAGCTGACAAGGGACCAGCTCTCCCAGCTATTGCTCATCTTTGTGGGCACGGCTGCCGACATACTGGAGTTCACCTCTGAAACACTGTCTGACATCAAGTGAGTAGAGGGGGACAGGAGGGAAGAAGTGTGGCATTTCACTTGTTGTCTTGTAAAACAATGAGGGGTAAAGTGAATGTGTGTGTGTGTGTGTGTGTGTGTGTGTGTGTGTGTGTGTTTAAACAGTGACAGCAGTCCAGCCATGGTCTACATTATTCTGGCTGTGTGGACTTGGAGCATGCTGCAGTTTCCACTGCATTTCTCAGGTACTGCACAGCGATATTGTTTTACATTCTGGTTGATTTTTCGTTTCCCATTTTTCTGCAGCCATTGTACTGTATGTGCTGTAGAATGATGAGTTGAAAAGTTGTTGATCGCCACTTTAAAGTGATGTACTCCTTTGTCTCAACAGTGATGGGTGCTACCTCGCAGGACCTCTCGGAGCCTGCCCCCTCCCTCCTCTCTCACCTCAGGACTGATATCTGGAGCACTGTGGAAGCTTTGTTTATCCAGGACGGGCCGTTCCTGGTGGTCCGCCTCACCGTCATGATCTACTTCAACGTGGTGCACCAGATGCTCATCTTCTTCGCCATCAAAAACTTCCTGGTTGTCGTTCTCAACATCTACCGACTCTCCGTGCTCGTCTGTGACAAGACCTCCTGAGTTATGATGTAATCCCAGTGCAAAAAAGTTACTGTGATGACATTACTGTGTACGGCACTGTGATTGCACGTCATGTTCTTGTGTATCTGAAACTGCAATTTTCCAGTTTCAACAGTTGTATAGGTAATGTACAGTGGGTGAACTGTATATCAGAATTGCAATCCTATTTATGTTGTCACAGTGACTAAAATGATCACTTGTGTAGAGGGATTAATCAGAGATCCCAACTAGAAAACCCTGACCTCATGTGTTAGTCCTGATGAAGAGATATTTCCTGTTCATTGTCAGAAACTAACCGAATAAATGAACCTCTGCAGCACTGGAGTCATGGTTTCATTCTCAGAGGAGGTGGGTACTGCCAGTGGTGGTTCTAGGGGGGGCCAACAGGGGCCAGTGCCCCCATAACTCTGAGTCCGGACCCCCCTGTGGCCCCCCGACAGGGAGTCTGCATCAATAAAACAATGACAGATTTCTTGTAATGATCTTGTACTGAAGGGAACAGCAGAAGTATAGTGTCTTGGCGGTTTACTACCCAATTAAAATTGTTGAATTACTGTTTTAAGTCCCATTTACCCCTCGTCTGAATGATGATTTGCCTTTTCTTCCCGGGTTGTATGCGCCCCTCTAACAAACCTGGCCCCCCCTAATTAAAACTGGTCTAGAACCGCCACTGGGTACTGCAGATTAGGATTCAAATGAGCTTTTGGTGTTATCTTTTGGTTTCAAATTATTTCTTATATCCTTCAGTTAATTTATCGGACTTTTTGCACGAGAATATTTACAAAGACCTTACGTGGAGTGGAGTGAGTAAAACAATTCAATGAGATGCAAAAATGGCGTGAGACACATTTTAATAGTGTAGCTGGTCAAAGTCACATGCTCACACAGACACAGACAACTGAACACACACACACACACACACACACACACACACACACACACAAAATACAAAACCACACAAAACAATTCTTCATATATTCCAGTGCCAGAGATCAGTTATTCAGCACCATATATTAATCTCGTGAATTAAAGGTCATCACTTGTTGTTAATACATTATTATAATTAGAATATGGGCTATTTTGTTTAACCTCCTGAGACCCAGCAATTCATTTTTGTCCTCTGTAGGGGACATTACGTTTTTGCTAATATCTCTCATATTATACATGTCACTCTATTAAGTCCTGTTGTTCCTTAAAGAGGACAACTGGAGCTTTACAATGACACCACATTTGGGGGGTTTGGCCTTGCCAACTTGCCTGTGCATGTCTTTTCAAAATGGCTGCCATCCCAAAAAGCACATTTTATTGAAGAAAGAAAGGTATGCATGACATTCATGATTGAAAAATGTTTTGTTTTTTTTCGTAAAATTGGAATAAATTAAGTTAAAAAAAAAT
>CAEMYA010000200.1:408694-421742 GCA_903131615.1 Diplodus sargus
TTTGTTGTCCGCGCGTCTCCGCATCTCCTCAGACCCGAACAGACCGGTCCGGTCTTGTTTAGTCACATTAATCCACAACAGTCAGTTTAGATCATGCACAGAACAGAACGGGACCGAACCGCTGGCTAACTCCAGGTCCAGTTCGCGCTGCCGCAGGTATACATCCGCTTGTTTCTTAATGTGTGGTAGTCCTGAGCTCTGCAGTGACTGGCTCTAATGTGCATGTCACTGTGGGGGCTCCGATAGACTATGCTCCAGAATGTATAGAGTATTTATGAAATAATTCATTAACGGTATCATTGTAATCCAAACAAATCCGCATGGCACACCCTTGAACCAAGCAGCAGCCATGTTGAAACTCTCAGGTCAGTCTGATCCTGATCCGCAGAGATATTTCACACACACACATACACACACACAGACAGACAGAGATTCCTTGCTTTTATAGAGATAACCCAGAGCTCGGTGACTGAAAAGTGCAGTTGGGTTCTAATAAGAAAATCTGTTCCAGCCCGAGTATTCCAAACACACATCAACCCAAACAAGATCTCATAATGTGCCTTTTGTTAATCTGACTTCATATTTCAGGAGACACTGAAATCCCTGTTACCATGTTTTACATGTTTAATGATGTGCACTGAGTTATTTTGAGATGGTGATGTCAGTGCACTTAGGCAACACTACAACTACAGTAGCAGTTGCACAAAGACTCTCCCTATGTAAATCCATGGCAAACTCAGAGGGGTTGCTTCAATCATGCAATCTATTTAATTATAATGATTTACATTTAAGTTCCTCAGTGTGTTGGTAGATCTGAGGACCAGGTCAGGAGATTTCATTAATGCAGTCATTGAAAGAGGCTTGAGTAATTGTGCAGGGCTTTGGAAACATGCAGCACATTCTAACCTCCAGCAGCAAGTCTGCAGGCTTCATGAAGTCATTCTGACTAACATGAGTGAGGCTGGATGTTATGAGAGCTGATGGTTCATGGCAGCAATTTTGGTATCAGCACTGGCTGTATGCAAAGAGGAAACATGATCATTTTCTCTTACAGGCTTTCTTCAGGGGGCTCTGTGTAACAGCAACTTGTATTCATCACTTTTTCTTTGGCCATACGTGAGCAGATTGTAACGTGACATGAAAAATGAGACCTGCCTTGTCTCTCTCATAGAAAGCCTGTGGACGATTTGTTTCAGTTGTTTGATGCTGCTGGACTGCGGTATTCTTAGTGAAGGATTTTCAGCGACAGTCCAAAGGATGCAGCTTTATGCATGGTGTTGAAAGCCTCCTGTCAGTGCTTCTTTCCGCCCCACCAAAAGAGAGCAACAGTAGCTAAAGTTAGTTCAGAAATAATCCACTAACATAAATTAACAACTATCTTCCAGGGCACAACAGAAGTTCCACTGAGCCCCTTTAGAGGTTGTTGAGATTGTAGAAACCAGAAAGAGCAAGTCACGTCAGGTGGGAGATGTGTGTTAGCAGCTAGTTCACTATTTTCAATGAGCTCTCTTAGCTTTTTTAGTGTAATAGGCCTATAGACTAACCTATGTAAATGCCACAATCATATAACAACAAGCTAAATAGACAGAGATTGCTAACTGGGTTAGATGCTGAATTAAAATGTTGTTGCCAATGTTGGTAGGTTCTTCGGCAAAGGGGCTGTGTGCTTTGTGCTACTGAGTTGGCTAACTGCTGTGCGAGAGGCTCAGGGGCTGTGTACTATGTGGTCGCAGCGAATCATTGTAATCGCTAACCTTACTTCATCATTTCTCAACCACATGTCAGAAAAAAGCTAACCGTAACATAATCATTGTAAACAACGGACATGGCGACTATCAAATTTGATTGCCAGTCATCCAGGCGATCTAAATTTGATATCACCCATAACTGCTTCACCATAATTTAAGCTTACAAATTGTACTCACTTACATAAACCAGCCACCTAAATACGCCTGATCTTTTTCATTTTAAGATACATGCATTATTCCCTATTAAGAAAAAATGCTCTATCTCGCAAAGGTAAAGAAAAGAGAAAAAATTCCTGGATTGTTTTCTTCATCCAGATCGGCACCAAAAGTAAATGGTCTATTGTAGGCAGAGACCTGTCCTCCATCCAATTTTCACAGCAATCCCTGTATAGTAGCAGTTCTTGTGTAATTCTGCTAATCAACCAACCAACCACCAAGATTTTGGCAAACACGTTTTCTCATTGGTAAATGGACTTGAATTTCTATAGCACTCTTCCAGTCTATTGACCACACAAAGCACTTACCAGCACTTATCACATTCACCCATTCACACACACATTCATACACTGGTGGCATAGGCTGCTCATCAGGAGCAATTTGAGGTTCAGTATATTATTGCTCAAGGATGCTTCGACATGTCGTCGGGGCAGCTGGGAATTCGAACCAGCCACTCACTTATTAGCATGTTGTCTCTTGTTTTACATTTCACAGAATGCATTTTAGAGGGAGTCACATGCTGTGGCTATTTATTGTTGGACAGTCGAGTGCAGTTACCTTGCACAGTTTTGTCAGTCTAGCAGATCTTTCAGATCATAGAATGGATGGTAGAGATGGAAAAATTTCCCATGTTGGGGATTTGCATTGTATAGTGTTAATGTAAATGGGGGATCTAAGGATGTCTGTATATTTGTGAAGTTGATCAAGTGGGGGTTAAAAATACCCATGCAACATAATGCAACAATGACTTTAATGTTGAAGTGGTGGCTATTTAAAAGCTAGAAACTAGTGAAGTTGTTTCACTTTGACGTGAACACAGCAGTGTTATAATAGGGAGGTTGCCAGTTTTGCTAGAGCATGCTTGTACATATCAAATAATGTGCTTACTAACCACATAGCTGGGAACCTGAACAGAAGCAATTGTCAAGTGGGACAAACTGTTATTTGTAAAGAAATATTTGCAGCATTTGACTTCCCCTAAAACATTTCTGTCTGTACCACATACAACATGTTAATTACTGAGCTGTAGAGGTATTGGTAGGTGTATTTTTCAGGCTGTCGCTCATTTTCCTGCCTATCTTTATGCCATTTAGGCTAACCAAGAGACATGAGAATAGTAGTATAATAGTATAGTTTTTGTGGATCTAATTATTGTGTTCTATTTGTGAACTTCTGTCTTCCCGCAGGATTTGAAGAGAGTGCTGTCCTTCCCACCATACCCTGGGGATTACTTGCATCCAGTGGTGTATGCCTGCACAGCAGTCATGCTGCTCTGCCTGCTCGTATCCATCATGACCTATATTGTCCACCACAGGTGAGAATAACATTTTGAAAGCCTTTTTCCAATTTGGTTATTTTAATTCAAGAAAAAAAAGTCATTTATTTTGGGTAATATTGTCATCTTGGGGAATGCAGTTCTGCAAGTTATTGAGATGTGTTCTATTACAAGGTATATACAAGGTATCTTATGGCGCCTGTGGAAGGAGGGATGGGTGATGGTCGAGTGCAGGGTTCCAGCTTTTTTTAGTGAGTGATTATTTGAATCAGTTAAAGGATAATTTCGAGATTTTAGATCTTTTCTGTTGACAGATTCATTAATTAATCATTTATTGGGTCCATTGCTTCTTGTAGTTCTTTAAGTAAAGTAGCATGTCATCTGCATATGAACTGATTTTATGGTTTGCTCTTGTGGATTTGACACATTTTATGTTATCTGCAGACAGTTGCAGCAAGGACTTCAAAGTTGGCATACATGTCCCCTTATGAAGTGTGAAATTTGATAGCATTGTTTTGAAAAAGTACTGCTTACAATTGGTTGGGTGTGTTGGGAAAGTTTACTTTCTACATGAACTAGTTCATAGTTCATAGTTCATAATTCAAAATTTTGAACTAAGTTCACAGTTCCAAAAATGGACGAGTTCATAGTTCTTTTTTTTTTTCAAGATGTTGATGCGAGCTATTATTTTTCAAAATGATTGCCACAGCCCATTTAGAACCACAGACAGCTATTATTTTATCAGTTTTAACACTGAAACTGCAGCTCTCCCACAATATTCTGCAAAACCAGGTTGTCCAGCTGTGGCTGGGAGATGAAGACAGTGGAGCCGCTACTGTATGCCATTAATGTGATTCGGGTGGTAGAGGATCTGTTTTGGCTTGCCGTTGCCGTGTCTTTTGATTTTTTATTCACTTGCACATACCTTGAAAGGCTGGCCGGGTGCTTTAGTTCCATGTGCCGTTTCAGGTTTGTGGTACAGGATAGAGAACAAATAAAAACAATTTAATAAAATAATACATAAATAATTATATAAATAATTTTTAAAAAGAAGAAGAAAGGGAAAAATAAGATAATAAATACATAGATAGTTCAGACAGTGGCTTCGGGGAAAAACCTTTCATAATGACTCAGTAAGGTATTACTTTTTTTGTTATTTAACAAAATCAGAGATTTAAGCAAAGAGCTAATTTCCAGCAGAAAGGAGCAAATTCAGTTTTTTTTGCAAATTTTTGTTTGTGAATAACACATTTTGCATAGGATAACAAAGTTCATCATGTGTTCAAGAGCATTATCTTCTGGGTTAACATAGCAAATAACATGTTTAGGGGTAAGAGAATGGACAGAGTTAGCAGCGTCAAAAAAAAATGAGATTCGACGACATCACTACTTTTCAGATATATCACAATCAAAAAACAGATGTGAAGCCTTCATTTTTGTCTCCATACTTCGCACATTGGTAACGCATGCGGCGGTGCGACTCTGTGGTGGCTGGTGTTTTGGGTGTTGTCTGTGTTATGTCCATTCAGGACAAATTAATCTGTGTTCATTTGGTAATTCCTCACTGCATGTTTGGTATGCAGCTATTTCTGTCTGAAATAGTTTTGTTTTGATCGAAAGTAAAACGAGTTGCACAAACCTCTCGTCCAGCGTCCTTTTTATACACAACAGCCAGATTGGGTGTTTTTCTGCTACATATGAAGGCCTGTTCACGGTGTGTTTTAGCCGGTTTTCGCCTGGAAGGCTCGATGGAAATCTGGCACTGTCTTGAACGAAGTTAAACTATGAGAACGTGCCGTTCACAAACGCCAGAATGAGCGCGTTCACAATAACATTCATCAGGCAGAATACAATACGTTCAGTTTACGCTCGCCCAAAATATGAACACGTTCATAAACGATCGTTCATTAAACGCATTCAGGCACAACACTGACAGTCGGAATACTTGGTATTTTACATGCACAAGTAAGAAACAGGGGAGGCCTTTGAACAGAGGAGGTGGCCTAAGACATTACTTAGCACCCATCTACAGTGCTGTACTGAGTTCTCTCCCCAAACAGCTTAACAAATAGTAGGTATAAAGACTTCTGTCTTTGTGGCTGTTTCCCCAAGGTTGACTCTGAGGTAAAGATGGGCTGTGGCGGTGGTTGCAAATGCATAGCCAATTCATTACAACATTACAGTGTTGCCAGACAGGTTGGGTGCATTTAAAAAAAACGCAAGACTGGGCTGAAATATAACGTACACATAAATTAGGTAAATAACATAAATAATATATTTGGTACCTTTTGCTGGTTGGGTGGTGGTTCCTGTTGAGGAGCCAGGAAAAACTGTAAATTGATGCTCTATTCATATTTTGCAGCGTGATCCGCATCAGCAGGAATGGCTGGCACACACTCCTCAACTTCCTCTTTCACACCGGGCTGACATTTGGAGTTTTTGCCGGAGGCATCAATCAGATCAACTTACCTTTTGTGTGTCAGATTGTAAGTCTTTGTTTTCCTATTTTCTGAGCATAGTAGTATTTCACTGTATTTTCAAATCAGTTGTTGGTCAAGCAGTTGCAGACAGCTTTAAGCCAAAGTGAATTATGCATTAATTGTAATTGTGATATTAGCGAACCTCAATGCACAAATGCAATAAAGAAAAAAATGAATAAAGAGAAGCATCTTAGGTAATCTCTATTTTCATTGTCTTAACATGACATTGTGGCTACTTAGTAACCAGTATGATACAAAAATATTTGTACAAAACACTAAGACATTATTACATGACATTGTAATATTTGTCTGTTTTAGGTTGGCATTGTACTCCACTATGCCTCTTTGTCTACCATGCTGTGGCTGACGTTTACAGCTAGAAACATCTGTAAAGATGTGTCCAAAGACCCCCTTCGGAACCAGGACAGAAATGGGTCTGCCCAGATTCACACCAAACCAACCATCCTTAGGTAAGCTGTAAACTAGCTGACAAATGTTCTGTATAAATCACTTATTTACAGTGTCTGACTGCTTCAGTGACTCACTCACTCTGTCAACAAGCAGTATTCTGCTCAAAACCATCATGAGAGTTTGATCCAGACAGCTTGAATGATTTGAAACCGTGTTGCATAGGATTGTGGATTAAAGTAGTGATGCACTTGCCCATGGCCCTGTCTTTTAAAAAAATTCTCAGCTGACTTTGAGAAAGCAAACAGAGCGTTGAGCCAACTGGTCCTTATTTAGTTCATCCTTGAGTGCCCCTGCAGACCCTTAACAACAATACTCAGCTGCTTGATGCTACCCATACTTGCTTACCCTGCCAGCATGCACTGACAAATATCAGTGCACTGTAGCAGTGTGAGGAGCCGTGAACCAAAGTCAAAGAGAAATCTTGAATTTAAAATTGAACACATTTTACAATTATTCACTGACATAAATTAATTTTACAATTCGATCGTAGAGAATTTTAAATCACTTATTGATCGGAATTGGTGCCTCTTGTCCCAATTAATCACCCCCTTGCTGCTTATAGAACCAGCTTCTAAATAGCCCAATTATTTAGAAAGCTCAATTGTTTTCTGTAGTTCAAGTTAAATATAATAAAATGACAGAAATAATATGATCTGTTTCATTTTATAGGGACAGTTCACCCAAAAGTGAAAATTCAGTGATTAACTTCTCAATGCTGTCAGTGGAAAGTCATGTGAAGTTTCGTAATCAATAAAAAACATTTCAAGATCTTTACAGCAAAACGGTGTTGCAGCATTAAAAAAAAAACAAAGTAAATGGGGACTTGTTTTACAACACATGAAAAAAATAACCAGAAAAAAAAATTGTTCAGTACAGCTCCTCCGTCATCCAAGTTAAAACCACAATTCAGTAAATAAAAGATTAATCTAAAGGAGTTGAGGCTGGTCAAAATACTTCTAGTATTTTTAAGTAATTTAGTAGAGATTGAGAGGATAAGGGTTTTCCTAGATATGCCTTTTCCATCCTGCTGAAAGTCCAATTCACAACCCCCACCCGAAGTCCAAACTTCTCGCCAGCTGTTCTTCAGCTGTTTCTCATTTTAATAACTTTATTATTACTTCATTGTAACTTCATTGTAATCATTACAAAAATCATTACACATTAGATTATTAATACAATACGCTCATAGCAGAGGTCATTTCTTAATTATTACTTGTCAGTACTAGTTATAATGTCCTTTTACTTGCCGATGGTATATGGCCAGTGTGTAGAGATCTAAACTCATTTGACACATATTATAGGGGACGTATAGGAAGTGACAACACTGTTTGTTTACAGGTTATTTGGAAACAGGGGTTTGAAACAAACAATGTTTTGGCACCATTTCAAAAAATAATTGCTGTTCATACTAACATACCTGAAAACACACACCACAAGATCATTCATGCACACTGGGCACGAACGTGCTGGTGGAAACAAGAAACTCTGCAGCTGGTTGCTCAGTTATAAGAAAATATTATACTATATATTATATTATATATTTTCACATTTACTTTTTCTTTACATACTTATAGACTTACTAGATACTAGGGCTGGTACAAAGACGAGAGGGATTTTTTTCTGAAAACAGGATGAAAATGATGAAGCAGCGCAATGTGAAAGCTCCGCACAGAATAATGCTGCTTTCATCAAAACATTGTCAACAGCTGTTTTGTCTCTCTTTTTCACCACGGTCACATTACAAGTGTCGGTTTCTGTCTTTCTGAACACAGACAATATGCCATCCTTTCCCTCAATGTGCAAACTCAGATACTTCGAAATCATAACACCTACCATACCATATTTACCAGTGATGCTACATCACTGATAGGACTCAATTAGGAGGCAAATGTGGGCGTCTGCATCATCGTTTCCCCAAATCTCTCTTTCTGCTTTTAT
This sequence comes from Diplodus sargus, assembly GCA_903131615.1. Lineage (NCBI taxonomy): Eukaryota > Metazoa > Chordata > Actinopteri > Spariformes > Sparidae > Diplodus > Diplodus sargus. The sequence continues at coordinate 416,824 of CAEMYA010000200.1, forward strand.
TTTGACCTGACGGTAGCACAATCTGAGAAGTCTGAGAATTGCTAGAGGTACAGATTTAATGGCAAATCATGCAGTTAACCTATCATAGTGTTTCTTTACAAAAACATTGATACTTTTCACATTTTCACTTGTTTTTGCAGATTTTATCTTGTGAGCGATGGAATCCCTCTCATAATCGTTGCAGTTACAGCAGCATTTGGAATGGATAACTATGGCAGCAGGGACGGCGCTTTGTAGTAAGTACTTACCATTTCAGAACAATCATGTTTTCATTCATCACTTAATAAACAAAATACATGTTTTTGCCTGTGTGTGTCTTTTTTAGTTGCTGGATGGCATGGGAACCGAGCCTCGGAGGTTTCTACGCCCCTGTGGGTCTTCTGGTCTTAGTCATGGCTGTGTACTTTCTGTGCACCTACATCCAGCTTAAACGCCACCCAGAGAGGAAATACGAGCTGCGAGTTCTGAGTGAGGAACAGCAGCAGCTATCGTCCAGTGAGTCAAACCATGCTGACGCTGGGGCAACGTCTGGGCCTGCTGTGGACTGTCCACCATTTGCAACTGGCATTTCAGTTCTGGCCAATGAGCATTCATTTAAATCCCAGCTACGGGCCACAGCCTTCACCCTCTTTCTTTTCCTTTCTACCTGGGCTTTGGGGGCATTGGCGGTATCACTGGGACATTTCCTGGATATGATATTCAGTTGCCTGTATGGGGCTTTTTGTGTCACGCTAGGACTCTTTCTTCTCATCCAGCACTGTGCCAAACGCGATGACGTATGGCACCGCTGGTGGGCTTGTTGCCCATCCAAGTCTAAGACAGAGGATGGGAATGGGGATGGACAGAGCCAGAGGCAGGAGCTCCATCAGCCACACTGCCAGTTGAGCTCCCCGTGCTCGGGCAAGCAGCCACTACTCTCTCCTCACCTTGTCCAGACTTCTTACCACAAAATGACACCACCTCCTCAGAGCCCCGCACCCAATCACACAGGTCCATGCTGTGTGACCATGATGGGTCCCGTTACCCCAACCCCTATCTCACCTGTCCTCGAGCGAGTTCCCTCACCGCGTCCACAGTCACTTTCTGACGAGCTCCCTCGTCCCACTCTGCCTCTACAGAGCTGCCTTAATAACAGAACGAAGTCACGCTCCTTCAACCGCCCACGCCCATGCCTTCAAGACTACCGTTCTCACATGACTTCCACTAGTATGGATGGGAGTGTGCATAGTTCCCACTTGGACAGCCCTCATGCTGCGCACCACCTTGAAGGCTCACCTCTGGTTTCCAGCAGCCCTCACCCAGACATCCAGCTTCCCTGCCCAAGCCCTCTCCTGGATAAGCAGCTCTCCTCGTGCCACAGTTTGCAACACCAGACCTCCTGTCACAGCGTACAGGACTCAATGACTTCCTGCCACGGCCACGCACACAACATGCATGACAGCATTACGTCCTGTAACAGCCTCCTGCCTTCTCACGGGGTCCACACCTGCCAGTGGCACATGTACAGATCAGCTGATCACTCTTCCACCACAAGCTGCTGTGACAAACTTGATCCCTTCACCTTGCAATATCAGCAGGACCCCGACCCATACAGCTGCATGTCAAAGATGACAGAAAAAGAAAAGGATCATCTCAGTGTAGAGGTGGAGCATCAAGGCTTCCCTAGAAATACACTGCCTCGGCAGCACGCCACTGTCAATCGACGAGGTACCATCGGTCGAAACAGGAGCCTCCAGGAAGACGGCCTGTTTGGTTCAGACGCTACTGGAAACATACGAACTGGCCCTTGGAAGAATGAAACCACTGTATAGTTTTCTTATGCTTGTACTTGCCAGACCTCCTAGCAGCCCTGTAGTTGAAGTGATGGGTCTCAATGCCTTCAGCTTTGCCCTTAAATCACAGGCTGAATTTTCAGAGAGGCCTCGTATCCTGATGTTTCAGAACCCTTTATAACAAAGTTATCTTTAAGTGTTACTAATACATTTTTATAAGGGATATTATAATGCAAGCACGGTTCAATTAATGCTGCACTAATATTTTACTCCATGCAGTTTAAAGTTGCAATCAGTATTGCGTGGCTCTTGGCGGTCACAGTGGCTCAGCAATTAGCACGGTTAAAGCGAGAGGGTCCTGAGTTTGAATCCCATCAGTACCGATTATACCAGGTACAACTAATACTCCTACCAAAAGGTCTTCACGGATCCAAAACGTTAGACCTGATTCCAAACAACAACAAAAAAACACTGATCCAAATGGGACTCAAGGACCTGAACTGAGTGGACCCAAAGATAAAACTGCAAGAGTATGACCTACAGCAGACCCCAGTAGAGAGAAAACAACACCGGTAGCATCATGATGCAGCAGAAATTAGCAGCCATAATCGAATAGAAGCAGTACATTCCATCGTCCGGTCAATTAGACTGAAGATAATTTGGACTCACATCCCCAGTTGGCTCTAGACTGCAAGTAGCTAATTTAACTTTCTACTCCTGGCATTGCCTTTGACCATGGCATTGGCTTCAGAAGTAGAATTTTAAAAGAACTCTATCAGGATTTTACTTTTCAAGCTTAACAGCCAATGTACACAGCATCCATTTACATGGGCTACACAATATCGCAGTGTTGGTGTTGTTCCCTTGTCCATCATCATTAATGTCATCCCAGGCCCATAATTGAAACTGACCAATTATGCTATTGTGACATTATAGCCTTGCCACCTGCGTCTGTGTTGTTCCTGAAGCAACATATTAAATGTTGCTTCAGGAACACCATATTTAATGTTGCTCCAGGACCATCATATATCTAATTACGAAAATGCATCTAAGTTCAATATTTGAGCAAGCCTTTGTGGCTTCATGGGTTGAGTTCAGGATGCTCGCCAAGAAGAGTATGGTTCAAATACAGCTTGGAACAATCAATCAATCAGTCAATCTTAAAAAAAAATATATTTATACTTCTGGATCTTAAACACCCACAGACTTATTAACCAACAAGTGGAAGAATCTGAGGCTCCTGTGCTCACTGAGGTTTTGGAGAAACTACTGTGGTGAGTGCATTATGTGTATGGGTCTGTTAAGAGAACCTTAACTCACTGCAGTCAGTGAGGAGGAATGAGCAACACTGATCATCAACATCTGCAAACCATTGTTGATATAAAGTATTATGCAAAGGGGCAGTAAATCATCACTGATTGCACCTTTAAATACATGGATTGATTATTGAAAAAAAAGAGAAAGATCTATATTTGTTAATATTATTACATTTCTAATGGCATTGCTCGACACAATATCATTTAAATATGAGTGGCTACACATGTGAAAACACTTGAATCAGTGTGAGCATGTGTGTTTTTTTATGTGTGCAACTGTGCATGAGTAGGTACATACAATGTGGTGTGTTTGTGCTATATGTATTTATTCTTATGGACCCACCCTTGCAGAATTTTATGAATATATTGATAAAGAATAATTTATGAAGCCTCTAAAGATTTTCTATGGAGACACTTTATGTATGCTGCCAAATAGAGTCAAATAGACTCTTGTCAGACAAATATTGCACTAGTATGTACTATAGTGACCCTCACTTGGTGAGATATTCCCAAAAAAGTGCAATGTGCTTCAAAGCACAATCTTTGTATAGTGCCGAAATTATGTGCCAGCTTTCACTGTGATGGGAAACTACACACAACTTCTTCTCAATGAGTTTTGAGAGATCATACAGTTTGTAGCATCATACAAACTTGAACTCAGGTTATAGAAGATCATCAGCAATCCTTTCAAGTCGTTCCAGAAACTTCCATATGTTTTCTTTAATGAGGTGTTTCATAATGCGATTTGACCAGTTAGGCCAGGCTTACTTTAGTATAAATTAAGCTCAGTTTTGTTTCATTAAGCAAGTTTACATAAGTCATTATACCATTGCTACAGTCGGTCAGTCACACTGAAATAGAGTCTTCTATAGACGCACACTTCTTTGTCTCCTGTTTGAGAGTAAGAAGTGAAGATATATACAAGCTCCATGTCTTTGTGTTAAATAGGGAGCTAGAGTCAGTGGGCAATTAGCCTAGGTTAGCATAAAGTTCCAGGATGTGACTTCTCCTAATACCAAATAAGTATGTTAACTGGTAAGCTTTTGGACCCAGACATTAGCCAGACCATGTCAGACCATTGGCCAATGTGAATCGGCAGCAGAGCCCTTTGATAATGGAAATTACTTTGACTGGCTGTTCGGCTAAGTGAATCAGTGCATGACAAGACGAACAGAAAAAGAAAGGAAAAGCACCTTCATCCCAACAAAAGTTGGGATGCTGTGTGTGTTTTTGGTGGATTCCACAACTCTTCCAGTCTTTTGTTGCCCCTGTCCCAACATGAAATAGCTTTTCTTTGTACCTTTTTCAATTAAGTCAAAAAGCATTAGCGAAATAGCATCCTTTTTTTTTCTTTAAATCAGGGTTGTATAATTCCGCAGAGATGCAGTTCTGACCAGGCCAAGTGAGAGTTAGGTTTCCTCAAGCTTGATGCTGGTTCATTAGAATTACTCAAACCAGACTTATCACAGTAAGTCCTGCTTTTCTGAGCCATCTTTATGAAACACCTCTCTGGTTCATGGTATTTAGCGGCACATTTAAGTGGAACTGACACGTTTTTTGAATTTTCCTCCATTAAACACGCCCTTACATTTTATTCCTCTTTAAGGTCGTAATCAGGTATTCATACTGGAACTACTGTTACTTTAAAGAAGAATGAGTCATATCGCTGTTATATATTGTAGGTTAACACAGATGTTCACTTATGTCAACATATCCCAGTTTGATGTAAATGTGATCATCAAAAGACACTAACCCTCAGCCTGACGTCGATGACTTTGTACATGTGATGTGTCGTTGTCCCAGTGTTGCGACAGCGTTAAGCGTCTTCCCA
>CAEMYA010000200.1:427174-463369 GCA_903131615.1 Diplodus sargus
ATTTGTAATCTATCCTATAACCAAGGTTATATCATAGTTACTTAAAAAAATGTTAAACACATGATCACAATATGTGTGGTCTTACAAATTATGGTCTTAACATGCTAGTGTATAAAGAAATGTATCAGGAAATCCACATTTTGTCTTGTGCTGCCCTCATGTGGATCTTTTTAGCATCATCAGCATTACACAGAAATGGAGGGGCAGGTTACTTCATTATTTCACTTCTACGCTGAATCAAACATATAAATATTAACAAACCATCTTATCACCAATAAGTGTGCCATCATCATTTCTAAAAAATAAAACGCCACCACCACCATAATGTTTTCATAAGGTATGTACATTTATTTGAGGAGAGTGCACCACTACGTTGAACAAAAGAATACAGTACGCATTGTCAACCTGCCAAAAGACATTTCAGGCACTTAGCATGAGGAAAGATTCAGTAAAGATTCGAACAGCCTGCTGGACACAAACTGTTTAGTGTACATGATGAGTACAGTATTTGCGGGTTGAAACATAAACTCTAGTTTGTGGTGGAGGATCATTATTCTAACAGCTGAAGGGACAAGGCAGGGGGCTGAACTGTAAAAATTGTCAATGACTGTTCACTTTAAATTTTAGGCTCATACCACTGACAAAGCTGCTCGAGTGGTGTATCCCTGTATCATGAGTGGTTTGTAATTATCATGGTCAGGATTTCATTTGAACAGTTAGAAACCCCTTCATCATTTTTTTTTTACATTTTATGACAAAACCCAAGAGCCTGATTGCAGTGAGGGGAAGCAGAAGAAGAAAGAGGAAACAAAAACTGAGCAATTTTCACACTGTGCATTTCCATCACGTAAATCAAATCATGTGATCAGTCAGAAACAAACACAAAACAATCTGAAACAAACTGAAATAAGACCTGGAGTTCATTTGGTGCTTGTATCCATTTGGCTGAGAGAAAGTGGGATGAAAAAGTGGTAAATGCAATATGTTCATGTGGTATTACAGTATAATGCTCATGATTTCATTAATCAGATCCCAAAACACAATATGTTGTGACATTTCATGACACAAACATAAGTTTCAGTTCAATAAAAACAATCAGAAAAATTGATAGCATAAGGATTGCAATCACAAAAGTGAAATATCAAGAATAATTTGTTACTTTATACACTAGTATTTTAACTAAAAGTAATGTAAATGTATGCATTGTTTTAAATTGTAGCCCTTGATTTGAAATTTTAAGAAATGTGTTCACAAGAGCAGAGTCTGAAGACAGAACTACTGACCAAATGAAATATCTCAGCAAGGAGATCAATACAATCTTTAAAACAAAGTTTGTTCACTTTGAAGAATAAATGTCAATTCCTTATTTTTCTCCCCCATAAAACAGAAACTATAGCATGAAGATTTTTTTTTGCGCAGTGACCATGAATTTGAAAGAATGGTAGATTATAAATAGCTTTTCATTTGGTTGGGATGGATGGATCAAGATGGTTCACTTGGAAAAAGGACACTATGGTCAAGGACATTAATTGTTGGATATAAAAGATGGATATCGATCTCATGTTTGTTAAGTAGCTGCAACTATAACTTTTATTGTTTGCAATCTAATGCTAAGCTAGGCTAATTATGTACTCCAGCTCTGTACTTATTAATATAGGTCAACAATTTAACCCCTTTTTTTTTCAGAATGAACAGCAAGTTATTTTAAGAGCTGCACTCCAGTTGGGGTTGGCCTACCTTAGTATTAAAAGTGGAAGCAGGGGGGAACTTTGTCTCCATCCAAATACATATAAAAGCAAATATGTGTTGTGTCTCCCTTCTTTTTTATTGTAACCAACAGAAGTGTATAAATGAGAACATGTATTTTAGGGGGAGTGGTGTGCTAAAAGGATTTCTTCAGTTTCAGTCCTGCAGCTTCCAGGGGCCTCATTTATAAAAATGTTCTTAGATTTATACTTGATCATAAACCATTTCAGGCTTGTGTTTGACTCATAAAAGATGCTCAGCATAAAAAATTTTCTTAGGCAGGTTCTAAGAATCCCATTTGTAACTTACACTCCTGTGATCTATTAATCTTAAATCAACTGAAACTGAAGGCATCTGCCTTGTTATTTCGACTTTATATAATGGCAGCACATATGAGGGTTTGGTTAGGGATAGCTGTGGAACAAAAGACACAATCAAACTTTTGAAAGAAACCAATTATTCAGTGGACTAAATAGCAGGTTGACAAACAAAGCAAGCATTCAGCTTTGGAGTGTGTCACCCCTGCACTGTACACCAGTAAATCACTTACATCATGTATACATTTGCCTAGTGATCAGATCATTTCCATGTGAAAATAAATAACTGCTTATATGTGGGTTTCTGCTTCAGTCATACTGAGCCTCAGAACTGATCTTAAGTTTGTTATATAAATGAGGCCCCAGGTGTTTTGTCTTTATGTTCGATCGAATGGTTTGGTATACACTTGCCAGTACAGAGAGCTATACCAAAACCTGTGCTTCCTCAGCTTACCTGACAACCCCCTCTATAGCCAGGGATACTGTACAGAACTGTGCAGAAGGAAAACTGTTCAAGAAATAGTTCCAAATGTCAATTACATCCCTATCTGTGTACAGATTAAATAAATCAGATACAGCATGAAAGAAAGTGAGATTTAGAGGTAGTGGTAGGTGCATTTTGACTACCAGTAAGAGCTAGGCCAGCTGTTTCCCTCTACTTCCAGTTATTATGCTAAAATTAGCTAAACATGCCCAACTCCAGCTCTGTATCCAACACACAGACATGAAAATCATATCAATCTTGAAGTCAGTGTTAGCCTATTTCCCTAAATACTGAACAGTTCATTTAAGAACAGCTTGTGAAAACAGCCCATGAACAAAGTAAATGTGTTTGGATTCATTGCGAAGTCACACAACAATGGACTGTAGCAACTACTCATGCTACATCTTACAGGAAATTACTTCAGGTAATTAACCTAATGAAGAAAAAAAATGCTCTGTTATTGATCTGAACAGTTGACTAAAATGAACATTGAGCAAATGCTGGGGAAAAGCGGACTGTGCTGAGGTCTGAAATCATTGATTTGAGGATGGCTGTTTAAACCCATTTTGAATAAAATTAGCAAACATTTAAAAACATTGGTATGGTTTGCATTGTTCAGTTACCTTTGCATATTGAAGGGATTAAAACATTCATTCCAAAAAAAAAAAAAAGAGTATGTCAAATGTAACACTAAAACAAATGTATGTACAGCATATTGGACGCAATGACATTAGTACCACATTAATGCAATAAAAAGGTGAAAGTTAATACAGGATCCAAGCACATGGGTTATGTTGAGGGTTCAGGGCTCTTACTACATTTTAAAAGTATACAGAGCATGAAAAACAAAACACCACAGTAACTATAAAATCACAATGAAAGCACCTCAAAGTAAAGAGAAATTTTATCTCACCAACATGTTAAAATAAAGAAGATATGAAAATGCCTTTCTATGTTTTTATTTGGTCTCTGGGTTCGGTTTGTTCTGTAGTAAATTATGTAGAAAAAAAATCATGTGTATTTCTCTGTCTACCTTAATCTATTCCTACATGGTTTAAAGATTTCCCACTGTTGAATCTTTTACTTCCACTAAAACATTTGGGATCTGTGATGCAGTCAACCCCCTTGCCATCAACCAACTACCTTGTCCTTATTTTAATCCATATTAGCAGCAGAAACAGTGGTAAAAACACGGTTTCCAAGTGCTGTGGAAGTGGTCCAATTGTCTAAATGTTTTTATTCTGTACAGCATGGTCAGCCCATTTTTCTCTCTGAACACGTCAAACACATCAACCTGGTCAGTGGCCCAAGGCTTGTACGTTTGATGCAGTGGGTACTTCTGTAGCATCACTTCTAGCACAGAACTATAAAGAGGTACAATAAAAAGTCAGTCAGAGGGTGATTGAATGGGTCATACACTGAAATGTCGTACTTGCATAAGTAGGGTGAAGTAAGTTACAAGACTGAACGTATTTATTTCAAAGCATTATCTTTTTCTAAACCTAGTATTTTTCTGTGCCTTTATTTATCCAAACTTCAACTGCTTGTTATTAACGCTGTCAATCCAGTAGTCATAATATTACAACTGTGTGTCAGCAAGCTTTTTAAGACTAACTGGATGTTGTGGTTTACATTCTATTGCTAACTTGACTGCTGAGCCCTCATTTTCAAAGTCTACCTAGAGTTTTCATACTGCCTACTGTTGCTAACCTGACACAGAGCCCTTCACATGCAAGACCGATACTTGAGGGGTAGATAAAGTGGCATAGCTTGAAGCTGAAGACACCAAGCCGCTGTATCTGATGAGTTGGGAGTGAGAATCTGTTGGCATAATATAGTAACACAGGGCTTGACATTATTGCCTGACTTGTTGGATAAGCTAACTATATCTGGACCAGTCAACCATGATGTACATTTCCACAGCACTGTCATGCGATACTCATCACACAGATGATCACCCCAAGTAGAAATACTAATTTCATTTACTAATTTTATAAATTGATTCCACCTTGCTGTTAAACTGCTGTCAATAAAAAGTTACACTTCTTGCAAAAATGTTTCAAATCAAAAGTCTACCAGTGGTTTAAAGGGGATTATGATTTAATGTCAATTAAAACATCTGTATAAATGTGTCCCTGGTGGTCGTATATCAAAGTTTCTTGTTTGCAACTTGGTCCTCATTTTAATATTTGCTTCTATTTGAAAAGTTACAGTGATATGTTTAACCTAGAGATGAAAGGATTACTTGAACAATTTATTAGTCGATAGTCGAAATAATTAATTTGAATTTTTCAAGTAAAAATGGCAAACTGTTTCTCATTACAGCTTCTGAATTGTGATTATTTGTTGCTTTTATTTGAACTATGTAATAATGATAATAAAAAAGTGTCAGAGTGTTGGAGTGACAGGCATTTTTAATTATAATCTCACAATGATTAATTATTTTGTAGTAATCGAGAAGTTAATTTGTGCAAATAATTGTTGGTTCCAGCTGTAATTCTGCTATTGTTGATATGACTTATTAATGACCTACAGGGTATAATTAGTCATAACCTTTACAACTCAAATTATCAGCATTTAAAAGAATGTAGCCATTTCCCTACTTTGGCATTAAAAAAGGTTTGAAAGTGACTAATAAATCTTCTTGTTGAGCCTTGTGACAAAATTGTGATTTTCATTCCAATTCTTTCTGTACCATCATTTTTTTTTGATGAACAAACATTGTAACCCAACAATCATTACAATATGAATGCAAATTCATGTGATCTTTCGGATACATCAGTACATTTTCATTCAAATGATGACTCACAACATGAACAGAAGCAACAATAAAATAAGATTTTGGATTGAAACTGCATAGGGTGTAAAATGGGATGATCTTTATTTCTCAAGTAATGACACAGTCACGACAGCATCCCTGTTTAACTGATACATGATTTCTGCAAAAGTATTTTTATAAAACTGTCTTGGCAGACTAAAGAGATTGCCGTGAAAAATCTCCCCCCTAGTTATGACAAATCCATGCTACAGGTTGACAAAATCCTGACAAGGAAACTGTAAACTAATCTGGACAATAGAATAGTGTAAAATGACTTCCCGTTCAAATAAAACATCATACAAAAAAGGAATAATTTGGACCAGAACATATTTTCATCACGCAAGCGCAAAACAATTCAAATTTGTTTACACGTTTTTAGTTAAGCTATATAAATAGTTTCCTGTCCCCATGTGCAGGATAATAAAAGAAGATACAAAAGTCCCTTACACTAGGCCTATGCTGTTTTGAAAATGTATTAACAAAAAATGACAAACCAGATTCATATGAAATCACCTGAGTAATTTAAACCAACTCTGCATACAACTGTTGCTGACTTTGTCCCCTTTCTGTAAGCTACTCCTCAAAACAACCCCTAATTTCAGTGTACCATTTTCACAGTTCAATGTGACCTGTGTGTGCATTATATAAATCATACTTTCAGTACATAATGTATGCACCTTTGAAAAGATAAACTATGATTCACTTTAGAATATGTATTTACAGGAACAGAAACTGAACAAATGTATAGCGAACATCATTAAAAAATATACAACTTCAACCATTTGTTCCACCTCAAAAGGACAGAAATCAACGCATTTATAGATGATGGAAAACTTTAAAACAGTTTATTCCAATCTCTAGTTGCCTCCATGAGGTGCCTCTGGCCATGACCAATCCAATCTTCTTGGTTCCTGAAGAGTCGACCACAAAACCAGCAGTCAAACACTACAGGTTCTTGTCTACAATCTGATGTAGTTTCCACTACCTCGTACTTTTTTTTGCTTTTTTTTCTCAACTTCAGTTTCAGAAGGAATCGCTCTCGGACAGAACTCTGAACTGGCCGAGGTCTTGGATCATCGCCATGAGACAATGCACCTTTGGTCAAGTAATTCTTCCCTGGAGCACCAAGCTCAGAGAGTGCTTGGACTGTTTTCTCAGACAGAGAGACCTTGGTAACAGCACCTTTGTACCTGTTAACTACTTTCATGATATTGACAACTTCAGGAATGTCTGCATCTGGATGATTGAGCACCACAACAGGTTGGTATCTACGAGGGCATTTGACCTGCTGTAGAGAACTGAATGGGGCAAGTCTTAATGTCCTTTCAACTTCTTTGGCTACAGGCTTCCATAACACAGTAGTCTCTTTCTCAGTCAGTACTTTATTTGTGAGTCTTCGAGCTTTATTTACTGTTGGGGGAAGCTCATCAAACAATGGTTTCCTGCGCCTCTTCCTTTGGCTTGGAGGCCGAATTGGCCTTGGGGCCAATCCTAGCCTAGGTTTCTCAGCTTCACATGATGGTACCTTTACATTCATCTGAGAGGGTGACAAACAAGATTCCTTGACATCTTTTTGTGTGGTATTTTGTATGGTGATCAATTTCTTTACTCCACTGGAGGTATTTGCATTAGTTTTGTTTGATGACACCAGAAAACACTGGGTCTGAGGCCTAGTGGCCAAAAACAAAGGTTGACTGCTGGAGGTGGGAGCTCCACTTGTAAGAAGGCTACCGGAAGGAGTAACAATTTTAAATATGACCTTGTTTCCAGTAGTTTCATTGGTTTGGCTACACTGAGTACCAGCCTTTGCATCTTGGTTGTTCAATAGTAGGCCTGATTTGGGTGGAGAAATGTATCGTAGCAAGAATGCCTGCCTACCAGTCTGCAGAGCACTGGGTTTGTCTGCAGAGCTCATAGGCATGGCCAGAACTGGCCGTGAGTTCAGTGGTAGTTGTGTACTTGCCAGTCTGAGACCAGGAGTACTGGGGGTCTGTACAAAAGGAACAGATCTCTGTACTAAGTAACAAGTTGGCTGGGTCTTTGCCGTTTTGTCCGTAGGCGTATTATGTGGTGTGCTTGAAAAGAGCACAGGACCCTTAAAACCTGGGCTGTTGATAAGGTAGTGATTTGAGCTGGTGCCAACACCGGGTTGAACAGCAGAGAGGAGTGTTGTCGCTTTTTCAGCAGCTCCTGTCTTTGGTGTTGAGACACCTGTCCTGCTTTTTGGAGTACAGGGTACACCACTAGGTACACCGCTACTTGATCTTTCTAACCCTGGCTTCATGTAAGAAACATTGATCTGAGGACTCGAAGTGTTGGTTATCAGTTTGAAACCTGGAGTGGCCTTGACCTGCACTGGCATGGCAAATCGATTCTCAGTGGTCCGCAGGAGCACAGGCTGCTTACCCTCTGGTAATTGAAGAATTCGCAGAGTGGTTTTTGTTTGTTTTAAAGAATCATTGTTTGCGCTTGAAGAGCCAACCCTTTCCTTGTTCAGTTGTTGGGTAATGATTGCATCTGAATGTTCCTCAACAAAGCTCCCCAAAGAAGTTGAACTACTCTTCGCTTCCGGCTGCTTTTTGGATATTGGAATATTCTCCTCCTCAATTTTGATAATATTAAAGTCTTTGAGAACTGACTCAGGATGTTCATCCTCAGTGGGAAGATCATCAGTTATGCACTCATTAACCTCAATATCATCTGACATATCTGGCATTTTCATTAGTCCCTCTCGATTCTTTTCTTGAGTAAACACATCTCCATTGTTACTTTCTGTGAATGGTTCTGGAGACTCTGCTAATGTCAAGCTAAACTGTGATGATTCGCAAATACTTCCTTTGTATGCTGAATGTTCATACATGTGGTCAAAGTTATGTGCCGTGTTAGGTGAAGTGCTGAATGTTTCCTTGGAATAATTGTGAAAAGTAAATACCTCTTGGTTTGGTGAATTTTGAGGGCAGATTTTTGAGCCAGAAGTGGGTGGGGATGACTCTGATGGTGGCACTGGATTTGTCAAAGGCTTTTGGTGGCCATTTTCATGTTTATTCTCAGTTCTAACCCCATCGGGGCTGTCCTTTTCTAGTGTACTCTGAGAAGACTGGTCATCATTGCCGAGGGTGTTGGAAGAGCAGTTTAGTTTGTGTTCATCAATCAGTTTTTCTGCTGCTCCATCAAGCATGGATAACTCATCTGCAGCCCCACAATTTTCAACAGTCTTTTTTGAGATTTGTATGGAAAGCAATGTTTCCTGAGCTAATTTTGAAGGTGAAGATAAACCAGTCACCTTACCAGCACACACTGTTGAAGTATTTATGATTTTGGGACCACTTAGGCTTGTTGCATCAGAATGATGTGTTGCAGCGACTGAGTTACTATCAAACTTGCCTCTCTCTGAGCAGGTCATTTGACTTGGGTGACTTTGGTCACCCACATTATCAAACTCATTTGCCATGGGACATAACGTATCTGTACAAGTTGAAGCCCTGTTAACTAATGGATTAGTTTCTCCCCCAACATCATTGCTATGTGGGCTAGAATCAAGGTTACAGACAGAGGTTTCTTCTTCCTCAGTCTTCACTTTTACTGCCATAATATCATCTTCATCCATTTGTATGCACGATTCACTTCTCGGTGAAACAGGTGAGGAGCCCAGATCTTCAACAGAGTAATGGTTCTGAGCAGGTGAGTCTTGCTTTGTTGTTGGTATCACTTTGAGAACTAAATGTTTTTTGCCATCAACCATTTTGAATCCCATCACTTTGGTAGTACAGTTGGGGGGAAGAGAGATTTTGTTCTTAACCATCAGAACAGTCAGTCCATTAGGATTGGTCTGACTTGCACCATCAGAACTTGGAGAGCTGTCACACTCCTGTAACATTACTGGCATCAGCTGCTCTGTATTGTGACAGCCTTTGCTCCAATTTTTGTCTTTTTTTGCTGCAGTCCCATCCACAACATGATGGGCCTCCTCAAAGGATATCTCTGGTTTGATTAGCCTGCCATTTTGGTTTGGTAAACTCCCAGAAAGACAGTTCAGTTTTGATATCCTCTGAGCTTCCTGTGCTTCGGAACTCTTTTTGAGCAAGAGTTTTAATGTTGCAGATGCAGATGAATTTGATGAAGTGCTGCTGTCTTCCGTGGCCTTCCGTACATTCCTTCTCTCAGCCTCCTCTTTGTGAACAGCTGCCATGTGTTTTTTAAGGTACTCATTTCTTGCTGCACCATATCCACAGATCTGACATGTAAAGGGAAATGTACCCAAATGAGCTTTCATATGCTTCTGATGATCCTCTTCGTTCAAGCTGATATGTTTGCATTTTGAACATTTCCAGTGACTCTCATTATGATGATGGATGTGCTGTACAAATGTACCTGCATCCACAGTTGTAAATTCACACCAGTCACAATTAAACTGTCCATTTAGACTGTGACACATGATGTAGTGTCTGGTTAGCAAAAGCAGGGAGTACTGAACATCATCATTGCAGAGCTCACATGTAACTAAAGTATTTCTGTGCTCAATCCGATGGCGTTGAAGAGCAGGAAACTCATTTGTGACAAAACCACACAGGTCACAAGGGTATGTAGGAAGGGTTCCTTTATGGGCTGCTCGAAAATGTTTGAGGAGATCATTGGGGCTATATGTGGAATTGTCTTTACACACTGAGCATCCAAAGCTCAGAATCTTTCCAGAGAAAACAGCCCCTTGTTGAATTTTACAATGGGCTTTATTGAAAGAGAGTTTATCTTTCTTGGCTGAACTCCCATGTTCCTTAATGGAAGATTCTTCTGCATTATTGAAGAGTGAGCCATCTGTCACTTCTCTTAAATGCTTATATACAAAGTCTTTTACCTTTTCTTTTTCATCCCCTTTTACTGATATGTTGCAGTTTTTGACAGAATCATGAGGTAATGTGAGGTCTTCTTCCATAGTTGTAAATCTGCAGATATCTGTAAGTGAGACATCAAATATATTAATCAGTAATACAGGTAAAAGGATCCTACTATTCTAAATGCATTTAAGAATAGTAAAAATAGCAAACACTATTTGCTTTGTAAAGACATAGTGAAGTCACACATCCTATCTGGTGTAATCTGTAGAGTAAAATATGTTTCTGAAAACATTTTAGGCGAGAAATAGACTATGCATTTTACAGAATTTTGATTCATATTTGACAATGGATCTTATAACGGAAATCTGGATAAAGTGACAGGGGCGAAGCCTTGTCCCTTCCTGTGAAAGCTGCTCAGTGACACACAAAGCCATACAGTTCAATTTCCTCGGTATGAAAAATCATATTGATCTTCTGCATAGCTTTTGCATTGTGCAGCCTATAAAGCATGCACACTAGAGAGTTCCACTGGCCAAGCAGCTAACTTCAAGTTGAGCCCTTTGCTTATTTAAATGGAAATACATTAAAACATTTTAAAAAAGCAGGACACATACTGGGGGCCAGCTCATCACTAAATGAGAAGGGACCTTATTTATGGTTGGACTGAACAAACTGGTAATTTCAGCTGTAATTAACTGAGTAGGAAGCTCCAAAGAATTTAATAAGGTAACTAAAAAAATACAGTATTACCAAATGTGCATTATTAACCCACCAACCCCGTTAAGAATATGTGGTGAAATTAACGATACATCATTACCTGTGCTCCTTTAGGAAAAACTCAGACGTAGGTGCATGTCATGTCTGAGGACAAGCGGCTTGTAGTGTGGCAACGGTGCCTGTAAGACAGAGGCATAAAATTCACATCACAATTTAACTTTTTTTTTTAAATACCAATAACTGTGTGTGTGATTTAAATAAGGAAAATGATGTTTGGAAAAATGCAGTTTTGGACAATGTGTGTCCCCTTGTTCCACAGCTTGTTTGCTGATTTAATCCCAAAGTATCAATACTGACGTAACTATTATTGGTCTTATATTATCATTCAATTTCATGAAAACAATGAAATTTCCTATTTATAGAAGCCAGACGACACTGGCTCTGCTGTGCATAATCTCACACGAATTTGCAGTTCAAGAGGTGCTGATGAGTTACATATTGTTCACATACATTATACTAGATGGACATACATACTTTTTTGTGACCCATTTCACATCTATATATCTCTAGTAGCAGACATCAGATTTTCATCAGAAAACACTTGCAAACAAAATGTCCTTTTGACTCTAAAATCAAACTTCGACATACACTTTACCGCAAGGGAGGGATAGTAGCTATTAAAGCAGCTCTAACAATCAGGACATAAAATATCTTGTGGAATTTTGACCATAGTAGCATTATGAAGCTGTCTTTTTTGGAAGATCCCTCTTATATTTGCCTAAGTGAAACTTAACTTCAAGAGATTCAGTAAGAAACAACATAACAGAGAGCAGACAACACAGGCCCATTTCACACAAAGACTACGCATTATCACCACAGCGAAGACTGACCTTTTCTCTGCGTAAAGCCGCACCAGTGTGTAAATTTGTACGCTTCATGTGCTGCGGAACGGTACACATCATGATGTTGACATCTGTGTGGTTTTTTTTTAAACCCGTTTCCTCTGGTGTCCACCTGTTAATCTAAACATGTATCTGCCGACTTTTTATAATCACATGAATGCAGTTCCAATGTCTTGTGATTGAGATCATGACCCACCATGCATTGTGGAAAGTGACAAAGTTAAGATTTTTGCTATAAATTACATAATTACATAATCACCATCAGTAAACAGCAGACCCTGTCTGGCTCTCTCACTTGCAGGGAGTGATGCTGTTTTGTGGGGGAAAGCCATTCAACTGCGGAAGCCGCCTGGCTCTGCTGCCGGGAAGAAATGTGACAAAGAGCCGGTAGGACAGACAGGATGAGACACTTTTCCACGTATAACGGCAGTTTTATTTTTCCTCATACAAGTTGCCAAAGACATTACCAGTTACCACATTACTGTTGTTTGGTCCTGTAATGCTGCTTTGTGGGTTGAAGTGTGGGACATTTCTCTTTTATTTGATGACTGAAAGATCTGTTTAATTGTCGGATTGAACACCATCAGATCGACACAACCATGATCTGCATCTCCGGCTTTTCTATTCACACACACCGTTTCATGGGTAAGGAAATGTAGCCATCTTTTTCTTAGGGTTCAAGGATATAAAAAAATTAACATGATGTCTGTTAGTTCACAGGGAACCTTTAAATTAATTTTACAATATAAAAAGGTAAAAACAGAACACCTTGAGCACAATCTGCTGGGGGAACGGCGATGGAAGCTAAAATAATCTTAAACATATAAAGGGGAATAATCTCCCAATAATCTTACTAACTGTGGATTAAAAGTATGTCATTTCCAATTAGAAATAACACATCTACTGAATACAGCACCTCCAGTGTGAGAAATCAACTGCTTTCATCTTTTTCATATCACTGAAAATTGAGTATCTCTGTGGCCTCTTTTACTGGTCAGAAAAATGTGGGGTTAGGTATTGCCATTTCTTTTCATGCCTACATGATTATTTAAACCATTACAGAAAGAAGTCTGCCTTCATTCTGTGTGTGCTTGTGTATTGTGTAAACAAAGATACATACAGTTGCAATCAAAATGATTGGGTTTACTGAAAAAAATCTACAAACTAGCAGCAGTTTGCAATGAACAAATCAAACAACAATTTAAATAGCTCAACACAACTATTATTACAAGTGGTTTCTCCAAATTCAACACAAAATTGCACTTTTAATCACTACTGCAGTCTCAAAATGATTCAACCCCTTCATGACAAGCATTTTTAGTACTTAGTAGAGCACCTGCTGCAAACGTGATGCTTAGCTAGACATCAGCTTCTGGCAGCATTTCTGAGGCATCTTAGCCCATTCCTAATGGGCAAAGGCCATCAGTTCACTTATATTCTTGGGTTTACTTGCTACAACTGCTTATTTCAAATCCCACTAGAGATGTTCAATAGGGTTCGAGTCAGGCGACTGTGATGGCCACTCTATTATCTTAAAGGACTTCTTCTGAAACCAAGCCTTGGTTCTGAAACCAAGCCTCCCAAGCATACCTCAGAGTCCACTCTGAGGTATGCTTGGGATCACTATCTTATTGGAAAGTCCAATTACGCCCAAGCTTCAGCTTCCTCACAGAGGGCATGACATTTTCTCCAAGGATTTCCTGATACTTGATTGACTCCATCTTGCCCTCTACACGCTGCAGGTTCCAGTGCCAGAGGAAGCGATGCAGCCCCAGAGCATCAATGAGCAACCGCCATGCTTCAGTGTAGGCAGGGTGTTCTTTTCAGCGTATGCTTCATTCATCTTCCTCCAGACATACCGCTGATCCATAGGCCCAAAAAGTTCCAGTTTTGTTTCAACGCTCCACAGAACAGAATCTCAAATATAGTTTTTAGCAAATTGAAGCTGACTTTTCTTGTGCTTTTGGGTCAGTAGTGGTGTAAAATACACAAACAACTAAATTATAATAATGTTAAATTATTAATTGGCTTTTCACAGATAGCCAGACCACTTCAGGCTCCTTTGCACCTTTCAGATTTAAAGCCTGTTATTTGCTTTATATTCCAGACGATGAAGGTTAATGTTAAAGTTTTAATTATCATGGTAAACGCCGTAGTCGATAACCAAAACTCGCAAGATACTTTATCCAAGTCTCACTACGCAGGCGCAGCGTACAACGTGCGCTTGTTATGTAGTGAAGAAGACATGGCGGAGGGAGGACATGATAGTAGCTGCAGTCAAGGCATTTTTCCGCCTTCAAAGAGAACCAAATCTGAAGTCTGGGCGTATTTTGGTTATTATAAGTATGCTCAGGGACAGCTGGTCGAAGATGGCAGCCCTATCTGCAGAAGCTGCACGAAGAAAGTTCTTGCGAGGGGCGGCAACACATCCAATTTACTTAACATTACTCATTTGCGCGACCATCACCCTCAACTGTAACCCAAATGTTTGATATAAAAAAGTATCCAACCTGTCTCAAATAAAAGTGATATGATCTAAATTGTGAGTTTGTTAAGGTTTCGGATTTGGACTATTTTAATATATAATATAAAATCTATTTAAATATAAATCTTGGTGAAACTATTTCAGTTTCTCAGTGTATTAGTGTTTTTTCAACATTTTGAAGACATTTTAAAAATACCGCAGTATACCAATAACCATGATAATTTTGGTCAATGTTACCGCAGTGTGAAATTTTCATACCGTTACATCCCTACTTCAGGGCATGTACAGGAAGCCCCCCCGTAGAAAATCACTTTAAAAGGTGAGAAAGGCTATACTGCTGGAGAAATATGAAAACCGAAACCAGTGCCTTTAGCATTATAATTATTTTAATGACAGAACTTATGTATTGGAAAATGTGGAACTGAAATAATAAGTCCATTTTAAAATCAATCAGCAAAAATATTGCTAATCAATTTCTAATTTAAGTCCTTATTTTCTAGAAAGCATTCCCATGCTGAAGCTCCTCAAGTGTGAGGGTTGGCTGCTGTACTTGATCTAATATGACACCTCAAGTATGGGAACTCCAGTTCTCTTACACGGTCAGTCTCACACTATGCAATTAAAAAAGAAAACAATCACAATTTATGCAGAAGAACCAACAATAATATCTTTTCTATTCCATACGCTCTAAACTTGGTGCATACATCACCCACAATGCACAATCACCAAAAGTTCAGATTCAGGTGCTTTATGCTTAGGGCTGGGTACCGAACTTCGGTTCTTTTATGGCACTGATCGAAATGCTTCGGTACCAGGTATCAAAATATGTGTCTTTCGGTGCCAAGTTTCTTTCCCCAGAGGTTAACCACGTGATCAAGATCTGACAATTCTGTCGATGACTGGCTGTGACGTTACACGTGATTGTGGCATGCAGGAAAAATACATCTAGTGGTTACCACAGACGTTTTGTGGTTACGCCCACAGACGGGGTTCACGTGTATCTGTGTTGTGAACTGCAGTTGTTTGTGTTGTCGAACCAGTTTTTAAAAAAATGCCACCGAGGTCAAAAGCTTGGCTCCATTTTAGCAAGATTGATGCCAATTGTGCGCGATGCAATAAATGCAAAAAAGTCATCGTCACTGGCAACACGACTAATTTGATGAAGCACCTGACCGTGCACAGAATCAATTTAAGAGCAGAAAGTTGCTCTGTGTTTGAAGAGCGGACCGCATCCATCCTCCTCTCAGCATTTAAGTCCACCTGTGGACGTTACAGTTTACTTAAAGAACTCCTCCTACAGAATTACCACCACAGACTTCACATTCACTCAGTATCATCCTCAGACCTTGAAGATGAAAAGTTATCAAAAGCTTTTTACCTGTGTCATACCTGGTAGGTGTGGTGGTGCACTCCATTTTTATGCTTTAGCCTAAAATATCAAGTCCTTATCACTTCAACATTCGATTTCCCATCCACACCAAATTGCTCACACATGTAGAGGGTCACCTTGAATACGTCTATGCATCAACACTGTGTCACATCCATAGTGCCACGCACTGGACACAGGAAGTCACACAAATATTATCCAATTTACGTGACATTTACAGTTTTTTTTCTCCACATCATACACTACAACATGACATGTAAGTAACAGGTGAGCGCACCCTCCAACGGCACCACAGCCCAACAGGTGTAGAGCAAGGGCGCGTTCATCAACCCGAGCACTAACAGTGATCTGTTCGGACTATTTTTCTTTTTATTCTGCATTTTAAGCCCAGTTTTGGGGGCCTGAACATACCCCAAAACTCATCAAACTTGGAATATACGTCACATCTGGCAAAAAATGTGATAATTCAACATCATTGGGTATGGGTGTGGCCAGGGGACTCGATAGCGCCCCTGCTTTAAATCCCCACCTCTTACATGCACATAATTTTACGAAATTCGCTATGCATGCATCATGAGCAGACGCACAAAAAACGTCAGTCCAACAGGAAGTCCACTATTTTGTCGCATTTCCATGCCTCGTACTTTAACAAACTCCTCCTACTAATTTAACACCACAGACTTCACACTCACTCAGTATCATCCTCAGACCTTGAAGATGACAAGTTATCAAAAGACTTCACTGCCATTATACCTGGTGGGGGTGGTGGTGCAGTCTATTTTGGTGCTTCGCCATAAAGCAGGAAGTCCTTATAACTTCAAGATGCAATTTCCCATTGACACCAAATTGCTACCACATGT
The DNA here is from genome assembly GCA_903131615.1 of Diplodus sargus. NCBI lineage: Eukaryota > Metazoa > Chordata > Actinopteri > Spariformes > Sparidae > Diplodus > Diplodus sargus. Next base: position 443,723 of record CAEMYA010000200.1, read on the forward strand.
AGAGGGTGTCGCCCTGAATACGTGTATGCATCAATACTGGTTCATATCCGTAACGCCACCCACTGGACACAGGAAGTCACACAAACATCATCCGATTTAGATGACATTTACTGCTTGTTTTCTCCACACCATACACTACAACATGACATTTAAGTAACAGGTGAGCATGCCATCTGACGATACCACAGCCCTACGTGCGTGGAGCGAGGCCTGTTCATCGCTGCTTGCAGCTTTAATTTTCTCATATTTCTTTTTCTTCCGCAATTTAACTGCAGTTTTTGAGGCCTGGACATACCCCAAACTCGGAATATATTTTACATCTTGCGAAAAATGTAATAATTCAACATCATTGGGTGTGGGTGTGGCCAGGGGACTGCAACCCCTTATATAACGCCCCGCCTCCTACATGCACATACATAAACAAAATTCAGTATGCATCATTTACATGACATTTAAATTACATGACATTTAATGCTTGATTTCGACGCATCATACACTTACAACATGACATGCAAGTAACTGGTGAGCACGCCCTCCGTCGGCGCAGCAGCCCGACGCGCGGAGCGAGGGCCTGTTCATCACTGCTTTAATTTAAAGATATTATTTGTGAAATAGTCATTTATGTAGTATTGTTTTCAGGTTTTTTAACCTCACAGAGTGACCGTTACTAAATAAAAGAGCATAAATTCCATTGAACAGAGAATGCCACAGTAAGCGAGGCTGCATTGAGATCACCATCAATTAACACATTAGGTGATTTCCCTGACATGTCCTGTGTTCCATAGGTAGCCTACCTGACAACCATGCAGGCAAGTAGGCAGAATTGCATGCAAAATGCAACAGGGTCTGCTCTTTAACCACAAAGGGTTAATTGCAGGTATTGCAATACCTCATTTTTTATCATTACATTTTCAAGTATGTAAGATCAGGAGCAGACCTGCAACTCCCTACCTCTCTGTCAGCTGTCAACACTGTGGATCAGGAAGCCATGTTGGGAAAAAAATGGCTGCCATAATTTTATGACTTATCTGCAGCACTAGCAGCTTCAGTCTAGCAAAACTTAATTTATGCCAACATTATCTTGACAAATATCAAGGCTGACTTCAATCGTTATTATCCACAACACACTTGAAAACACAGAGAAAATTACACTTTTCAAATCAAATTCAACCATACAAGAAAGCCTACTTGGCTTTTATTATTACTAATAAAACTGCATTAAACAAACTAATAGCGTAATAAAGCTGAGTAGGACATTAGTGAACACCTGCAATGTAGACAGGTAGGCTAGCCCAGGCCCACAGCATCTAAATGGGATACATATTAAGCTTGGACGTGAGAGGAAAAGTTGCATCGTTTCATACACACTGCTATTACACTCAGGCTCAGTACCACAACACGGGGACAAGTACAACATGTTGCAAAAATGTGAATCTCAGCCTCAACATTACAACTCCGACATCTTAATTTCATTTAATTTTACTTTTTCGAGTGACTTGCTCCATAGTCGCGTAAGTTTAGGAAACGCGAGGGAACGCTGCATTAGTGGGAGAATTAAAGGCTGTACACAGACAGCAACAAAGGACCCACGACTTCACGCTGTGATACTATATTGCACTGTAGCAGTGTATATCTCGATACATGGAAAATATATGAGCCACTTCGCGACAATGTTAGTGTCTGTTGAGTTTAATAACCAGTTATTTTACACCAAAATAAAGCCCCCACCCACGCGAAGATATACAAAGTTACAGAAAATCAGTTATTGCTTACTATGAACTCGATGGAAGTTCGGGCGGCGTCACGTCAACGTCCGACATCATAAAAAGGATGTTTAGGTAGAAAACACACACAGCAGAAACATTTCCTTTCCTCCTCTCCTCTCTATGGAACCACAGCGACGGCGGCCATGACAGTCCATCCGGGTACTGCTGTGCTCTTGACACTCATGTAGAAGCGGATGAATATGTATTGCCCCTCAAATACCGAAGTAGTGCCATGAAGGGCATTTTTCGTAAAAACACACATTTAAAGCAAATTTCAATTAAGTGGATATATATTCTATTTTACGAAACGTCCTTAAGAACCTGACGGTTTTTCGCAGCATGAAGCTTACGTCATTCGTTGCCTGTGTGTTTGTGTGTGTGTGTGTGTGTGTGTGTAGGCTACTAGGTGGAAGAAGAAGCAATGAGCAGCAATGGCGGATATACGCCATTTCCTCTTGAATGTCTTACATGTAGGTTGATATGCCTTTGTTAGTCCCGAAAAGAATTGTTTGTTTTACGCCTCTAGATGTCCAACTGTTAATTGTCTCTTTGTCTCTTTCTCTCTCTCATATAAACTGGCACACTGTAGTCAGTCTCTGTCTCTCACACAAACACACACACACACACATACACACACACACAGGCAAGCACATGTTAACAGTAATGGAGGATGTGAAGCTGATACAATGTAACCTCATCTTCCAACATTGTAACATTCAGCAGTTTGCACTGCCAGTGTTTCACACCAAGTATATTAATTAGATTGAGAGGTCAGTTAAATGTCTGTATATCTGTGACATTTTTATGTTTGGATTATATCAATATATAGCCATTATATCTATTTGAATGGAGATACTTGACAATAACATTGACTGGGATAATCCCTTCAACCATACATGCATATTTAATAAATAAACATACAACACACTGCAAACGGTTTACCAGAATTGGCTAAATAGAAAAATGAATGTTGGAAAACACTGTTGTGGTCTGTTGATCACATCACATAATCTTCATCAGCAGATTGTCAGTATCATGAAATTATAGAGACTGTTGTTGTTGTTATTGTTGCTTTTAGAACTTTAATATCTTTCTGCCACGCTGTCTTAAAGATATAATGTGTATTAATTCTGCATTCAAATGTATAAAAAACAACTAAACCTTTTTTTATATATGTTGTTAAGTTGTGTACTTGCAGTATCCCAAATATTTCCAACAATGTTCAGAGAAATCCACAAGTTTACGCTAGATAATGATGTTTCACCGCATCGCTGCCACTAGGAAAATTCGAATTGTATTACCCATAGGTACAGTAATTTGCCAATATATTCCATACAACATTCATGTGACACAGTAAGGAAGGGATTATTTTCAATGCAATGTCCAACATATGTATATATACATCTCTTTTATTGTAGAGTTTAAATTTATTTTAAAGAAAGAAGCTACATTCTGTTTTGATTTGGCCAGATGGCATTGTAAGCATATCACCCTGCACACAAAGCATTTAACAATCTTTCCATGATATGGTAAGGACACAGCAAACAAGTCATCCTTTGTTACTGGCATAAAAATAATGCTCGCTGTACACTTATTTACCCATTCACACACCATACACACATCAGTGAGCTATAAAAGGTGCTGGCCTGACCATTGCGAGCAATTTAGCCCAATTTGATACTTACCATCAGCCTAGAGATCTTACCTCTTTTGTGCGTTTCTCTATTGCTGAACATTCACTGTGCACAGTGACCTGTGTCAAACAGTACACATTGAGAGACAATTCTATGTACAGACCAGCACCTGAGAGCTAACTACCCCAACAACAGCAGCTCACAGATGTACACTTCTTCAGAGGTAAAGTTTCTTGTTGCTCATTATGTAACAGTTCTATGACAACAATGAAAATATTAGGAAAGCAAGTAAATACGATTAGGAATGTGCGACTGTTTGCTTGTTATCTGTTAATGCCAACTGAATATCCTTTACACCAAATATACAAGGTAGATGTGGGACTCATACTCCACAAAAAGCACTTGTTGGATGGTGGAACAGCTTCAGAAACCCCCTCACCTGATCCCTTCCTAACAGGGCATTGTGGCTGACAACCTTTTTAACCTGACAGTCCAGCATTCACATTAACTTCACACAGAGATTGGTCAGTTATGTGGTGGTGATAAAGTAAGTTTGGTTTCAATGTTTCTCGATTGCTCTTTTTTTATTTTTCTCTTTTTCTTATGTGAAGAAATGTATGCAACACAGTGAACGCCTTTCAGAACAGACTATGTGTCTATAAACACATTTGCCTTCCTGAATTGTTAGGCAAAAAGTTGCATAGAATAGTTATTTCAAGTATAACCCGACCCCAAGACTTAACCCCAATGTCATACCTGCATACACACTGATCCACTCAACAGCGTGTGATTGAGATTTACATAAATAAATCAACACTAATCCAAATTGTCATTAATCCTGCAGTCTACTGTTGGAAAATGACCTGGTGGGCATTAATTACTCTAGAAATACACCTCAGACGTGAACTCTATTGCATAAATCTAATATCAACAGCCTGTCTCACACATTAAGACATGCACTTGTTCTTTCAGGTGTGTTCAGCCTGCTCTTTCTCAGCCAATGGAATTGGATAAATCATGTAATCCTTTTTGTTTAGTTGGTATGAACGGTTGTGATGGAAGTACTCAGTTTCTTTACTTATGGTAGAAACAGACAACTCCCACCTTCCCCTAGCATTTGAAGTGGTAAGAGCAACTACCAATAACGCAGGCAATATATGTCATATTATTAATATATTTAATCTGTAATGGAGTTGTGAAAGCATCAAATTATGCCAGGTTTCCAGCCTGACAGGATCACGCATCATCTTTATTATTCTGGTAGATTTTCTACTCAGTGGCAACTGAAATGCTTGTTGGAGGTGATGTTTATATTTGACCAATCTAAATTGCAGTTATGGCAATATTTTATAGCCATTACATTGTTCCATTGACCTTTACTTCATAACAATTAATAAAAAATAAAAAAAGTCTATTGCCAGTTTAAGTAAAAGTACCAATTTTAAGTAAAAACTGGCATTAGTATTCTTTTATAAATAGCAGCTACAATGTCCTTGATAAATAGCAGCGATGATCCTCAGATGAGGGCTTGACACTTGTTTCTATTTTGTCTTTTTTACTCTATCGATGATGATATGTTGTGGTTTCTATCTTGGGACAAATGTACTAATTGTAAGTCGCTTTGGACAAAAGCATCTACTAAATGCTCAAAATGTCAATGTAAATGTAATTTGATTTAAGACCTTTTATAATTTTCTGGAGCTGATTTTGAGTATATACAAAATCCTGCCACTGATTTCCCACTATTTTGCTATCCACAGGTGGTGGTAGCAAACATATGCAGCCATGTGCCAAAAAAAACACCAAAGAAGAAGACCGCTGGAACTAAACATGGATCTGAACAATACTTTTAATATAGCGCCTTTGCAAATGATTAATAAGGCCTTCGACCTCAAGGATCCAGACAATGCATTTTGATGAGTAACACTAAATGTAATATCACTAAGAATCGGACAGACAATTTGAAAGTAGCTCCACAACAGTAGGGGGAAGCAAAACCACTTCCTGCTGCTCACTTCATTCTTTGCTATACTTGTGTTCGGCTGAAGCAATTAGCTGCTGTAAGCAAGTAGCTCAGTTAGCTGTGAAGCTAAGCATCCCTATTATATGAGAGGGACCTGGCTGCAGACATGATGGAGCTCCACAACAGCATGCGCACCTGGAGGCACCTCTGCAGAAGCATCCACAAGAGTTATCAAAGAAGCCGAAGTTGATCCTCTTCATGCCATTTTTACCAAGTATATTCAGCTGCAGCCACAGCAGTTATTTTAAAAACACAATTTTATAACTTTATTCACTGATTTTGGTGAAAATGATGGATACATTGCCACTGTGGTGCTGCTAAAACTGATCTAAGTAGGCTACAATGTTTATACACACAAGCACCACAAGTGAAGATCATAATAGAGCACATTCTACTGGACAATATCAACTAGTTCATCATAATGAACTGTTATGAGATGAGGTAACATCTGAAGTTTGGAAACTTCACTGTACATTTTTGAGGACATTACACATTTTTTTGACAAGTCTAACTGTACACAGAAAAAAAGTGTGCAGATACTGTATGATCAAGGAGCAGCTCCGGCTTCTACTACCACGAGGGAACAACTTCAGCCAACTCTGCTAATCAGCATATACGGATCTCTGGACTGGTATACAAATCCTTGAAATGGTATGCCGCTGGTATTTCATCGACACATGACGGTATGTGTCGCTTGAGACTTTATGCCACTAAAAGACTGTTGGATGAGTACTGTTGACTAATTGATAGCAGAAACTTAGAGCCAACCAACCAAACTATACTTACTGACAGGTTTTCTTTTTTAAGAGAACACAATAATGCAGTACTTCATATAAAATCTACGTCGCGGAACATTAACCATTGTGGCATGTTATGTGTCATGTTCACTGTTCTTTGAATGACCGGAATAAGCCACTAATAATGAAAACCAGTCTCTAAGTATTGTTTGGCTGGTTGGCTCAAAGTTTCTGCTATTGATTAGTCAGAATGGCTATGGTTGCTATGCGAACATTATGTTAGCTAAGTCTATCTCTTTTATTAGCTATGAGTAGTGTATAAACATAAATGTAGACATATTACTTTGGTATCATATCGCAAGAATGTAACCGTGAAGAGTAAAAAGCTTTCTATATGCCCCTACATGCCAACAACATAACACAGAACAGAAATGCATAAATTCCTTTATTTACAGCAAGTGCTAAGTTAATATTGTCAATAAAGACTAAAAAAATACCAGCAGACTAACAGTGTCATACCACTCCAAGGATTGGTGTACCAGCAGCATAACAGCGGCATTCCACTCCAAGGATCGGTAAACCAGTCTACAGATCAGTATATACTGTTGGTTGGCAATTGACATACCTTTGTCCACTTTTTGACATTTTATGTAATCTAGATATGCAAATCCGCTCGCATTTGTTCTGAGCACTCCATCAGTCTAAAGCAGTGGAAGAACTCACTAATTGTTCTTTGTAAACTGTGTTTGCATTGTCACCACAAATGGGCTACCTGCTTGAAGGTGTGTCTTAAACAGTAGCCCCATTAACACTGTCCTTTGAGTGTGGTGATCCTGTGCCGATTCTCTGCATCCATCTCTGTGGGAAAGTTTCAGATGTGGTGAAGGCTGAAATTTCACTGTGGCTCTGATGTGCCTCCAGAGGTATTATCCGAGGTGCAGCAGAGGCGAACCGTACCTCTGTGAATAAATAAACCGGCGGCATGGAGCAGGGGCATGTCGATCTGATGGTATTTACAGTAAACAGGTCCTTTACTCAACAAAATAAAGAGAAATGTCCCACAGAGCAACATTACATGACCAAACAGCAGTAACGTAGTAACTGGTAATGTCTTTGGCAACTGGCATTACGTGGAAAAAAATACCGCAGTTATATGTTATAAGTGTCTGTCATCTTGTCTGTCCTACTGATTCTTTGTCACATTTCTGCCCAAAAAACAGCTCCGGTCCCTGGCAAGAAACTTAAACTCATCAAGTGTTTGTCTCCTTTCACTATTGTGTTGTTTTAGTTACTGCCTTGAAAAAAATCACCGCGATGGTCAACTCTCCGACCGAGACTTCGGTGAACTTTCCCCCAGAAATAGCATCCCTCCCAGTGAGTGAGAGAGTTGGACAGCGTCCTGTTTGCTGATGGTAATTATGTAATTAGAGCCAAAACTGTAACTTTGTCACTTTCCAAGATGTTTGGTGGTTCAGGATCTCAATCACAAAACATTATAACAACATCCATATGATTATAAAATGTCACAAAGTACATGTTTAGATTAACAGGTAGGCACCAGGGGAAACGTGTTGAAAAAAAACACAGACGTATTCATCCATCATCCTCTGTTGGATCCACAGCGCCAACTTGCTGTGTGAATTACACACTGGTGCAGCTTTTCGCCAGAGCTGCTTGGTTCTGTGTGAACAAACAACGGCGGAGAATTGGCAAACCTCCGCTGCTCTACAAACTTGGCACATCTAGCAACTGGAATTTTTGCCCATTCTTCACGACTTCAAGTTGGATGGGCTCCTCTTGTGTACAGCAATCTTTAAATCATACCACAGATTATAAATTGGATTGAGGTCTGGGCTTTTTACTGGGCCACTTCAGGACATTTAACTGTTTCTCCTTAAACCACCAGAGTGTTGCTTTAGCAGTGTGCTTATGGTCATTATCCTGCTGAAAGGTGAACCTTCATCCCAATCTAAAATTTTTGGCAGACTCAAACAGGTTTCCCCTCAAGAATTTCTCAGAGCCTTCCATTTTTTCTTCAATTCTTACCAGTTTGCCAGTCCCTGCTGATGAAAAACATACCCACGTCATGAAGCTGCCACCACCATGCTTTACAAAGGGCACATTACCACCCCCACAGTTGGAGATTTAAATTGCTGTTCCTCATTGAGCCAGCGCCTCAGTCAGCAGTCAGTCAGTGACATTGGTGGGCCCTCTGGGGGGGCCAGTGGGGTGGCCATCAACCCCCTGTACGGCTTAAAGTGATCCTTTGGACAGATGTTCCAATCTCTGCAGTAGAGCTGCCCAGCTCCTTCAGAGTCATCTTTGGCCTCTTGGTTGCTTCTCTGATGAATGCCCTCCTTAACCGTATTTGTGAGTTTTGGTGGGCCGGACGTCTCTAAGCAGGTTTGTTGTAATGGCATAATCTTTACATTTTCTAATAACAGCCAACTGCCAACTGCCTTCATCCGACCACTCCGTTGCCTCTCGTCTGACCCGTCGGCCAGAACGCCAGCAGAGGAGCAGGAACAGGAGTCGGTAAGGCCGCCGACAGAGGAGCAGGAACAGGAGTCGGTAAGGCCGCCGATAGAGGAGCAGGAACAGGAGTCAGCCAGGGTCAGCCATGCTGCTAATGTACTTGGAAGAAAGTGTTATTTTTGGTGAAATCAACCTTCAAAACTACAAAAAAATAAGAGTTTTTTTAGGTGGAAGAAACCTTTAAACTCTACATAATGAGTCTCAAAGTATTATTTGGGTGTACTCATCCTTTAAACTATACATAATAAGTAACAAAGCAGTATTTAGGTGAAAGAAACTTAAACAAAAAGTATTAAACTAGGGTTCTGAATTTGCAGTCCTGAAAATGCAGTCCATAATGTGCAGCCTCCTCCATGATAGGGGGCACTGTGGCGAGAAATTTGGGCCCTTAAACCGGATGAATTACCATCCTGCTGTTTATTCTCATCCGCAGCTGGTCTCATCAGCAAGCCTCCACAATGGACGTCTGTCTCTATACATTACGTCAGCATCTGTATACTGTGAACTTTTGTCCATCCTATGATGAAGATGTTTGCACAAAACTGTTCAGCTCTGTGAGTCTAAAACATACAGTGCATACTTGCTAAAGTATTTGTTATAGTATTTCCATATATGTTATTGTAATTTGTGTGTTCTATATTTATTTTCTTGACTGTTGCAGTAATATGCTTTCATTTTGTACTGCATGCACCAGACACTAAGGCATTTTAGTTTGTTAGGTGGCCTGTAGATCACATACTGGACATTTAAAAGAACCCAGAGACTCAAAAGAAGAAAAAGTAATAAGAGACACAGGACCAAATGTGTAGTTTGTAGTTTGTAGTAATAAAAATTATAGCTATGCCACCTCCACAGCCTGATAGCCTAGGGTGCTTAAAACAGGATTCGTTAGGGGACATGCCTCAGCTAGTGGGGTAGAGTAACCAGTGCTTAAAAAGGACAAAGTGATGAATACAAAATCAAATGTGTTAGTCATAATAAAATCATATAAAAGACTTGTTTGAGAGGGACCAGCAGAAGTGCTGGGGATTGTGCAGTAGTTACAGTTGAGGGGTGTAATTGATGATGAATTGATAATGTTTCTGACCTTGTTGTTGGAGCGAGTGGAATCCAAACCATGTTTGGTCTTGGCCCCCACACACTGCCCAGACTCAAACCAACAGCCAACTGCCTTCATCCAACCACTCCGTTGCCTCTCGTCTGACCCGTTGGGCAGAAAAGTTGCATTGAAACATACCGCCTCGACACAGTAGCGTGTACATTCTGCGCTTGTGCAAGATTGGGTGGCACTAGTCTCTTGCCAGTAATCCAAAACACGAAAACAGGAAATGATGGAATGGAGTCCATACAGAAAAACAAAGCGCACACCATAGAGTTGAGCAGTGCGCACAGAATTCTGCCCCTCCCACACACCGCGGAGACAGCCGACAGCCGACAGCCAACGTTCACAGACTTCGCAAGTTGAATCGGAACAGACGCTGTCCACGCGGTCCCTAAAGCTTCCAACACAGCTAAACACACGGAACAGATTTGTTCCCAAACTTGTTCAAGTCTCCCCAAACGCTTCAAATGGCCAACAGTTGGCCCGGTGTGTTTCAGGCTTACTGTAGGATTTGCAGAGCAGTTAGGTCTGTAGGTGGCATGATTTAATGTGACCCCAATAGGGACATTGCTGGTGGAAGGGTGTTTAGCAGGACTCAGGACTCATGTAGAGATGCTCAACATGAAGGACAAGAATGGTTTCTGGAGTGGGGTCGTGCTGAGGTGGATATCAGTCAGTTGTTGAGTGGGAGGGGCCAGAAACATGCATCCACCACATGCATTTGTTTCTCTGCTGTGCGATTGGCTGTTGGTGTAGTGTATTCTAGGCAGAGGAAAATGGACTAAAAAAAAATCGAAAATAAAGGTAATACATTCATCATCGTTAACGTGAAAAATTTTATCATGAAAATGATCGAGATCAATTTATCAAGAGGTTCTGATGGAATGGAGTTCTGTTCATTGACTGGATAGTTCAGATTCCATTTGGGTCAATCAATTCATTCCACTTCATCTCCTTGAGCCAATGACAAAATATTTCTTGAGCAAACGCTGAGCAGCAAGCAGTTCATCAGAGTAGCCACATATCTGATAATGATATTTAAGACTGTCGGGCTTCGGGATGTATGCTGGTTCATTCAGTACAGGGAACAAACTACAATGAACTATAAATAAAATGTAAGGCATATCTATCTATAAATAGCTGGTTCATTTTGTATCAAGACCACTTAAGCTGGTCAACACGATTGGCTATCTTCAATAAGTCTGAAAGTTCCTCAAATAGCCATTTGAGGCTGGCTTTTATTATGTTATGCAGGAAAAAAAGAGTCGAGAATGGTACAGAGTTTGTTTTTTAAACTTTTGTGATTACAAACTGGATTTATCTTCAGTCTTGCCTGCGATAATGAACCACAGAGCTGCCGAAATCCACTGTAATGTACTGTAACTCTCCCACTTGACTGCTGCATGTGAGAGACATTTAACGTTACTTAACTTCATGAACGTACAGACAGGAGGTAGGAAAAGAAAGACACTAGAGGATAACAAGGAAAAGTGTAACTTTTTTCAGATTGAACACAAACACAGACCCTTCGTGTTGTTGCTGCTTGTGTAAAAAGGCATCTTATCTGTTTGTGGCAGAAAACCCACCCAACTCATGCAAGTTTTGTGAGGTGAAATTAGATTTAGATTTTAGATTAGATTTTTTGTATCTGTAAACATGAGTGCTTGATAGTGTTAGCTAGCTTAGTAAGCTTGTTTAACAAAGTGGGCTCACCTCTGCCTCGTTGTCCATTTTTGACTAGCCAGGAGAAGATGGCGACAGCTGGCAATGCCCACTTTGAGCTTCATTCTGACTCTTTAGTAAAACTCACGGTGACGTCACAGTGGCTCTGTCCACTAATTTATACAGTTAATAGTGGTATAAGGTAATCAGAGGCTTGTCCAATCCTTGAAGTTGTGCGTCATTTCCTTAAAGCAACGTTATGTAACCATCTTAAAATAACAGCTTGAAAATCATGTTGATGGTACAGTGTATTGTAATAGGGTGAAAAGTGTCTTCTGCACTATGTAACTTCAGTGAGAGGATAGGATCACTCTATTACATAGAGGTTTACTTCAAGGTACAAGTTTTTAAGACATAACATCATTATGGCATCGTGAGTTGTGTTTGTCATTAACACCTACATTACATCTGAGGGGGAGGTTTTCTGGGGTGTATATGCCTTCCCTGAACGCGCCCTGGGTGTCAACATAGGAGATTAATGGCAAACGTTTAATAAGAACAAAACATTTCCACACTAAAACTTGCTAGACACAAGAAGACAGGCAGGTAAATGAACAAAAAGCTGTAAATAAAGTTGCAAACCAAAGTCCATGAAATACAAACACCAAGCACAAAAGCTGGCAACCAAAACAGAGGGAGCAAAACCAAGAACAACGAATGCAAAAAAATAAATAAAAGCACAAACCAAAGAATCACTTACATTCAGGAACAAGGAGGACACAGGAGCCACAGGACTGAGACACATGACAAAACAGACGAACTGACCAAGAGTGAGGGGGGAAACACGGGCGTAGGACGACGTGCAGGTGGAGAGACAACAAGGCAGTGCTAACGAGGAAGATGTGAAACAGGTGTGGGAGAGAATCAGACAGGGTGAGAGCCGAGGAGGGAAAGTGAACAACGAGGGCGCATTCCAAACGGTATACTTGTTCTTTGTACTTTCAGTATGTACTGCAGCTGCTCTTACAAAGTACATACCGCTGCATGCTGTGTGCACACAGTTGGGACATACTGTTTCATCATGACAGTGTACCTTTAACTTTGACCCTCTTGCTCCTATATCCAATGCACATTTTTAAGTACAAAGAATGCATTACTTACACTTAAATGTGCTTTCATCTGCAAATGCTGTGTCTGTTCTTCTGTCAATGAGCTGTCAAATGTGTGTGTTCTCTCGACTTTGTTTATTGGGGACATACTTAATCTTTTTTTTTTCTATAATAATAGTATGGTAGTATGGGTATTGGAATGCAGGGCCGGAACACAGGTATCAAGAAGTTGAAAGAGGAAACATAACTACAAAATAAACAGAAAATAACCAAGTTTTAAAATACTAGATATATACCCCTGGGAGCTGAACCACCAGACCCTCTGGTCACAAGAAATATTTTCTTGCCTTTAGGCTATCACCATCCTGTTTTAGTTTAGGGCCATTTTTTGATGCAATCTGGTGTTAGATGTTTTAAAGAACAATCATTGCATCAGTAAGCTCTGCCACAGCCAATGCTGCAACTGCAGCCAGTGGTTCCGTTGATTAATGAGTCAAATCAAAAAGCCAAACTACAGTAACTAACTTCCCATTGCTCTCAAGATACGCGTACAGCTGGCCCTTTCACCTCACATCGTATCTTTGCCTGATGTGCCTCCTTCTGCCATCCTTCAACTCTCCTGGGGACGGACTTCACAGACCTCACACACACAATCTAGCACTTTTACTGTAGTCTACTTAAAATAATGTTTCTCATACGTCTTCCAGCCTGGACAGTGACGTCTCAGTCACATGCATGAACTTATCACAATGGAATACTGAATAAAACCAAAATAAAGCAGAATTAATTATCTTTATTTTACATAAATTACACTGCTCCCATCATCCAATGCATCCTCTTCATATACAAGTATACATAAACATTTATTGCACATGAAACTGTTACAACATATTCAAGTTCCTGTTGACAGTATCATGCTGGCCAGGAGAGGACATCAGTGAAAGAAACACAAAATGTGTCTCACAATCATCTTTTGCTTTTTTTTTTCAAATTTATTACTTTACATTGATAAAGCCATTAGTTCTGCAACAAAATATCATAGCAGTAATCCAATGCACTAAACACATCTTTCATCACATAGCATTCAACCATAAAGATGTGATCAACCAGATGATGAGAACATTCACACATACGCGCACACACTCACACGCACGCACACACACACACACACCCACACACACACACGCACACACACACACACACACACACACACACACACTTAAATGTAGTGTATGACTTGGCCTATCATTGAACATACATTAAAATTACACATGTAAGTTTACAGTGACATTTGTCTCCTGCCCATCAATACTGCTGTAAAAATGCATACTGAGTTGGATAAATTCTGATTGGACAATCAGGATGTAGAATCCCAAACAGCTGTGTGGTAGTGGGTAGAAGTCCATGTCTGACGTCCGGCATAACTAAGATTTCTGTGGCTTTTCAACACATTAGTTTGAAGTTGTTCTCACTAATATTTGTACACGATCACCACAATATATGTGTCCACAAGTGCTGCAAATCAAGTCCAGTCACTCTTGTCCTTATTTACTTCAATGGCTGCTGATATTTCAAGATATCTATAAAGGCAAGCGGGCCCGCCTCTCAAAGCTGCACAGTCTTAATCAAAATATTTAATCTTTTAAATCTTTCAATCAGAAAACACATAATATTGAACAATGGTGCAGATATCTGATGATGACCAAATCTTTTGGAGGATATCAAAATTTTAGGGCCGTAAAAAAGATAAGATGACAACCTAACATGGGGCAGATTGTAACCACTGAGTAACAGCCATTTCCTTGTATGCTAAAGAAGTGCCACTTCCATTGGGTTGCAATTGTCCAGTGCATTAAATGTCTATTACCATTTATGGGGAATAATCTAAACTAACAACACAGAGGCCAGCCTTGGAATATATCATAGAACAAAAGCATTTCTATATGGGGTGATTTGCATCTGGATCAAAACAGTATATGTGTGGAAGAAAAGCTGTTTTCCAAAACCGTTCTTGTTTTATTTTTTCAACTACAACAAACAAATGATGAAATGACAAGTGTCTGCATTTTTGTGCTCGGCCAGACAAATCAGTGCAGATGAACACGGTTTTGTTCTAGCAGAGTTTTGTCTTACAGCCTCACATCTTTCTGAGCATTATGCTGTTACCTCCATTGTTCTAAGCCCAGTGCAATGGGTTTCTTACTAAGGTAGCCCATTGCCGACTCCTCACCCATATGTAGGTGAAGTGTCTTCTTCCACAAAATATTTCTGGAGCTGCTTTGCTGTGAAGCTCCAGAAATGTTTCATGGACTATGAAGCATCACCCGACTTTCCATCAGGATGGGGGTGAGGAGATAACTCTTTTTACTGTTTGAATTCATGATATGAAAAGAAAATGCTATTTATAGTGTGGTGGTACATTTGGTTACCACATTGTTATTCAGTGTTGCTAGTATAGAGTCCAAGATCCAAATCCAAAAAAAACAACCCACACACAACTAATTCACAGGAAGTTATGCATCCATGTGCTGGAAGTGACGCAGGAGAAAAAAGCAGGGGCATGCATTCTTTACGTAGTGTTGAAAATAACATTTGATCCTGAATTTAGTATCACCGTATCTGAAGACAAACAAGTGTCTTGTTTCATCAAAAAAAGACATCGCACTTTGACACCTGCCAAAAGTGTGTTTGCTGCCCCCAGTGGTCAATAAATATGCACCTCCGTACAGAACTCTGGGCTTGCCAGTGCTGTCGTCATCACATCGCATCTTACTGAGCATGTTGTCTGTTTATGGAAATAAACAGGGAGTAAGTGCTCAACATTTTTATTGCTCCTTGAACGATGCAGGCTACCTGTTTGCCTTTACCATCCTGCTGATAAGTCACACATTCATTATTTTATAAATGTAGGCGTACGGTCCGCACAGACAGTCTGCTATTAGTACAGCTGATGTGTACTGTATGATGTGTCCCAGTTGTTGTGAGATGATTCCTTGTGGCTGGTGGCCCTGCAAGAGCATCCAGTCGTCATTGTGTTGGATTGAGGGATCTGACAGCTGGAGGGGGCTGCAACATAAGGCAACAGGCTGACAGAGCAGGCAAAACTGAAAAAATAAATACATGAATTAAACAAGTCCAGAGTAGGCTCAGCTGCACCTTCAGTTCACAAGTTCACGTTTCAATTGTCCCTTCATCTTTCTCTTCTGTCTTATTAGTACTCTTTTGTCTTTGACTCACTGCTGGTGCCCAAAGTCGAGATGACAATCGTTCCAAGTCCAGTGATTCAAATCTTCATGCCAAGCTTGGCTTTCTGTGGACAGGACACATCACATGGGTTAAGTATATTACACCTGTGTATCAATTTACTATGAACAGCACAAAGCTACATAAAAGAAGGGAATTTAAAATGAAAATCCATCTTCATTTCAAGATGAGATGAATCAATAATTAGTAGATTAATTTATTAATAATCATGAATCATAAAATAAAATGTTACAGATATTTCACAAAGCTGTGTTGTCAGTTTCCGTTAGTACGTTACGAAGCAGTGGAAAGATACATTTTTTAAGAGCTTGATTGTAACAATGATTGTCTGACCTTGAGGTTGCGTTAGGTTAAATAAAAAAATAAAAAAAACAAGGGTCAAAGGTCAACTTACGATGCCAGTGGCATGTTTGGGTTTGACGCTGTAGGCAGATTTCTCCTTGGCCTGTCGGAAACACTCCTCTGCTGCTTTTAACCTGCAGAATGTACAATGTGACTAGAGTTAATGTGGAAACACCTAAATGGACAACGATAACAGCAATGGTTTGGTGGTAATTCATTTGACTGTTCTTAATGTGGCAATCAGTGCATTTGTTTCAAGTACAGTTTAATATGTCTGGGACACAGACACATTAGAAAGAAAGGGAGAGAGAGAGAGGCAACAGCTGGTTGTAGATCAGCTTGTGTTAGTGTACCTCTCCTTGAGAATGACTTTGTTCTCCTTCTTCCACTGCTCCTTGAAGTCAGAGGAGAACTCGTGCCAGATGCAAAAGACAGTGTTGGGTGTGACCTCCTTGTCTCCTGCCTTGGCCTTCACTGAGAAGAACACTGTGAGCTCCAGGAACCTGACAGGACACAATCAGAAGCTTACTTAAAATATGCTTACTTTAAAAACATGACCACGTAGAGCCATGGCCATTTGTTATTGACCTGGATAATCATGGTGTAATGAATATGACCTGCCACTTTAAAGAAAACTTTTTTTGAGCTGGCATTTGAGTTTAAACTTACAAGAATATTGACTTGTACACATTTACACCAATCAGGCATAACATTATGTCCACCTGCCTAATATTGTGTTGGTCCCCCTTTTGCTGCCAAAACAGCCCTGACCTGTCAAGGCATGGACTCCACTAGACCCCTGAAGGTGTGCTGTAGTATCTGGCACCAAGATGTTAGCAGCAGGTCCTTAAAGTCCTGTAAGTTGCGATGTTGGGCCTCCATGGATTGGACTTGTTTGTCCAGCGCATCCCACAGATGCTCGACTGGATTGACATCTGAGGAAATTGGAGGCCAATTCAACACCTCAAGCAGCTATGCAGCCCCATACGTAACAAACTGGAATGCACTGTGTATTCTGACACCTTTCCATCAGAACCACCATTAACCTCTTCAGCAATTTGAGCAACAGTAGCTGTTGGATCGGATCACACAGGCCAGCATTCGAGTCGGCCACCCATGGCCCTGTCGCTGGTTCACCACTGTTCCTTCCTTGGACCACTTTTGATAGATCCTGACCACTGCAGATCGGGAACACCCCACAAGAGCTGCAGTTTTGGAGATGTTCTGACCCAGTCGTCTAGCCATCACAGTTTGGCCCTAGTCAAACTCGCTCAAATCCTTTCGCTTGTGCATTTTTCCTGCTTCTAACACATCAACTTTGAGGACTTTCTGCATAATATATCCCACCTACTAACAGGTGCCATGATGAAGAGATAATCAGTGTTATTCACTTCACCTGTCAGTGGTCATAATGTTATGCCTCGTCGGTGTATAAGCATATTCAAAGACGATCATGGACATATACACTATACAGTGTACATAGTTTACATATGTTGTCATATATCAGATTTATGTATGCTGGGTGTCTCAGAAGTTGCTTCTGGCCTGGATGTGGCCTGCGAGCCACCGTCTGAATAGGCCAGATGTATGGGGTGATTTCTATACATAAGAAAGGGGGTGGCTGATGTATGAAGTGTATTGGCCACTGTTATATATAGAGATCACAGCTCTTCTCAGTGTTTACTATTTCTCTTGGCAAAGTAAGCGGCTGAAACAAAACAGATAAAGGTGGATGTTCTTACAGTTTGTGAGTGCTGCTGAGTTGAGCTTCCAGAGCCTCCAGTTCACTTTTAGCTGAGAAGGGAGGAAAAATACAGGAGGTCAGTACAAAGGAAGAAACACGAGAGAGCAGTTGCGTTTGTTGTTACCCGTGCACTTTACAGTGATTCTGTGTCAAACACATAGCAATACATTTTCCAGGCTCTGTGGTAAAACAACTCATAATAAAAAGACTAATGATGAACCTCACTTGCAACTGGAAGATGTACAGATGTTTCTTTTATGTTTTTACATTAAAGTATCGCAGTTGGCTACATTGATGTGCCATATCCATCTATAATCCAGCTGTACTGTTAGTGCCGTGGGTGTGTGTGAAGAAATAAATCAGTCAGCTCACGCCACAATTGTCCATCCAACTCACTCTAACTCCTGTCTCTCTCTTCCCTTCTTCTTCCCTCTTTAGTCAAACTATGAGCTAACAGCTGCCTGAACAGCACCAACCAGCTGATATACCTGATACAAGAACAATTAAAGTTAAAATTAAAATGACTATGCGTCAAGGTTACAGCAATTGTATGAGAACATACTAAACTTATGTCTGTAGCATTACAGTATGTTTCAACATGTGTTTACACCATTTTGTCAACATATCCCATTTTCACTGTTACATTACATCCATAGTTTTTGATGGTGGTAATGCATCAAATACACTGTATAACACTGTGCCAATGACTGCCACACAACTGTTAGCACCTAAGCATGAATCATATACATTTTTTAAATGTTTGCACAGTATGTAGTTTCTGCTCAGTGGGTCTCTAAATCAAATGTTCATGGACGAGGTAATGTTTTAAAAATTGTATTTATGTTATGTTTAATCATGTTCACTGACTTCCTCCATCACTCTCTGACTTATAATCTGATGCTTTCCTGGAACTTATGATGACCTAAATGAAACGCAACGTTGCCTTGAACTAGATTATGAATTTCTCCAGGTTTGAACATTGTTGAAATGTTGAAGATAGTCTAAGCACACAACTCAACAAAATACATTTTAATGAAGAAATGTTACACATTATACCCTAAATTAGGACTGTATAGTTCTCAGGGGTGCACACAGTGTGTTTTGGTGGGAAATACTAAACGTAAGCAAAAATTTTGATGACAAGAAAACAACATAGAGCACTTTTAAGTATGTGCAACAAACACACTTGGTTATGTTTACTTTAATATTGTGAAGGGTGAAAAGGCAAACATCTCCAAAAAGGAGACACTGTCCTGCATTGGGGCTGAACGATGGCACTGGACAGAAATAATTTGGTGCATTTTTGTCCAATATGAAAATTACTCCTTTTGATTATAGGCTGTTTCGTGAGTTACCTTGTGCAAGGAAGTCATCCATCTTGTCTTTGAAAGGCTGCAGGTTATCTTCGTCTGAAACCTTGCACACCTTTTCAACCTCAGATGTACATGCTGATAAAATAATGGAGACAACAATTAGAGAAAGAGCATGTATTTTTTTTCCAAACTCAAAGGATATTACCGTATGGTTAATAAAGCTTTAAGGAACCCAACTTTTTGTCCCAATATTGTGAATGTATCACAGCTTAAAGCCTTGTATTGTAACACAATACAGCAGACAGCTATGCATGGTGAAATTGGGTGCAGTTGAGCTGGTAGTAGCTGCATCTGTGTGTGTGTGTGTGTGTGTGTGTGTGTGTGTGTGTGTGTGTGTGTGTGTGTGTGTGTGTGTG
>CAEMYA010000200.1:463386-502393 GCA_903131615.1 Diplodus sargus
GTGCGTGTTTGTGTGTGTGTGTGTGTGTGTGTGTGTATGTGTGTGTGTGTGTGTGTGTGTTACCTCTCAGGTCCTTCCTGAGTCTAGTCAGGTCTTTCTGAAAGTCTTCAAACTTCATCTGTGAAGCCTGGAAGAGGTCGTGAGGTTCAGGGAGTGGGTACACACACGTCTCTCTACCAGCGTCCTGGTGATGGACAGACGAAGGACACAGAAAAAAAATGAATAAATAAGTAACAGACAAAGTTTCGAGTTTTGCCTTCATGTGTTTTGTTTTGCATTTGACTTCCTCCTATTGTGTCATTCCCCGCCCTGTTCCTGTGTCCACCTGTGTCTTGTTAGTTAATCAGCCCCTGTGTATATATAAGCCTGTGTGCTCCTGGTTGGCTTTGTCGGTCCACCCTGTGTTTTCCTCCAGTGGCTCTCCGTGGTATGTTCTTGGTTTTTTGCTCCTCGTGTTCTTCCTAATTTGTACTTCACTTGTAGTTGTACGTTTTTTTTGGTTGCTCTTATTTTCTGGATTTGCATTTGGGTCCTCACACTTTTCATCAAAACATAACAGTTACAGCGTAGGAGGAAGTATAACAGCTAAAAAACTTACCTCATCAAAGTGCCTGAGGTAGTATGCAACAATGTAAGACAGAAGACTTTTCATGCTGTCCTGCATGTGGAGACAAGAAAAATATTGTAGTGTTACAGGAATGAAGAGGTGTTTCTCTTCAGTTATTTCATCTGGGCTTAACAAAATGATATACAGAGGTTTTGTCCAACATTTGTCCCAAGTGAGCAACGCCATACAGCTTCATTTAGACACAGCAGCCTCATACGGTGTGAAAACGTCACCTATTCTGCGATGCTGTGCTTGAATGATAATCTTGGTCAGCTAAACATGGAACATAGGCTTGAAAAGTGTGAATAAAGACAAGATTTTCATTAATTTCTCAGAGAATAATGCATCGATTTCAAAAATGGGTATCAAGCACAATTTAACATGAAAGTGTTTGGCCTTGGCAGAGGTGTGCTGTCTACTTAGCGCTTAGCATTCAAGTTTAATTTTAGGTTTTTTTTCTGCTTTTATTTGACAAGTGGAAGCGCAGAGAAAGGTAGGAAATATGAAGAAGACGGGCTATGACGATATCAGATTTTCACTACATGATTATTGTTTCCAAACAAATTCAGGATAACGATTTTATCAGGATATCATAAAATAGTAGCTATAATACAAGATATAAAAAAATACTAGCAATCAAACTAGATATAAATATATCTTTAACTCAGTTTACTGTGTGCATTGTCTTTTTTTCCCCCTGTAACCAGAACTGTAAAAAAAATTAATTCAAGTGTACAAAAAGAATAATTACTATCTGCTGCTCAATTACTAGTGAAAAGGAAACAAGATGAGCTGATAAACAAAGCATCTTTGCCGTATTCGTCAGATGATATTATTATATATGTATTACAACACAACATCAATATTTCTTTTTTAATATCACACATAATGAAGTTTGTTAAAGTAGGTTCGGGAACTAAGACCACGCCTCGTACGCATCCCATTTCCGCACCAGACGTACTTAAGCACACCGCATCCGTTTCCTTCTCCTTGACTCAGTCTTCACATCCTTCCCCCCCAAACCCCTTTTTCTTTTCCTTCTATTCTCTCCTCCATCTCATTACAGGAACCACTGGGGATCATTCCCATAAAAGGGAAGCGTGGAGACGGTTCCCCCATCCAGAGTCTCGGCTTCCCGAATCCACTCTCATTCCACCGCGACCGACCTACACCGGTCCACCAACCTTCTCCTCCATCGCACCGCCTACAACCTGACTCCCCCCTTCATCCCTTCATCCCTCCATCCCTTCATCCCTCTACCCTCGACCCTAACCTCATCCCTCCAACCCTCTATCCCTCCTCTCGAACCCTCAATTCATCCCTCTTACACATCGTCGATCCTACAAATTCATACCGTTCAATTAACCTCTCTAAATTCATATCAGTATTTGGCGTGGTATGTGTTAGTGAATTGTGAATATCATGGTCCATTAAATATAACTGTTTTTTGATTGCAGTAAAAATAAAGATTATCGTTATTATATTATTGCACACTACTGCCTCAAAACCACGAGAGAGGAATAATCGCATTTCTTACTGGAGGGCACTGTAGGGGGCACTTTATCTGGTTTTGCCCCTCCAAAGTCCTCCACAAGTCACCTTACATATTGCTATTAAAGTGAGTTGCCAGTCACAGTAGTGCTGCTTCTACACTGGACATTGGTCAAGTAAAGCACACGGCGTGGACAGGTAATTATTTTTTTCCTGAGTGAGAATGTTCATGAATAGCTATATAAATAAAGATAGGGTCAAACTATGATTAATATTGCCATGTAAATAATAGTTTTGGTATAAGTATACAAGAAGCAGTATTTGAACATGTTTCAGCATCTTTCCCTCTTTACTCACACTGCTCTTGACATCTTTGAGTTTGGGCAGGATGTCAAGGCTGAAACCATCAGCTTGGCCTCTGGTTCGGTTTCCACCATTCATGAAGTTACCAAAGGCCAGAATCAGACCAAGAACCTGCTTCACAGTCTCACTGTCCTGCAGCGTCTGCAGAGGTGACAGGTGTACACACCAGAGATACAAAGTGAAGGGGAGGAGAAAACACAAATGAAGAATGGCACAGAGTGTTGACAAAAACACCTCATACTTAAGTTTAATCCGACACATGTGAGAGAGGGTTTCCATAAGTGGCGGGCAAAGTGTTTTTGGTGCTGATGCTTCATATTTAATTCTTCTGCTGTGCATGCAAAAGATTTCAAGGGATACTTGAGAGTTTTTGGAAAATACACTTATTGTTTTTCTTTTGGAGAGTGAAATGACGTGTGTCAATAATCTCATGACTGTGCTGTAAAGGCAAGCTTTACTGATATTCAACCAGCAGTGCATCATTACAGAGTGGATGGTAGATGCAAATGAACCATGTTAAACTACCTGCACCCACAGGTATCTGCCAGATGACGCAAATGACATTATCAAAAATGTAATGTCTTCACTAAAACCTGTCAGGAAGTAGTTCTTTACATAACTTCACACACAGCATGTTGATTGAAGAGTTTTAGTAGTGATGGTGGAAGTACTTATGAACTTCAGACTGATCCAGGATGTTTTCCCCTGATTCTAGTCTTTATGCTAAACTAAGCTAACCATATGCGTGTTACAGATCATCTGAATGTTCTCAACCACATAAATCAGACTGATTTCTTTTTAAGAATGTTTCTCTATGTTCCTATGCCTCACAAGCTTCTTCACCTGCAAGACCATCTAAGGCCTTGACAGCTGATGTAACAGTTTGTTTGCACAACCAAACAATTTCTGTACAAACTCTCCAAGGGAAGCTCATCTGCATTCTTGTTTTCCTCACCAGGGTCTTGACCTGACTGCAATTTTTTAGGATTATCAACCACTCAGATTTGGATTTGACTGGGAAACTTCCCTGATAGCCTCTTGTCTTCCCATCTCATCCAAGAGAAAAAGGACCAATCCTTGGACAAATAGTTTGCATACTTGGATCTAAATTGTTTCTGCTAAATTAATATGTCAGTATTACTTATCTCGACTCTACAACAGGAGAGTTTTATTGGCATCAAGTGAACCGGACTGTTATCTCACTGGACGAATAATTAGCGGGTTGATTAATAACTATTATCAGCATCAAAAGTGTTGCATTTATATTTTTTGTTGAATGTGTTACAGACATCGAGATGATTAACCCTGTATTCCCAACAGCATCTCCAGAGTGTTATTTCCTCCACAGTTTAGAGAGTCCGACTCACCTTGCATAACCTCAGCAGTGTGTCCAGTTTTCTCGTTATGGACGACATGCACTCAGAGAAGCTGGACTGGAAGAGGATGCAGAACACTCGGCCAGAGAAGTTTGGGATCAAGGAGAGCTGGTAGAGAAATCTGCAACACAAGAGAAAACACCAGCTGCATGTATACTGCCTGCTCTCTGTTCTCTTATTCCATCCTGTGCGTCTACATTTTAACAGAATGTCACACAGCATTCACGATTATTGTGTTGAGGAATCAGAGGAGAAACACCAACTCACTGCTCAGGTTTATCCAGAGGTTTGGCATTCTCTTTGTCTTTTGAGGACTTGATGTGCTTGTCAATCTTGTCCAGCTCCTCCTGTTGTGCCCTCTGAGGGATAGAGACAAGAGAGTGACTCCACCTGTGTCCACATTCACACAGTTCATGCTGACAGTAGAAAGTGTTCAAACTCTCACATTGTAGGCCTCCTTTAAACAAAAAATGAGAACCTTATCGACAATGCTAATAATAATAATAATAATGCAAGGATTAAGATAATGTTATCCTCTGTAAGAAAACATTACACTGAATCCAAGTGTGTGAGTCATGTCTGTATGTTCAGAGTAATGACTCAGATAAAAACTGAATCTCTGACATTAATTGTGACACTCAGGTGTAATATACATCTCCATGAGCTGCAGATTCGGCACTCTTGCAGCGACAGCTGCTGACTGTGTTGACTGTAAGGCAAAATCAGCTAGCCCAATTACAACAGGGTTATTTCGTACCAACTCACACAGCCACTCCATGTTCATGTCAGAGACTTTCTCAAAATAATTCATGTAAAAGAAAACTAATATGAAATTCATGGGGCCCTGCAAACTCCTATAGCTGTACTCCAAACACTTTTTAGTTATGTTGTTTGTTTGTTTTTTTGGTTTGGCCCCTTAAAGTTTAATTTAAGTATTTTGTGATTTTTTTTGTGTGTATTCTAAATCTCACCAATCGCAAAATTTTCACCAGAAATAGTAGAAGAATTCTCCTGAATATCAAATAAACTAATAATTTACATTGAGTTAATTTACAGTGATTACAGGGAACGTTCAGTTCTGGTTGATTCTGGTGGCCCCTTCTGACCAAAGCGGTACAAAACCATCACCTACTGTTGTAAAGATCTTTGCTAGAGCGTGCTGTAATGTATTTAAATTTCATATTATATTTTTTTCATTTTATATACAATCGGACCCAGCACCGGAATTCAAATTAACTATAAAAAATCAGCAGTCTTTTCAGTGACCGGTCATTTATAATCATCAGAGGAATTTGGTGTGTTTCATAAACACTTAAAAGTTCTGCGTAGTCACTTTTAATAGTTGTTGCATAATGTTTACGGTAAACTAATGAATAATAATCATTTTTTTAACTGAAAAAAGATTGGCTCTCGTTATTTCATCGTCAGGCAAGTAAAATAAACTGTGGAGAGTGTGTGTTGCTCACATTTTCATAGAGGGCCTGCAGGGTCTCCAGGTCAACTACTGTGTTGTCCAAGTTCAGGATGGCTTAAAGACAGAGATGGAGAGGTCACAGGTCATAACTGCTTGCACTGATCACTCTATTCAATAACAGCGTTCTTCTTTAACCATATACATTACGGTGAAGGGAAAAGCTGCAGGAAAGTGCAGATGGAGAAGATGAAATAATGTACAAATATAAAGAACAATGAAAAAGAATATTTTCAAGTCCTCTAAATATTAAACCGATAATAAACAGATAAATAAGACTCAAGTTTTTTTTTAATTATTCTCTTGGCAGAATATTTTTCTCTTGGAAAAAAAAGCTGAATATGAGACTTAATGGCTTGTCGAGACAGATCTTTTCCTCTGTGTACTCTGGGTGGCATACGTCTGCCTAAATTATTATTTCTTTTTTGAGGAATAAGAACCCCGTATTACTGTTTGTACATATCAAGCTATTATAAATAACTAAAGCCAAAAAACAGATGAACTCACCATGCTGGATATCTTTCATGTCAAGGTGCAGGGAGGACATCAGTATTCCTACTGCCTGAGAACGCTTGTTGTTTAGGAGCTTCATTACCTAAAAAAAACACACAAGTCTTTCATTTATTCTATTGCTGATTACATTGACAAAAAACATGATTATTTGGCTCTAATGCAGCAATCTGCTAAGTAACTTGTAACCAAAGTTATCAAATGAATGTAGTGGAGTAAAAGGTACAATATCTGCCTTCAAAATATAGTGGAGTGGAGGTTTACAGCAGCAGAAAATGTAGGTAATGTAAAATGGACCTCAAAAATGTAGTAAAGTACAGGACTTGAGTCAACATATTTAGTTACATTCCATCCGATGCAGCACATCCTATGTGTCACATGATTTGCTGCTTATTTGGCTCTAAGGAGTACATAATGTAATTAACGACATAATGTAAGAGGATTGAAATTCAAAAGGCCCACATTTATAGAGAACTAAAACTGCCAAAATGAAAATAGTAAGAAATCATTGCATGGCTCAGTTAATAAATGATTATGCCATTAAATGTAACAAAATGATATTATTAAAAATAATAATGCAGACATTGATGAATTTATAAAATGTGACACAAATTCCTGTTTTAATTTGCCTAGTCCTGCCTTACTGTGCTCTGATTGTCCCTGAAGGACATGTCCCCTGATTAACATAGGGAAGCAGAGCTGCATATAAAAATGTAAAAGGAGAATACAGAAATAAATAAGTTTGAAGAAATAATTGGGTAGAAATGCAAAGAGGAAATAACACAGAAGTAAACAAATAAATAAATACATTTATAAAAACAAATACATTTAAAAAAATTTAATGGAAGATAAACTAGGTGAGTTAATAAACAGGGGAATTAAAGGCAGGGTTTGTAAGAAAAGTTTAATTCTAAGTCTTATTTCCAACTGGTCAAAAACTGGTGCTTTGGGTCGGCGACTGACCCGTCCTACAATCCCAAGGCATCATTATTTGACGAGTGAGGAATTAAATCTAAAATCAACTTTTCTTACACCTTTAATTCAAGGGTGAATAAATACAAAAGCAAATTAGAACAGAAATATCAGTTTATGTCACATTTAATAAATCAATTAATGCAAACATTCATTTCTGATATTATTCTATAATGCATTTATTAGCACATTAATTTATGTATTGATCCATTTATTTATTCAATTGTTTTACTTATTTTTTTAAGCAGGTCCCCTATACAATGCAACACATTACACATAATTCATGTTTTGAAAGTGCATTTCCTGCACAAGGAAATAATCCCCTGGGGACTGTGAATCCCCACAATAAGATTTTAAGGCCATTTAGCCAAAAGCTGTTGGCTACTGTTCGCATTATATGGACTTTATATGTGATGAAACTGTGATTATATATGTAAAGCAACATTATGTTACCTTAAAATAACAACTTCAAAATCATTTTGATGGTACAGTAAGTCTTGTAAAATAGTTATTTGTGTCTTTGTTTCAGCTTAGTTTCATTTGCTGTTTCATTTCAAATTCAGAATAGAATTTAGTGAGTAAGACAATAAGAATATTTAAGTGATATACATATTAATCCATATCAAACTTAAACGTTTTGAGAAAGACATAGAAAGAATAGGTTCAAAATCTATAATTGGTTGTAGTTGACTCTATATTTATGCCAATACTACATGTGCATTAGCGTGGAATACATGTTTCACCATTGGTGCTTATTGCTCAAACGCAGTTGAAGTTATTGAACAGTTTTTCCCAGATGTTGAACTTTTAATATGAAGATGCTGACAACATTATCATCACCATCTTGTTGCTGCTGCTGCTGCTGCTTACATTCAAATTCAGAAAATACACTACATACTTTGTGTTGTGCAGCATTTAGTGTTAGCACCCTGTGTTTTATAATGAAGAATCACCTTGAACCCTGAATGCACATATTGTAAACATACGTAAAAGACACAAACCTGTTTGGCCTTGGACTTGGTGATGGTGTCGGAGAGGGGCTGCTTCTTCACCTTCACGGCCGATTTGGAGAACAACTCTACAAACTCCTCAAAGTCCACATCAGGCTCCTCAATATTCTCCCACACTGTTGAAGAAGGAGCCTCCCTGAGAAACACAGGAGAAGCAAACTATAATTATCCCCCCTCACCATCTTCACCTCTGAATTCAAAACATTTTCGCATAGATTTTTATGAATTGTGGATGTGACCTGGTAACAGTCCCTGTAGCAAGGAGACAACATCTGATGTGATTGCTTATTTTGATGACATACAACATCATGAGGTGTTCAAATCCTCTCTGAGTATCTTGGTTTTACATGGAATACAAAAATATCAAGAGACAAACTAAAACATCTTAACTCTGCACAAAGGATTAATGTTTAAAAATGTGCCAACCTATGTTATTATGTCTGCAGGTGTTTTTTAAGTAGGGTACAATCTAGGATTTGAGTATTAAACTTAAATAAGATCAGATCCGTTCTTTGAAATGTGACTTCTTGCTGTCAGATCTTTTTCTGCTCAACAAACAGACTGCAGCGTTTTCTTGAGGCTATTTGAGCTACAGCGTCTTAACTTTTTGGCTGTCAGCTGGATCCTGGTCCAGTAGAGGGGCTTCATGGGTCTGGGTGGCTCTACTATAGCCTTCCTGGGTGGTTTCTCCTGCGTCAGACCCAGAGCAAACAGGCCCAGTGGGAGAGGAGGAGGCAGGGAGCCCAGAGCCCCTGGTGGAGCCAGAGGAACACACATGCCTCCTGGTGGAGGCGGGGGAGGAGGTGGTCCACAGCCTGGAGGTGGTGGTGGAGGAGGTGGGCCTCCTACTCCTGGTAATGGTGGCGGAGGTGGAGCCATGCCGCCAGGAAGAGGAGGAGGAGGAGGGGGTGGGGGTGGAGCCATGCCACCAGGAAGAGGAGGAGGAGGGGGAGGTGGAGGTGGAGCAATGCCACCAGGAAGAGGAGGAGGAGGCGGGGGTGGAGGTGGAGGTGGGGGAACTGCTGAACCAGGAGGTAATGGGGGTGGAGGTGGAGGAGCTGGCATCGAGCCCCCTGGTAATGGTGGAGGAGGTGGAGGAGGAGGAGGTGCCACGGTCTGTCCTGGTAAAGGAGGAGCTCCTCCTGGAAGAGGAGGTGGAGGAGGCGGGGGAGGCTGCAGCTGACAAGAACACGGAAAGCCATCCTGCCTGGGTGGAGGCTGCGGGAAGCCCTTGTCTCCACCCGGCTCAGTACAAGGCACTTTGAACTTAAAGCTGTCATCCATGGGTGAGGTCTGCACAGACTTGGCCTCCAGGCAGCCCAGAGTGGCCGCTGCTTCAGTCTGCAGGTGGGCGTCACACACATCCCTCAGCAAGCTGTCCTCCCCTCCACACTCCCTGTCTGTGGTGGAGGGGGGCGCGTTCACGCTGTCTCTGTCCAGCAGAGGGGGCTGTCGCTCCAGCTCTGCTATCTTAGTCCTGAGGTCTTCTATGGTTTGTTCCAGCTGTTGGATGACGTTGACGTGTTTTTCTTTCAGTTTTGTAGAAGGAAGAATGCACTCCGCCTGCAAATAGGAGACAGTCGTGAGCAAAAATACAGCAAAAATCAGAGAAGTCATATGTGTTGGAATCACTTCCTCAGAAAAACAAATCTTCATGGGACAAAATCAAGTCATATGTATAAAATATCCTATAGGATGGTAATTTAGCTAACATTTATGATAATGGCTGCAAGTGACTTTCCTGACTTGTTCAAATCAATAACTTTCAGATCAATACTCAGCTCCTTAGACTTTTCCATTGTAGAGTTTGTGGCTGAGTCTAATGGCCTATTAAAATTGACCCAGAAAAGTCAACTGCTGTTATCAATCACAATCACTCAGAGGAAGTTAAGAGGCCATGCAACAAAGAAAGTCCGACTCACAGAACTTTCCATAATCACCTAAATGTATTATTCAAGTTGTTTTTTTTGCATAAAATCAGGATGTTTTCTGTGACAAAGTAGTCTGTATTCCACTCATTCCATCACAGAAAAATAAGAGCTGGAGAAATCATTGGAACTCAAGATTGCCATGATATGCATGCTCTTTACAAGTTAATGTAAATGAAGTATGTAAATAATGATTTTATAAGAAAGAAGTCGTAATATTTAAACTGGCAATAGACAAGTCTTTTGTTTTAACTTATCATTAAAGTAAATACTGCTTACTGTGTAATCGCTTTAGAAAAATGACACCGTCTGCGTACCGACTGGTTCCCATAAGTCTCGCTTTCACTATGCTATTCATTTAAACACTGTGAGGGGGGGATTTGAAAAGTTGTCTGATTCCAGTTAAGGTTTGAAAATATCACAATAAATTGTATTGCTAAGATTAGATTTGCTTGATTAGATTACATGTTTTAGCATTGCTTGTCAGTCCAAACACTTAATATTTCTTTGTATATTAATTGTGCTTTGACTGCACAATCAGTAGCTCTGATTTATGTCCTAAATATGTTTGTATCTGTACTAAATGTGGGGCAAAAGTGAGACCAATGGAAGCACAACATTAGGCTCTTTTTGGCCAAATTTGACTCTCTCCGGCTCAGGTGTTTTGCTACAAGAAATGCCTGTAAAACATGTTGGTCTGTTATAATAAACTTATACTTACTTACTAAACTTAATCATACTTAATACATAAAGGCTTCTTCATATGAAAACACAACATCACTGGAGTTCTTCACAACTTCTCAGATTGAAGACAAAGTGCTCTCACGTATTACCCAGACTACCCAGAGTCCATTGAGATGATCATAACTTCACGGTAGAAGAAAACACTGTATACATATCAGAGAAAAATACTGTGATTTTTTTAAATTTCAAGTATCAGGTAGTATCAGGGCTGCACAAGCTTTTTGCTGTGCAACCACAACTGGTTGTGTAGAATTACCTTGATGATGTGCTCTGCTTTTGTTTTCTAGTTGGGTTTTTTTTTTTTTGTCTTTTGTATTCGATTAAAAAAATAATTTGAGTCTCAGGCTTTAACCAAAGAAGAGAACATTTTAATGACTAACCTCTTGGCTTTCCTTTTGCTGTTGCCTTGAACCCAAGACGGCTGCATGGTGTTCTGAACAAACAGACACATCAGCAGGTCAGTACAATACAGTACAACAGAGACACTGTTCGGCAGGCTCAGAAGTCTCCTGTTGGGTAACTGTGAACATGAAGTTACATTTTAAATTGGTTGATCAAGTATAGTTAGCTCTGCTGATACATTGTGATCTGCTGATGGACCCAGTACCACTGTCTCCTAATGGTATGGCCAACAGCCAGTGAACACGAAGAAGCAGGACCACTTTTTTTCTGCATGATAATACATTGTATTTGTAATCTGATCTCTTGACTTTGATGTCTGCTTCAGCCAGTTAGTTGCAGGGTTTCAAAAACTTAACACCAGGTTGTAAAGCAGTGATGTCACTGGGTTCTGGAGTGTACCCCTCAAGGTTTGAAGTTAAACTACTGGAGGGCAGCAAAATCAGGTTTATCAGGGGGGTGTAGTTACTCTTTAAAACTGTAAAACAAGGGCAATACATAACACCCTTGGGATAATATGTCCTTATCAGGATAAGATGTCCCTTATCAGGATTCGATGGATTAACTTTTGAAATTATGGATTGCTCAAAGAGCATCACACCACTTATACCATAGTCACTACCAGAGAGAAAAAAGATAGGACCATTATTTTTTCACAATCAAAATATAAAGTATTTCACTAGCAATAACTCAATTTCCCTGGCCAAACCTGGGGGTTTGATAGCTGTAACAGTTATTATATTCCCATAAAGTCCTTATGCCGTGGAAACATCCATTTGAGATTCAAAGTCAATGTCAAGGTGTCTGTTTATCTGGAATTAATTGACACCATGCAGCCAATCAGAACTGACCCAGACCATGGTATAAAAGGACATTAACACTGTTTCTGGATAAGCTTTGTTTGCATCTTCTATAAAAGAGATGGCTCCCTGCAATAAGACAGTGAGCAGGTTGGCATTTATTTATCTCCAGCTGGGAAACGCTGCCCACCATGGAGCAGCAGGTAATTTTCAGTCATAATATTTTCACACAGGCAGACAAATCCTCGCCTGGGGCCTAACGATAATGTCATTCTGCTCATGTTTACAAATTCTCTGACTTCACTCAGCACAAAAATACACAATATACTGAAAATGCTCACTCACCTCGATTGTCCTCTAAAAGATGCACAAACATGAAGATGGAGAAACCCCATAAGAAAAGTAGAAAAAAGAAACAAAACAAAAATATCAGAATCATTTCATAAAACTGAATAGAGGCCAGGCATTAATACGTTTGATACATTTGGAGATCTCGTCTTTTTCCTCAAATAAATTGTTTATGTTTATGACTGAACTTTTGAGATGCTGAACTTTGACAACTGACTAAAGAATAAAAGACAGCTCATATACAGTATGTTGTAGAAAGATGCAAACAACTATTATCTTCATTAATTAGAAATTCTAAACACTATATACTGTGAACAGGTTTAATACACTGAAAGTGCGTACAACTCCAAATCAGTGTTAGTGTTATAACTTTTAAAGTCATAAATCCACAAGTCCTGCTGTATTATCAGCCCTGCCGACTCAGCAGAAGGTAATATACATATACTGTTCATACATACAGGATATGTGCAAGCGTAGTTCTTACCCGCCTCTGTGGATTTGAGTCCAGTCTTACTGTCTGCTCCTGGCTTGGCTGGAGGCCAGGGGCCCTTCAGCTGCCCTGGTAGTTTCACCTCCAGAGGATCCAGAGAGTGTGTCGGCTGGTTGACTGCTGCCCATGTATACAACTGGTCATGCTGGGAAACACAACTTGTTCAAAATGGTTTGTATTTCATAACGGATCCAATGACAGGTATTACAATCAACTCTGTAACATGTTAGTAAAAAAAAAAATAGATTGGGGACAGAGATGGTGCACTAACAGAAACAAGTAATAACCATATATATGCATAACTATACATACACGCACACATATATATGTGTATATATATATAGGAACTGTCTGTCTCAAAATGTTCTGTAAAATGTTTGTATTTAATCCCTGACTGAAATAGAGATTGTTTCCACTATCCAAAGGGATGAAAGTGGCACATACACACTTCTTCAGTGTTGACAGTTGACAAACCTCAGTTTCACCAATTCATGCTGGCCATGTGAAACAACATGCTAACGTTTCAGCCTGTTTTATATGTGATTTCATATTTTAATCAATTTGAGCATTGAACATTTTGGTCAATGTAATATTTAAGATTTTGTCATAAAGCCTTCGATTTATATTGTGTATCACGTTTTTATACATGTTTCAACTAGTTTTTGATGATTTGTAAAGTCAATTTCTTTCTTCGTCATGCCACAGTGCTCTTTCCATATACAAACATACATAAAAACAACTTGCATTGTATATAACCTGAAAACAAAGTTGGTTAAAAATACGCGGGAGTTTGACTACATACATGAAACTTGGTGGGTGCTGTGGTGCTGATGTGGGTGGTGCTCCCTCCTAGCTGCTCTCTGAAGCAGTCAGTGAACGGCAGCAGGAGACCCATGGCCAAGATTCTGGAGCACAGCCTTTCAGCTTCCTCCGGCTCCTCCTGCTGCTGCTGCAAGAACAGCTTCTCCAGCAGAGTTCGACCTGTTCGACAGGTGATAAAAACAAAGCAATTTTCTGTAATCCCAGATGCTCTGGATATATTTACCGTATTTTCTTTAAATCCCCACAGGTAGAGGTAAGTTCCATCATCATCATCAATTTGTGTTACAACACCACTGTTGTTCAAAACGACAGCCCTTCAAGCTAACTAGAGGTACTTTTATTCTGCACCTTTCCACAAGCTCTGAAGATGTATATTTTTTGTATATTTTGGGTATGAAATGTATAATACAAACACATTTGCCTTACTTTGCCCACTATTAACTTAAACAAGAGCACATGAGCAGACAAAGGTCAATGAAAAAAGGTTGAGCTTGTCTCCAGCTGAAAATATCTTTATGCATGTATTGATTGCCAACTCCTGAACACAAATGCCACCAGCAAGCGAAAGCTTGACATCTATTTTTAGAGAACTACCTAAATGTTTTTAACATAGACAGAATCAGAGATGCCAGGTATTGATCTTTTAGTGGATCTATTTAAATGTTTTCACTGGCAGTAGTATTGAAAACTCGTTTTCAGCTTTCCTTTGTCTACATCCTGCCAGAGGCCACTAGTTCTTTGGATGACCAGTAACATCCTACGTATGCTGACCTCGAGCTGCTCACCTCAAGATTTAGAATCAGATTACATACATTTTAAATGTCCTCTGAGCCATTAATGCACACTAGTGAATTCTCTCTCTTTCTTATTGTTTCCCCGGGAAACAATAATCATTGACTGGATTGAAATTGAGACCATTCTGTACCGACCTGTGAAGATGTCCTGGAAGCCGCAGGTAGAAACCTGTCCACAGGAGGATCTTCTGGTAGCACAGATGGGTTGGCTGCCTCCTCCTCTGTAGCCCAACAGATATTCTCCTGAACCTCCGGGGCTTCCTCCATCCTCCTCTCTGCTCCTCAGCCTCCTCTCAAGCTCCTCAGTCCAGTCAGCTGAGCGACTCAGAGTCCCCGCGAGGCTTCGAGAGCGCTGCCTACGAACTTGGTGACCGTCAGCCATTGTCCTGTCAAAATTTGCATTTTAGGTTAGCTTTACTTTGAAAGCAGATCACTCATGCAATTAAATATATAGGTTACATTACAGTGACAAAGTTTTCAGTGTTGTTGCCTATTCAGTATTAATCTTGAAATTTAACACAGACTTGGATGCTGGCGTGTTTTACAGACTTTAGTTTTGGTTTTTCATTTAGACATTTATGAAAATGAACTTAAAAACCTGTCTGGGGACTTTTTAACATTTTAAAATGTTAAAAACAACCCAAAGAAAATAGGATCCATACAGATTGTGTTGGGTAATCCCAGCCTCCAGAGCCCCAACATCCCAAATTGCAAATGCTTCACTGTAGCTTGTAAAAGCATAAGTGTACACTCCATCTGAAGTGGGTGCATTCGCTTAAAAGTGTGTTGAGGGTGAAAATAACATCTTTTCACAGCAATTTGAGATCTTGGGTCTTCCAGAGCTACTTCAGTTGTTTAGAAGAATGCGGCAAAGCTGGTTTGCTGTAAAGATCCAGACATCTTTTGTGAACTATGCATGGAGGTGAATAGATAATGACAATAATTTTCAAACTTTTGAACTTTTTTCCTTTAACATTCCTCGTGGCTTCATTCAGATTATATTTGTCGACAAATCCTCCCATTGCTGTTTCAGGCCACTAACAAGCCCATCAATCATCTCACCAAGATTGAATCGAAGGAAATTAATCAGCAGCCTACCTGCCTGTGCACCTATGCACCAGGATATTCTACAGATGCTAAGATTAAGGTAGCTAGTCACACAAGAGTGGCAGAGAAAGTGCAGCTAAAATTTCCCAATATTAACATGCTGGCTTAACAGCAGCTAGTACTAACTAGCCATGTTCTTTGTTTACATTCAATGTGATAATGTTAGCTGTTTAGCTGTGAGACATTAGGTGGTTGGATATAGTAAGCAATGAAAACGGCTGCATTGGGCTCAGAGTACACACCCCATGAGCCTGCTAATCAACGGCTAACACAGTTAGCACAAAGCACATACCCACAGCAATAAGCAATAACTGCTCTCCTGGGTAGCCTGCTGGACTGAGGTATGTTTTTGAAGGCTATTTTGCTTTTGTTACTCATATTTTTTTTGTTTTTTTTTACAATTAGCAGAGTTGTTTATTTATGTATCTATTAGGGGGGAAAAGCTAAGTTAGGTTGTTGAATGTAGCATATAGGCCAGCGAGAGCTACAGGGGTCAGAGTATACAGCTAGCATGCTATGTGTATTAGAGGATTGGCTCTCGAAGGGGGCCTGGAGGGAGGATGCTGGACTTTTTGTTGCAGACTTTCAAAATGTAGTTTACTCTTGCTGATTTCGAAAAAGCTTGCCAGCAATAGTAATTATTTCAGCTAGCCAAATAGGCAAATGCTGAACAAATCTTGTGCTACTTTTGTCTATTTGGATGGTATTTGGCCACAGTTTTTGTTAACTGCACGTTGAGTGTGAAATTAGCCTTGCTTGAGAAGCCATAGCGGGACTTAGTTGTTTGGTTGGTTTAATTACTTCATAGTTTAATTTTCATAGCTTTGAGTATTTCTGTAAATTCGGATAATATATATTAATAAAGCTAACTGCTGAGATCTGGGAACAAGGTGACATAGCTACAGCATTTATCTATAGGGCGGCTGTGGCTCAGGAGTAGAGCCAGCGTCTTGTTATTTAAAGGTTGCTGGTTTGATTCCCCTGGTCTGCTTGTCGATGTGTCCTTGGGTAAGATACTGAAGCTCGAATTGCTCCTGATGTGCTGGTCGGCACCTTGCATGACAGCCACATCAGTGTATGAATTACTATGAATGAATTGTTTTGGACAAAACATCGGCTAATTACTGTAAATCACACTTTATTTGGAGGTAAAACCCACAACACACAAACTGGTAAATCTTGTTTTTTTCCCCATGTTTGACTAACCTGGAGGTTTTTTTACAACATGTCTGATCATCACACTCCTCATGCTTCTCTCCTTATCTGAGTCAGACAGTCTGACCTGTTTCTGGCACGACATTCCCAGACCCCGACAATTAACCCTGTTTGTGTTTAGCGTTTGGAGTGATGCCCAAAATAATCGAAATCAGATGCAAACCAAAGTAGCCTAAACTTTAATTATCGTTCTATCGATCCTATCGATCTCACAAACTGAATCCCGTTTACCTACAACCTTGATTAACATTGCCTGATGAGGGTAAAAACTAAATCTGAGTTTATGTTAAGAGCACACAGAATCATCTGTGCTATCATACCATCATTTGAAAAGTTAAGAAAAGCAAACGTTTCAACATCATAATAAACATGCTGTAACACCACAGATACCTGTGGAGGTGATGGTGGGCTCTGCGCGGGGACAGGGGGCTGTGGGAGGGGGACAGGGCTGGGGACTGTCCTGGGGAGCTGAGCTGTCTGGTGGTGGTCTTGATATAGGAGGGGAAGATGGGGGGGTAGGGTTTCACAACGGGGCTAGAGGAGTTGGAAGAGTGGGTGGACCTGAGGAGTCGTTTGGCCGACGTGGGGCTATCCTGGGGAGGCAGTGTGGTGAAGCACACACTGCTCCTGCTGCACTGTTGACTGGACGGGGAGGCACTGGCAGCGGCAGAGTGGTTGAATTCAGATCCAGCACTCAGGCAGTCCTCTAGGGACTCTGCACTGGTACCCGAGCCCAAGTGACCCTCACCTTCTTCAAACACGGTCCCTGAGCTCAGCCCTTCAGTGGGTTCAGAACTTTTGTTTTGGCTGTCTGCAGGTGGAGGACTTAGATCCGCATCCACCTCAGGCTCCCTCTCATCCTCCTGCCGGGTTTCACCCCCTGCTTCCTCCTCCTCCCCTGAGATTTTCCCATTGCTGTCGTATGTGAGAACAGGGAAGCTGTTACGACTGGTTGTCATGGTGACCGGGCTGACTGCTGCCCCCCTCGCAGTAGCCATGGTGATGTCTGTGTGAGGGGGCTGCTGCAGCCAAGCATGCTGGTCTTTTGTGCCTGTGGCAACACAAAGAGGGACTTCTCTCACCCTCTCCCCCTGCCCCGTCACATTTAGCTCCGGATGCTTCACAACCTCCTCTTCCTTCTCCTTCTCCCTACTCTCGTGCACCTCTGTGTGGAGGGGGATATGTAGTGTTTCCGGCTGGTCCAAGTGCTTGACAGAGCCAGACAGGGTCCCCGTCTCCAGGAACGACAGAGCATCAGAGCCCAGTTCTAATTCCTCCGGGGTCAGGTCAATCACCCCAGGAGGAGTTAATTTAACTACCCCATTACTCTGCTTCCCTTTGACCTCTCCTCCTCCCCAGCTCAAATCTTGCTCTGTCTGTGCTTCCGCAATCGAGTTAACCCCCCCATGCTGTTGGTGCTGGAGCCTTATAGCAAGCTGGATGTCTGCTAGCAAATCCTCGTGGTCAGCTGCTGAGTGGAAGCTGTAGATATCTGTATCAGACCCCGAGCTCCCTCCCTTCTGCCCTCCATCCTCTGTGGGTGATGTTGCTGTTGTCGAGGCTTTCCGCTGCACCTCCTGCTTCTGGTCTCCTCCATTTGCATCCTTTTTCCTTTGCTCCAGTTTCTTTTTCTTCTCAGGGAAAGCACCCTCGGTGTCGGACTGTCCGAGCTCATCTGCAGACATTTCGGGTGTTTTTGTGCTGTCCAGTTCATCATGTTGAGATGCTAAAACGTCCTCCTTTGAGCCTGTCACTGATGAGCATGCGTCTCCTTTCCCTTTCAGATTGCCCTTTCTTTTCCGGATAGAGAAAACAGAGGACTTGGACTCAGATTTGTTTTTCTTCTTCCCTGGTCCTGTGCAATGCATCCCCCCTCCTCCTCCTCCACTGCTGCCTGCTCCTTTACCTCCATGCTTACCATGTTTCTTTCCTCCCTTTTTTGTCGTATCCCCTCCTCCCTCTCTCCATCCTTCATCCAGTGAAGGGTAGCTTCCATTACCCGATGCTAACGCAGCTTTCTTTTGCTTAGCCTCCTGGTTGCCCATGTTGACGGCGAGTGTCCAATGGCTTCCTGCCTCTCCTCCTCAGGTCATGCCTGGGAGAGCTCCTCCTGCCTTGGGGAGCTTTTAGATGCCCAGGAAAGGCAGAGTCCTTTTAGTCTAATCTGTGGATGCACGTCTTGTGGTGGAGGAGGAGGAGCTGCTTCTGCTGCTGCTGCTGCTGCTGCTGCTAGTGTTTTTTTCCAACAGCTCTGTTGTGCGTTGATCTTCCTCGTCGTTTTCCGGTGACGAAGGCTGGCATGGCAGTGATGTTGACGCTAATGTAAGAGAGGGATACAGCTCCCCTTTTCCTCCTCCCCTTTCTCTCTCTGTCTTACCCTCCCCCTCCCCCTCATCCTCCTCCTCTTCTCCATCTGCTGAAAGGAGTGACGCAGGCACTACATGCACAGCGGACAGGGAGGCAGATTGGGAGAGATGGAGAGCAACCGGGATGAGGATACTAAGCCAAGCCTGCTGGAAAAAAGGGTAAGAAGTCCTGAGAGGAATAAAGATGCAGGGACTGGAACAGGGGATTGAAATATACACCCTCCTGTAGAGCCTCTTGCTCATAGTGCTAATTGTGGGCGAGGCTCCAGTAACCAGACCTCCTATGCAGCTCTCTGTCACTGCAGGATACTGCTTCTCAAAAGCATAAAATTGCTTTAACACACAAAAATACGCATCATTCACGAAGACTACAGCTGAGCCATTTGTTTAAAGGAAAAGTTCACCCGAAAATGAAAATTCTCTCATTATCTCACCCCAATGCCACGATGGAAGTTGAAGTTTCGTAGTCCCCAAAACATTTCTGAATCATCACAGCAAAGCAGTGTTGCGGCATTCTCCTTAACAACTGAAATAGCTGGATAAACATAAAAGACAACTGAAAAAACAAAACAAAAAAACATAAAATGTCTCAACGCAGCTCATCTGGCGTAATCCAAGCCTCTGGAAGCCCTGACATCCCAAACTGATTAGAAAACACATTGTTTCGACCTGGGACACGTGGTCGAGCTCATGCAGCCAAGTCGTTGGTGAGTGCTAATGCTTTTAGCTTCGCTGCTACAGTGGACATTTTTTGTATAAAAGGGATGTAAATAATGTTACGTCTTCAACTTCTGTAGACTTGGATGACACTGAACAAGCTGTATGGAGACATCTGGTGTTTTTATTTTGTTGGGTTAGGGTTCACTTACTGTTCCTAGACTTTTTATGAAAAACGTCATGTCCTCACAGTATCTGTTCTTGAGCTTTTGATTCCATCACATGATCTTCCTTGGCAGAGGAAATTTACTCTGTTGTCACACTCTGTTGTCAGGGAAATGTAGATTCAGACAGAAACTCCTTTCATCATGGAAATACTTTCAATACCATAGTTACCAAAGTGGACATTTGAGCTAAACATACACAACGTACAACAATGTATAATA
This sequence comes from Diplodus sargus, assembly GCA_903131615.1. NCBI lineage: Eukaryota > Metazoa > Chordata > Actinopteri > Spariformes > Sparidae > Diplodus > Diplodus sargus. Next base: position 483,303 of record CAEMYA010000200.1, read on the forward strand.
CTCAATTGAATATTCCATTTTAGCTCAAAAATATAGTTGTGAACACTTGAACATCTGTTTTAAGAGTTTATTTCAGTCCATGTTAAACATTCTAATGACTAATTTTCTCCAGTAGCTTAGTTTTGTCAGGAGATTAACACTGACTCGGAGGACTCAGAGAGGATGGTATGGTTCCAACAGGCCTCTTCCTTTTCTAAAATATTACTTCTTTTAAGGAGAAATGTCACTTTCTCAATACAACAATGCAGCAAATAGTCATAGAGTATAATACTGTGTAACTGTAACCACAGTCCTAAAACAACACAATTTAAGTTGTCTATTAATTTAAGCACCATGTATTTATGTGAACAATTGTGAGTATGTTTAAATACCTGTGTCAAATGTGACAGCTAAGAAGAATTATATATGACCGATAGATCAAGACTGCCCAACATAAGGCTGTGGATCATGTATGCTGCCTGAAAGTGTAAAGACAGAAGTGTAAAGACAGAGCTGGAGGACAGTGAATCATAAACTATTCTTCTGTTTTTTTGTAACATGGACTAATTTAGTCGCTACCTCAGCAAGAACATCAGCTCACCCAGCCTTTTCTTGTTATTCCGTTGCTGGTAGAACATCTACCAAAGAAAGAAGATGCAACTGTATTTCATTGTTTTGCCTTTACAACTTCTTTCCTCTACATGACAAATCTGCAATGTGGTATATATGGCAAAATCTGCAGCCATTAAATTATCAGTTTGAGAACTGAATTTGGCAGTTTGATCTTAAAGCCACTTGATGGCGATATTGCACCATTATCACAGAGAGCTGCAGCGGTGTCACACATGTCAGAACTTTTTTAAAAGAATTCTCAGCAGTCATGGGTAAACATGTTAAAGCACAAACATTTCGTTTTTTATTGCTCTTCAACTCATATTAACATGTGAACATCAATGCAAAAAAATATATTTTTTACAGAGTTGAGTTGTACACATTCTAAAGGCACCCTGTGGAGTTTTCTTGTAAACAAACAAAAGTTGTGTCTGAATTCCGTGTTGCTTACAAAAACACATTGTGTGCATCTTGAATTGAGTTTGTCAAGCACATGTTCATCCTCATACAACATTATTGTTAACATCCATGTTTACTTGCTAGCAGTCCTCTTCTTAACTATCTTTGTTGGTGAATTGCTGCATACTGGTCAGTTGGATTTTGTGGTACCAACAGGGACACATTCATCCCAGAGCGGCTCCATAGCGCTATTAGAGGTCTAGAACTCCACAGGGAACCTTTAACATTCGTAAACACACACATGCAAAGTCTTCACACTTTTTTAACCCTGTATATATTATCTCACAGCAGTACGTAACTCTCAGAAATATTCTCATATTTATGTCAGTGGAAAAACGGTAGAAGTGGATCAGAGAGGATGTCCTGCACTGTTTGATGTCATCTGGCAAAACAAGGCACATGGGTCCAGTTAGTGAGAGTGTTAGACACCGCTCGGGGCTTTATTCTCAGAACAGGAAACCTCAATGAAGATGAGAGGACTTTTATTTCACTTGTGGTGATTTAAACTGCAGATGGATTGTTGAATATAAAAACTTTACCTAACTAATGTACTACACCAAGGATGGATGGGATGTATACATTACGGGCTGCCTTTTCAAAATAGTTCATTACTGGATAGTCAGAGTTAGAGCACAGTTTGTGCGTGGAAACAGAGGAAAAACATACAGTTTTTGCTTATTTAGTCCAATCACTGACCCTGAACACAGCTCACGGAGTTATGGAATACATGTACACCTATCGGGTCTGATACACCTATCGGAATTCCTCTGGAATAACCTCCCAGCTGACATCAGACAATTTGGCTTTATTGACGCCTCTAAATCTAAACTCAAAACTCACTTCACTGACTTAGTCTTTAGTTAGTCCTTGATTTCGATTGTTAGCTTCTTCAGTGAGTCGGTTTCAGTCTCAATGAGTTCCTGTAGTATTAGTATAAGAATTGACATGAAACAATTTCTCACCAACGAACAATCTGTTTATTTTAACATCGCATTTCTGGGCCCCTGGGACCATCTACTTCTCCTGGCTCCTGCTGCCTCACATACTGTCGGATCTGACCGACGCTGGATCATTGCTCACCTCTGTTTCACCATCCCCTTATATCTTTATTGCTGTAAATGTTGACGCCTCTTAACTCTGATCTCTCTGTCTATTACTAATTATCTTGTGTGGCCTGCCCTCTTCCAGGTCACCAGGGTGGACAGGAGGTCGTGTGGCACGGCCACCTCTTGGCGATGGTCTCGTCCTGCTCGGTGAACTCCTGGATCCACTCACTTTACACATATTATAATTTGTATCAGTTATTCTGTCAATGTAACTTGTAAACTGTGATTTGTTGTTCTTTTTTGTACACGCAACATCTATTGCATGTCTGTCCGTCTTGGGAGAGTTTTCTCTCCTCTGTGGCTCTTCCTGAGGTTCCTCCATCGTTTTTTGTTTTTTTTACCCAGTTGAAAGGGTCTTTTTTCTCCATCAACATGGCAGGTTTTTCCTCATCTGAATCAAGGATGGAGGATGTCGTTCGCTGTACAGACTGTAAAGCCGATTGAGGCAATGTGATGGTGATTTTGGGCTTTATAAGTAAAACTGATTTGATTTGATCTCTGCAACACAATAAAAAAGATGTCTTTTACATGGCATCACCACTGTTGTTTCCTCACATTCTAGAACAGTGTTTTAAACTAAAGTTCTGGCCATAACTCAATCATTGCCCCTTTAAATAAGCAAGTGTTCCTTGTGTTATAACTGACAGAACAGAAAATTGTCATGTTTTGTAAATCATCAACAACACTGCACTGAACATGGGCCATAATATGCATGACATAGCTGTGGCATTATTCCAACTGTGCACCAAGCATTCACATTATTATCCTATAGTATTTACACGGATGTACTGACAAACAAATGGGATAAGAGTCAGTGCCACACAGTATTGTGTTTTTTCATTGGACAAATGTATTGCTGTGAGCAGCTTTAGTCAAATACTACATTATTGAATAATAATCATTCAATACTGATCTCCTGTCTCAACCAAGGTATCAACAAACATCCTTATTGTCCTCATTGGTGGTTTCCATACTTGAAAATGATTGAGTCTGAGTCTATTTCTAACTTTGTTTATTCTTTTTCAGTGAGTGTCCAAACTACAGCACCAGACCAGAACATTAATCCAGTGACAACACATTGGAAGTCACAACAGGTTACTGCATGACAGTTTATTTGTTAGACCTGGCTCTTGAAACAAATCTAATGCACCCTATTTGTGGTGAGGGTTGGATAAATATTAGAAACACTCAAAAGAACACAATACAGTTCAAGAGAAGCACAAACTATGACCTCCAAAATAACCATAAAGGACACCTCTCTAATACAATTTTTAATAAATATGTTACATAGGTTTACCCCATAAATTGGATACTGATTATATGTTATAACATTTGGGTTATCAGTAAATTAATGAATTAAATAGAGAGAAAACAGGCCATCAAATATTTCATAAGCATTTATTCTATTTAAATTAAACAAAAAGTTATGCTTAGTAGTTCAGTAACTACAGCCATTATCTGAAGCCAGAAACTATTATTTTTCTTTACTGGGAACTCTTTATACCCTTTGAACTGTATTTTTATAGGTCATTTTCAATATGTTTATTTTCACTGAACACATACATTTAAATACCCTACTAAATCTTTTACATAAAAAATGGCATATATAAACTGAGCTCCAAATTCTTCTGGTAATATCAATATTAAAAACAAACAAGAACCGGGTTGCTTTGATTAAGACAAAAAATCCCACAAGGCTCTTACATCCTTCGAGTAAACTTTCTTAACTACACCACACAATAATTATATAGTTCTATTATTTTAGTCGAAAATAAACCACTGTTTTTATTTGTATATAAAAGTGTAACTCTGAATTCAGGCTCATTGCTCCCCAAGGCTGTGCTAATTTGTTCCAGCCCCAACTTGTATTTATACATACCATCCTTTTATATTGGTAGAATTTGATGCCAAATTCAATCACGGTGCATTTCCAATGAGCTCATGACCAAGGGCATGCTGAAGTCTGTCCAAACCCCCCAGTTGTTCAGTCTACAGGGCCTCAAGCGGGCTTTCGCCCTTGACAGAGAATCCAGTTGAGGTGCAGACTTCATTGATTAAATTACCCACAATTCATTGTAGTTCAGATTTATGTTTGCACAAAAATGCTCTGTGGATTGAAGAGTTTTTTTGATAAACAGGGAATAAGCCCACTAGATTGCTAATTATTGTCTTGTTTGTGTTGTGATTAAAGAGTATATGAATTATGGCCCACTGACATCCCTCCCACTTTCTGGTTGTCCAGCAAACTATCACGTCAAGCAGGTGATGTGGCACAGGAGGACAGCCGAGGACAGGCACTACTAGAGCAAAAATCTCTGTCAGCGTAACTGACACATTATTATGGTTTGTTCTTGTGTTTTTGTTGTGGTTGATTTGAAAAGACAAACAGCCAGTGGCAGAGTCAAGCCATAGTTGCACCAGTAAACACATCATCACTATGGCTGTTGCAGTTGCAGTGTCTTCTGGTCTCATAGAGTAGAGACAGGCCGGGCAATGGAACAGCAGCAGGGAACCCCATTGCAGATACATCCTTGCAGCGAAGAATGGCCCAGGAGGATGACTGACCCCAAAAAGAGTAGCAGAAGCCCAGGAGAGAGGCTGAAGAGATTGGTGTGTTTATCTAAAAAACTACAGCCACCAAAACAGAGTTTATCAGAGCTACTTTGTGAGTTCAAATCAAGCATATCGAACGCAACCAACAAAGCCAACCAGTCAGATGAGGACTTAGGCAGGTTTTGTGAACACTCAGGACAGCGGTCTGCCTGTCAGTGATCTGGGGGGGCATGGAGAGGTATTTGAGATGTACTTTTGTCATTTTGCTAAGGCCTGTCTATCAGTGGCTTAAATTAGCTTTGCAGACTTGTAGTAGACAGTCTGCATGTGTAGAGGGTGGATATTTGGATTCAGCGTAACAGACCAGGTTTGAGCACCTCTGCTAGCTTGGCAAAACTTCCTACTTGTTTTGTTTTGCAAATTCAATTCAGGATCTTTTCCCTGAAATTTTAGGAGTGTATCTATAAGTACAGATCCATCCAATAATTTGTCACTCTACATTGGGTCTTTTTTCTTAAAAGCCACAGCCTTCCTCTGTTGAAATTGAGGCTTGTTCTTCTTTTGATTCCATTGGCACATTAAAATGTCCCTGAAAGTTGTCCGGAAGGTCTTGTTACACAGGGCATAGCACATGGGGTTGATTGTGCTGTTAACATAGCACAACCAGTAGCCTAGTGCCCATAATGTTTCTGGGATACAGTCCTGACAGAAAGTGTTGACCAACACCATAATGTTGTACGGTAACCACGTCGTAATGAAGACAAAGAGGATAGCACTTAGGGTCCGAGCTGCTTTCTTTTCATTTGCCTTTTTTTCATTTTTACGTTTGCTGATCTCTGTCTTGGCCTTAGAGGCAAAGCGTTTGGCCATTGCTGCATCTTTCATGGTGATGGATGCAGGTGATTGGTCGGCTGATTGTGATCCTTTTGGACTTTTGTTGGATGATGATGGTTGTTTACCCTTATTTTTCTTCACCTTCTTACAATCTAGATAGATAGATAGATAGATAGATAGATAGATAGATAGATAGATAGATAGACAGATAGATAGATAGATAGATAGATAGATAGATAGATAGATAGATAGATTATTTTTTATACATTACATAATGCAAACAATACCACTTAGTAAGGTTATGGCCAACCTGTTGGAGGCCTTGATGGGCCTGCACCATCAGCTTCCTCTTCTGAACCTGACTTGTCCCCAGAGGCATCAACTTCATTGTTGTTAAAGCTGTCGCAGCTGCTCTGTTCTGCCTCGTCCACCGTAGTTGTTGTGGTGTTCACAGACCTCTTGGATGCATGGCGACCTGGCAACAGTGATGAAAAGTGGAAGCAACACACTCCACATCTTCTACTGCTTGCTAGTCCTCCTGGTATATTGGCATTGTCTTTGTTGTCTGTCTCTGAAGCCAGTTGGTTTAGTTCAGAGCTGCTGCAGCTTTGAGAACTCATTTGGCGTACCATTGCTGACGACTCTTTCTGGCTGCTATTGGCATCTTCTCGACCAGCTCTTGCACTACCACTGGCTTGATTCTGAGCTTGATTTGGTTTGTTGCCTGACCCAGATCCCTTGAGACCTTGTATATCTTTAGCACGCTTCTCTGTCTCCTGATACATCTTCCAAAACAGGAATGCCATAATAGTAACTGGCAAGTAGAATGCAGCAATAGCAGTGCAGAACGTAATGATGGGCTCTGTCAAGAACTGGATGTAGCACTCTTTAGGCTGGACTGTCCGCTCACCCACAATGTACTGCCAAAACAAGATAGCTGGAGCCCAGAGAATGAAAGATATGGACCAGGCCAATCCAATCATGGTCATGGCCCGCTTGGTCGTACGCTTGGCCCGGTAGGTCAAAGGTCTGGTCACAGAGAAATACCTGAGGAACAGAAAGAAAAAAGGAAAATGTAATATACAGAATAACTACTACATTGTATTCTTGCCATTAACAGTCATATTTAATAAAGATTCTACACAATGAACTTTAAATGTGCCCTGTTTCCCATGGACATGGGATGATACCATCATGACACCACAGGGAAATAGACAAATACAAACAACAACATTTAAACCACTGACAGGTGGAAACAATGGGTCATGATGAGACTTGATAAGCTTCCCCAACACTGTTGCAGACAAAGTACAACTTCTCATGAGAACAGCACTCCCCAATGGCACTGCCCCCGTCAAGGCATGGACAAAGTACCTCTGGGGATGTTCTGTGATGTCTGGCACCAGAGTGTTGGCAGTGGAGTTCTGTGGGTTGCAAGGTGGGGCTTCCATGGATCGGACTTCTTCTGGCATGTCCAACAGATGTTCAATCATTTAGGTTTCCCCAGCAGAATATTGCTTTGTAATTAGATAATTAATGTTATTAATTACTAACCTGTCAGAGGTTTCAATGTTGTGGCTGATGTGTGTATGTACTGTCTTTGTGATTTGGATACTCTGAGCCATTCAATGTTAGATCACTGCACATTCATAATACAATGCATCTCCACTTAGCGCTATAGTAAATATCAGCATCCACAGTTGATCTGTTTATTCTATCGTATAGGTTTTTCATGAAGGTTATACCAACAATGTATGGCAGTGGCTTCAGAGAGATTCGTTAAAGTTTATCAACAGAGAAATATATAGATCATGTTTGTCTACCTGTCAAAGCTGATGACAAGCAGGTTCATGACTGAGGCATTACTGGCAACGTAGTCTATTGCAAGCCACAAGTCACAGACCACTGGCCCCAGAGCCCACTGGTCCATGATGATGTAGGTGGTATACAGGTTCATTGACAGTGTGCCAATGGTTAGGTCAGCAAATGCAAGGCTCAGGAGGTAGTAGTTGTTCACTGTCTTCAGTGCCTTATTGATCTTGAATGACACCAACACAAGGATGTTGCCAACAACAGTGACAAGAGAAAGTGATCCAGTGAGGAAGACAATTATGATGACCTGAAGATGAAAAGGTAAGAAGAGAAAACCATAGACAGTGGTTAAGTCCATTACAATATGGAATATACTCTGTGTTACTGTGTTTTTTTCTAATGACTCAAAACCTCTAAAAGCAATCCTCGTTTAGTGTTTGCGTTCCAAAACTTGTGTAGGGTGTCTTTCAAATCATCCCTACTCAGCTGAGTAAAAGTTGTATTGTTCTTGGTTCAATACTGGAACACTATAATTCATAAAAAAGGTAGCAGACCTTTAAAGGCAATAAGACAATTTCTTAACACTCGCAAAGGTCGCTATTGAATTCTAGCATCTACAGACATTTGTATTTATTTCTTAAAATATCACTGTTGGGGTGACACACTTTTCAAAAATATTTTAAAGTCTTGAAATAGCTATGGGCATTTCAGAGGGCAAGCATCACAGCCTCAGGAGTCATGATTTAAAGGAGTAATTGGTCAAATATCGCAATAATTTGAAGGTAGCTCCAAAAATATAAGCAGTGGCAATAACAGCTGCTCTTTACTAGCTATCCTTGGCTGTAGCTAGCTACTGTTAGCTAATTAGCTTGTGGCTGAGTTAGCTGTGGAGCTAGTCATGCTAGAGTCTGCTCCTGCTGATAAAGCAAACATAGGTGTCCTAAAAGGCTCAATTCTGGATTATTTTCCATTAACTATTTATATAAATAGTGAATTTACACTCAAACACATGCAGGTGATACGCATCTCTTAATCAGCCAGTTGCAATCTACAGTCAGCTTCTCTTGGGTTTATTTTAGTGGATGGATGGATGGATGGATGGATGCATAGATGGAATTTAACCTCTTAGGGAAGTACTTAAAAATAATTAAGTCATTAATTAATTTAGAGGAGTCTTAGACAAAAAGTCTCTGAGCTTTCCATAGATGCGAAATGATTTTGGAACACCAAACATAAGCAACTGGTTCAAATGAGCCATAAACTTCCCGGAGCTTTGGAGCAGCCATGTGAAGAGTGTAGCTGAATGTTTGTTTGGTCGCTACTGAAGCCATGGAATTTACACAGTCGGGCTATTAATCTACCCTGCCAGCTCTGTACAGGAGTGATTTCAACCTGCAGTGTACATGTCTTATATCTGCAAATTAAGGTGGCAAAACTGTAGCAGTTAGCTATATGATGTATCTATCACTAACATTTCTACATCTCTAAAACTCCTCCACTATGGCATATGCCACAATACCTGCCAGATAGTATGTCCTCCTAATGGGTCAAAGTCCTCTGCTGGCAGCATTAATGTCCTGTTAGCTGGCGAATCAGTGAAGTTTCCTCCTTGCCTTGAGCCATGACTTGTATTAACCTGCTTCCACCCACCAACACTGTCAGATAATATGGCCAATTCCTGGTATGAGCCACCTGAAGATGTGGAGAAACATGTATTTTTTAAAGCTACAATTAAGGGCATTACATTAAGTTAAGTCAAGACAAATTATATTTTATATATATTATTATACAGTGCCAAATCACAATAGAAGTAACCTCATGATAGTTTTAATATAAAGCAGGTCTAGACCACACCAATACTTAAATTTCCTTACGTTCCCCACATCCCCCCAAGGACGTTGCTGTAAAGCCCCATACACCTAATCTATCTTTTAATCAACTAGCCATGACAGTTTAGGTAAACCCTCTAAAAGACTACATACATTTCTGTCAGAGATTTGGAGAGTCAACAATGCTTGTACCTATGAATCACAGATCATTCAATACAAGTCTAGAAATCTTGTATCTACCGATTTGAGGAGCTCTACAGTTCCGTTGGTTTAAATCAATAAGAGCTTTTCAACTCCAGTTTAGATGATTTTTATGTGTCATTTATCTTTTCATTGTCATTTTAAGTGTTCAATTCAAAATCGTGTCATTGTCACAACAACAATAAAAAGCATCAAGAAGAAATGTAATAAAATCTAATAATAAAATACTAGCACAGTAACATTATAAGCTACTTGTATCAAATATTTGTTTGATACTGCAAGTTATCTTGTATAACCTTTTTTTTCCTATTTGCTCCCTGCTACATATCCTTTTATAAAATGCTTTTACAAACATAATTTAAAATGTGTACACAACTTCACTATTGTTTCATTACTTAGTTGTTACAAAGACACAATGTTCTGGAGACAGTACCTAAGATGGCAGGCTTGGCTATGATAGTGGTATCATCACCAGGAGAAGTGTTGCTGAGGAAGTGAATTAAATCCGAGCTGGAGGTCAGATTCATGATGACCAACGGACAGCTAGAAGAAAAGAAAAGGAAATAGATTTTCAGACTCACAAAAAACATTTAAAAGTTGCAATTTGTAAGAAATGGCCAGATTTCAAGGTAGCTCTAAAGCTATAGAGACAGCATAAACACTTACTGCTGCTCACTGTATTATATAATGTAGCTATCTTTGGCTGAAATGACTAGCTGCTGTTGGTCAGTAACAGCATTAGCCATGAGCTAAGTGGCCCTAGGGCTGACGGGAGTTTGTGTGCACTGCAACCTCTGACAAGGTGAGTCACTGCCATTGACTGGACAAAGCTCAATCGGGCTTAGCAGCCTCCCAGTGATCCTGGCTGGACACCAGACTGGGACTGAACACAGCCTTCAAGACCAACAGATGACAGGGGATACAGGACCGGGGTGAGAAAGAGAGTTGGCATCAGCAGTGGGCAAAAACTGCATGAAGCGGAGTATAAGAAAGAAGAAGAAAATTTATTTGTCAGTGATTTTTACATTCAACATGCAAACACACCTGAAACTTGTCCTCTGCATTTCACCCATCACTAGCTGCACATTGTAAGTATACACACACATACACACTGCAAACTAGGAGCAGTGGGCTGCCATGCCTAGGGAGCACATGGGGTTTTCGGTGCCTTGCTCAAGGGCACCTCGGCAGTAACTCAGGAAGTGAACTGGCACCTCTTCAGCTACCAGTCCACTTCCATATTGTGGTCTGTAGCTGGACTTGAACCGGCCACCCTCCGGTCCCCAAGCCAAGTCTATACTGACTGAGAATGTTAGAGCTTTTTTGTTACAGCTCTCTCAACAAACCAGAGGTGATTGAGGAAGGAAAAACCAAGACTGTTTGGTGAGTTTTATTTTGATTATGTTGAGTTTAATTCAAGTGTGTTTTACAATGAATGAATGAGGCAAGTTTGTCCTAGTTTGATAAAAGAAAACAATTTTGATTTTGTGACGCTTGATGTTGAGACCAAATACGATTCCATGACACTTTCAAACAGGTAAGACAAATACAGATAGAAAAGACAAAACAAAAAGTGGTCACTTCTTATAAAACAAGTTATGGTTAACATGGGCACCAAAAGAAGTGGGCAACTAGTACTGGCAGTTTCAGAGAACTGCTGGTACGGAAGCTAAAGAGTAAAATGTAGAAGTTCCGGTACTGTTTACTGGCCAGTACTGGTCTGGCCCAGTTAAAGAATTGGTTGAACTGGTCATGTGCCAATTCACTACAAAGTGTCATGAGATGAAAATAAAGGAGGAGCAGTTGCAGCAGTCAGGTGATCTGACAGGAAAGTCAGCAGCAGAGTAATGAACAGTGGGAATGTTATAAGTTAGTAAGATACTGTAATAAAATAATTACATTTACAAGCTTACTGTATATGCTTATTACATGTCATTGTGTTTCTGAGTTTGTACAGCACCCTGTGTTAAAACTTTAATGGTTTAATGCAACAGGTTTCCTCGCAATTTTCTAGTAAAGTCAATTACTTTGGAATAAGAGTCGGATTCAATTCACGTACGTCAATTATAAGTTACCTAACCCATGGGTTGGACCACACCCCCATAACATCACAGATGCTGGCTTTTGAGCTCTGTGCTGGTAACAGTCTCGGGGGTTCTCATTTTCAAAACAATCTGAGTGTTAGTCCAAGGACACTGGCAATCAATGTTTATTTGGTTACGTTCAGATATTTCGCACAATTCTCATTTTCGTTTCATGATATTATAGATTGTTGATGGTATATGTTAACCTACATTTCTTGCATTGTTCCAACATGGTCCATGCAGTTATTCACAAAATGGTGAAGCTCATTGCATCTTTGCTTGTGAATGACTGAGCCTTTTTAGGATGCCCCCTTTTATGTCAAATCACCTTATTATCACCTGTTACAAATGAACCTGTTTACCTGTGGAATATTCCAAACAGGTGTTTTTGGAGCATTCCACAAGTCTCCCAGTCTGTTGTAACCCCAGTCCCAATTTTTTCGAATGGTTGCAGACATCAAATTGTACCGCACACTTACAAAAAACTCCACAACAAGCTGCAGAATTTATGAATAGTCAATTAGTTGTTCTCTCACTGGCTCCATATCTTCCAAATTATCTTCCAAAAAGCCTAAGACTAATTTGTCAGTCACCAAAGAGACCTGCGCTGTCATTACACAAATAGAACTGGGAACTTTAGAAATGTCTAATTTCTTGAATTGAAATTGAGGGCCACAGATTTTTCAACACCCTGTCATTAACACCTCATCATTCACACATCATTCATTCCTCAACAGCCTCACTGAAATGGTGAATAAACTGCTGACTAAATTGACATCATGCTCAGTCGTTACAAGGTTCGAGGCAATAGTAAAGGAAATGAGTGGCTATTTCTTCAATTGTTTTTCCTTTTTTTAGCTAGCAGACAGTTAAACTAGTCCACAGCTAATATGGATTAAATAAAAAAAGGAAATCTGGTAAAAAGTTGCTAAAGAATAAAGGAAAAACTGTTTAGTTTACCAAATTAAATTAAGGCAGTCAAGATTTGTTGAAGTAGATGATTCTTTCCCAAGGTTTTTTTTCCCCTTTGGATGTTTGTGACCCAAGTTGGTTCATATTTCAGGCCTTCCATCTGGGCCTGAGAGTCAATGTAAAAAAGGCTGCTGGTCCAGATAATATTCCTGGCTCTGTACTACAAACATGTGCCGATCAGCTAGTTGATGCAATTACTGACATTTTTAACATCTCACTCTCACAGGAGACTGTTTTCAGCTGCCTCAAGACAGCCATCATCATCCCAGTACCTCAAAAACCTGCTATTTCTAATCTGAAAGACCACTGCCCTGTGGCACTCAATTCCATCCTGATGAAGGAATTTGAGAAACTGGTTCTCCAACTCATTGGAGACAAGCCAGTACCCAGTATTCTTACAAAACTAACGGATCCAGAGTGGATGCCATATCCACTGCCCTCTCCTCATCTTAAAAATGAACAACGATGACATCAGATTGCTGTCTGTTGAATTCAGCCGAGAATTTAAGGCAATGTCATCCATTAAGCTGAGAAGATAAGAGTTGTTGAGTTACTACTATGAATTATAGCTTAACTTAATCAAGTCATTTATATCTAGATAGGTAGTGGGTCACCATCCAGGGAGGTCACCATGTTGGACCGCCATGTTTCTACAGTCGCCCAAAACAGACAAATCTGGTCAAAGCGGGCCTTTTCACGTTTTAAGTGGGCCGCCAGAAATGCACCGATATACGCAAAAGAAAAACACTGAGTGCTTGCTGTTTCCTGCCAAACAGTTTGTATTGTGAGAAGTTTGAAATCACAATCTGACAAAGGCTGGCGGATCATACTTATTTTGTACAAGAAAAATTACAGAAGTGTGATTCAATGTTGAAGAAACAAAAACTCTGAGATGCTCAGCGAGATCGGGACAAGCAACAGCATTAAACAGTAATAAACATTGGAGCTGCCTTTCCAAGATGGAAATGCTGAAATGTGTAACGTTAATAAGCACACCGTAGCCTCAGTTTGTGCCTCTCAGAGAGCTGGTGGTAATGTTGCGTTAGCAATATTTATTTAGATGTATTTCTTGAGATTCATGATGTTATCGCGATAACAGACTCAGATATTTAGGGATTGGAGTGTACCAAAGACTGTCCAAGTTATGACTTAGTGTGACAGATAAACTGATGTGAAGTCTGCCTATCACCCAATTGATAAACTGTGAATATTTTTCACAATGCTCCATCATTTTTATGATCCTAATTTTTAGTTTTATAACCTATAGTTTTATGGATATAAATAATTACTTCTTTAAATTTTCACTTGAATTAATAGGACGAGTCCATACTTAGAAAAAGAGTGCCTTATCTGTGGGGGGCACCTTAGCTTCTGGAGCTTCTCCAACATCTTCGGAAAGGGAGGGGTGAGCGAGGTAGTGTTGCAATCTAGAATCTCACTGCTAGATGTCGCTCAATATTCAATATATTACACACTGTAACTTTAATAGTAGTTCAACTGTTGCAGTTAAGCTAAAATAATGTATCTGTTATAATCCTGTGGTTGATCTGCTTTGCTGTCACACCACAAATTGAGTCCACTTGGAAGCAGAATGAGTTCTTCCCTTTCAGGTGGTCTCAGTCCACATTTTAAGTTTGCACTGTTCAGCTTCGACACCAGTGAACCAGCCGAGTCTCTTCAGTCTGCATATGAGTAACATAATTTTAGACTTTCATAGTGTGTGTAGTATACACCAAAGGACACTTTCATTCAAATGATTCGCCAATCCTTCCTACACAACACCACACATAACAAATGCCAGATCATGTTTTATGAAGTGCAAGAAAGTCCAAGTAAAGTGGAGATTGGGGTTAATGGATGGGTCAGACAAACACAGGAGTTTGACCCCTGTCACACTAAAAGTCCACGTTGACAATGACTTACATCTATAATTTAGTAGACATAACATCATGAATGATGACGAAGTTCATCTGACTATGGATCTGCTCTCCACAAGTTAATAGGAAGGATTGGCGTACCACCTGCATGCAAAATTGCACTGTGGCATCTGCTCTTCATGCAAAGTAAATTCATGATATTTGTACACAGAATTATGTGACCAGGTTAAGCAAACACACACAGAGAGGTCAGTTTGAGGCCAAATAGGTTTGCCAGATGTTTTCATTTGTTATATATTCAGTTCAGTCACCAATGATGACAGCCTCTCTGTTAATTTGTGCAGTGAACTACAGACAGCTGCATACAAATAAGACGTGTATTCATAACACTCCGGCCTCCAGCAGTGGAACTTCTGTCTTTGCGCTTTCTTTCATGATGAAAATGACCCAAACACCTTGGTCGCCCAAAATAACCTCTGACTGACCAGACAGTCCAAAATAATTCGGAAAAAAAAAATCCCCACAAAGTTCAATCCTCAGCTTTCATTGCATTGCTGATTCTGGCATAGATTAGCATAGCCTGTAAAGAACCGATGACATTACTAATACAGGCTGTACTAATTAAAGCCAGAACCATCACATCTCCTCAGAAAATGTCTTCAATCCGTGCCTTAAGCTCTGATGTATGATGTTGGAGAAAGGAAGTTTTTACATGTTGTAGACATTTAGCTGAAGCACTAAATTCCTACACAAATAAATAAAACAAACATTAAATGACACAGGACCCCAAAGTGTTCAACAGCAAATGGAAAAAAAACGAAAAGAAAAATCACTTTAAAGGTAATAATTGTAACAGAATGTCATTATTATGAAATGTTATTTCATTATTAACCAAATTGTTAACCCAGACATGCCAACCTGTGTGTATTTTGCATTTCAAGTATACATTTTGACAAGTTCACTGGTACAATATGTCACTACTAAGTATGTTAAAAGATTGTGATGCCTTGTAAATTTTACCAATTGGGCCAAAGTACTCAAGTCTAACAGTGAGCGGTAGCAGCAATATGACAACATGCATGTAGCCTGCCTAAACCAGAACAAAAAGAAGAGTTTAACCAAGAGTTTGCTGGATTTGTTACCCTGCCTCAACAAACAACATTTTTTCTTGATAATAATGAGCAGTGGGGAGGATTGAAAAATACATGGCCTTGATTTAATCTCTCACATTCTCCTTCCTTATTCCAACATGGGGGAAATTAGACAAGTTAACAGAGGTAGGTCACTGAGCCCCAATGTTGAATATCTGCTCTGTCTGCAGTCTCTCCTCCACTGCTTCGATGCATTACACAAGCATAAAATGTAGCAGTTGGCATTTAGCAATTTTAAAAAGCTGATGAGGAATTAGATGTTTAGCTGCACACATAAGTACACCGGAAGAACATTTTTCAGCACAAGGTGGTACTTTTTCAACTGTATCTTAAAACAATGCTCACATTACACGGAGAGAGTTATTGGTTATTATTGGTCTTTTTTTCTCCTGATCCCTTAAACTGATCTCATTACCTGATGCAGGTCAACAGCCACTGCACCCCATCAGTAGAAAACATGCCTTGTAAAGTTTAGTTAAACTGATGTGAATCCTCAGCAGGATGTGTTGGACAAATTAAGGTCATATCTTACTTAGGTATCGTTTCTTGATTACAAAATTGCCTCTATTACAGACAGCCCTGAGTAGACACAAAACAGGGACTACAAAGACATTTTAGGGCTTTTAGGTGCAACTAAACATAAGAGTGGATTTTTTTACAGAAATTGAACTGTAGATTTCTTTCATCAAAACTGCTATTGGAAGAGTTTTAGGAAAACACTCACTTTATGTCCAATGTGAATGGGAGAAATAGTTACACCCAGCGACAACTCTTTTAATACAGGCATTTTAGCATTGTTTTAAAATGGTACCAAAAAATATAGATCAGTTCAAAGGAAATATCCCTCCATGGCTGTCAACTTAATATTTATTGTAAGTTGCTTACTCTGCAAATTTCTACATGCAAGGATCATAGAAGAGTACTGGGCTAAACTGAAATTAGTTTTGTTTCTTATATACTTCTGTGTCATGACAGCCAAAGAAGATGTGTTATATTTTGCAGATCTGCAAGAAAAATGCAGGTATGTACATGAGAAATGCCATTAACAAATATTGAAACATTGAAAGTCATTCTGGAGCACCAGTTCCGCTGGATCATATTTCTATAATGTTCCCATTATATCAAAGGCAATGCTGGTGCTTTGTAATTCTCAGCAAGTGTTGGCCAAACAATCTAGAAATATCTAAAAAATAAATCAAGTAACTTAACAGGAAGGAATCAATAGCACCTTACCTCATGTACCTACCGACAAACCATTTCACAACAAGCATATATATATAATGTATATTTGATACTATCATAAATTGTCATAAAGAGGAAGTCAAGTTTTCAGAGTTTTTTTCTGTAATTTAGACAAACCTTGAGGGCTACTTAAGATGAGCATCCACAGTTTAAGAGGTTGATGAATTTCTTGTATTTACCTAAATAGCTACAGGTGTTAAAACACTGGGATCCGACTGTCTGTGTGGCCTGTATGCCTATGCAGCTCTTTATACACTACATTTAAGTATTCAAGAAAACAACAGCCAAGCGATGAGTTTGTCTGATTAAATGCACTTACCAGTCCACTCTCGTTCCCAGTATCCAAAATGATATCCTGCTGGGAAGCTCAGCTCTACTCATGCAGCATGCTTCTCTCTGCTGCTGCTCAGACTGCTCAGTTGGTGTGTGACTTGAACCTCCAGCTCCGCCTTTGACAACTGCTTTGCTACTGTCTGCAGTGGAACCTCTCAGAACAGGGCTGTTACAGGATGTGACAAGCCTGAATAGCCTGTGACAAACAGGGATCATTTGTTCAAAAAACACAGCTGTATAAATAGCTTTACAGTACATATTGTGTCAAATATGAATGAATGAAGCTGTGTCATGTTCAATCTTTGGGTAAAGTACAGCAGTAAAATGATCTCTGACCATGCACATCATAAATGAGCTGCAAACATGTATCTATCATGCTTGTCAAAGAAAATCAAACCAAATTCAATGTAGAAGAATGGGCCCAACATGGGTCCATAAGATTCTTAGATTGCAGCCAAAACAACCTGTATCCTCTTTGTAGAGCAAGCACACTTGAGCGAGGCACTGTACAATTGGCATGAAGAAGCTTGCAATGTGAACCTAAAAACACATTTGTTGACTGGTAATGGAAGAATTGTTTACAGTAGTGCATTTACTAGACTTTATTGACTGTAGACTTTATTCTGTGGCAGTAAATTAACACTGAAATTGCAAGCATAACAGTTTTTTGTCATTTATTTTACCAAGACGATTAGTAATATCTATATGGGCCAGTAATGTGCTGAGGGAATCCTGGTTTCCATTGACAAAGCAATTTAAACAGACTTACTTTATGAAATATAATGCAACATGTCAGTATTGGCATCAGATGTGATGTGTTTTTTGGCCTTGCTGGTTGCGCGTTAGCCTGAAGATCTAAAAGTCACTAGTTCAATTCTGGGTTTTGGAGACAGCAGGACCAGCCTTTCGCATTGAAAGAAACATGTTACTATGTAAAGAACCTGGGTTGCTCGCATTAGCATTCATCTGAGGGTCCAGTGGTCAGGTACACTGAGAACCCTTGGCTTTTCCATAGAGGTACTGCTTGATCTTCCTGCAATTTGAACCCCTTTACCCAATTTATGATCAGTAATGGAACCACCATGCATATTACAGTTTTTCTCAGTCGCTTTGGTAGGTTTCTCAGATCAGAATTGAAATTCTCAAAACTATTTGGTCAACCTTCACATCATTGTGTCACTGGTGACCATCAAAAAAGTGGTTTCTCATTTCTTTGAACAAGTTGCAAATGCTTTGGCACATCCATGCAAGTTATTATGTACAATTCTCTGCTGTTTCCTGCATTTTCAATTGCTTATGTCATGTTGATCAAAATGTATTATAATGGGTCTCTGTTGAATAGTCTCACCCCCTACAACATTTAGGCATTAGTTCATCGCATAAGTCTTTACATGCAAAATGGTTGAACAAGTTGTCATGATATGTCAAGCAGATTTCTATACATTTCCATTAGACTTTTATTCCGTAATCGGTCCTGAATTGGTAAATTGGTCCCAGGTGAATCTTGACTTTCTCTAACGAAGGGAAATGTGTGATGCATTGGATCAACCAATGATCAACCAGTTTTCTGAAATAGCTCAAAGGTGCATCTCATGAACCATCAACTGGCAAGTATATATACACAGTCAGAGCACAACACAACGTTACAATATCTGACAATGGAAGGGCAAGGAATTGGACGGGGTCAACAGCCAGAGAGAAGAAGAAGAGGAAGAGGAGTGAGGCTGCGTGGCGGAGGAGCTGGAAGACAAAACAGAGGAAGAGGCAGAAGAGGCCGAGGACATATGTGCGTTCCTGATGAGATAAGAGCCACACTTGTAGACCATGTTCTCAATTATGGGCTTACAATAGCCGAAGCTGGTTGAAGGGTGCAGCCTTCCAGTGCCAAAAGACACAAAATGAATATGAAGCAGCTGTACATTGTTCCATTTTAAAGAAATGGTGAAATAGTGAAGGAGCTGCGCTACCTGTATGTACAGGTAAAACATGTGTGAGCATGCAGTAACTGTACCTCACAGTAAACAGTGCAACATCGTATAGTGATATA
>CAEMYA010000200.1:503104-526504 GCA_903131615.1 Diplodus sargus
TCCATTCCTTAAGCCCATTGAGGAATTTTCTCAGCATGAAGATGAAAGTATATGATCACCAGCCACATACACAGAGGACCCTTCTGGCTGCCATGGATGCAGCGTGTGATGACATCACAGCAGATGTCTGCAGAGGCTGGATAAGACACTCTAAAAGATTCTCTCCACGCTGCATCGCAAGAGAAGATATTCATTGTGATGTGGATGAGTATTTGTGGCCCAACAGACAGGAACGTCAGGAGGTGTAGGAAGAATGCACTGTAATTCCTACAGCACTGCATGTACAGTTTTCCCTAAGGAGATAGTCCATGTTCACATTTCTACTTTTGTTTTTCTTTATGCTATGCAGTGCTGTCTTTTACTTTCCTGTATCGCAATGACATGATCTGTCAACAAATTACAATACAAAGAGTAAAAGCGTAAATGTCAATCTTGTCCAGTCTCTTGCAATCAATCTCCCACATACACTAAAATGTGACTTACAATTTACAATAACTGTCATCAGAACTTTAGCCATAGTTTACATCAGAACATCCCTCCAGAGTACACTGTTATATTGACAACATGACTCAGTAATTTGACTGTCTTATCCGTACACAATGACACAAGAACTTGTCATTCTGATGGCACTGACATGTTCATTGACACAGATACTTACTTTTGAGAGATGAACTAAGGCTTTTGAGCAAGAGACAAGTGGCTTTTGCAGGTAATCCATGGTGTTTTCCTGTTTGTACGAATTGTTTTGAGAAATGCACTTACTGTTTCGCAAATGGATGATTCAAGAAATGCACCAAAGCGACTGAGAAAAGTTGTAATGCATTTGTTAGACTTTGCAAAACTTCTCTTCAGTAAGATCCATTACAATGAAAAGTGGTTTGTGCTATTAAAAAAACACTTGTTTCGGGGGGCCGGTCAGCTCAGTTAGCAGAGCGGGTGTCCCATGTGCCAAGGCTTTGTCCTCGCTGCAGCAGCCCCGGGTTCGAGTCCCGGCCTGGGGCCCTTTGTCGCGTGTCACTCAACCTGTTTCCTATCTATATCCAGCTGTTCTATCAATAAAGCCGATAAAAGGCCAAAAAATATATAAAAAAGAAAATACATTTGTTTCTGGGGCACCTTAGGAGCTTAGTTAGTAGAGCATGCATCCCGTGTACAGAGGCTGTGGGCTCGCTGCAACGGACTAGTTGTTTGAGTACGACCCGTGGCCCTTTGCTGCATGTCAGTGTTTATGTAGGAACAGTTTCCTGCTTGGGACCCAGTGACGAATACCCATACCCCCATTCAGACATTAATACCCAAGTATTTTGGGTGTGGTGAGGGTTAAATATTCCAAATCCAAATAGTCTGTTGTTATACTTTTTCCGCTTATGCCAATTTTTCCTTGATCCAACTTCAATACATGTTTTTAGTAAGACATCTAAGTGTCCAAGAAAAAACTTGACTAATTATCAAGATTTCCATCAAAAATTGGCATCACGAACAGGATCCCAAGAAAATGACTGGTAAGTGCAAAATGCCTGTTGATTTGAGGTTCCAAAATAGAGCTGTTAAAGACAAAATGCCCAGTCTGATTCATAGCTCTCTTTCCAGGACATCAAAATTAAAAGTAGTGATAGATAGATAGATAGATAGATAGATAGATAGATAGATAGATAGATAGATAGATAGATAGATAGACACAAACAGCAGTATCCAGAATGAAAGTCATTTGCTTGTTTGGCCCAACATCAGCACTTTAGCGACATGTGTGTAATGATACTTGAGAAACAGATGATTTTCATGTCACCAGTGTTTATTTCCAAAGATTATAAGAATCTATAACAGAGTTAATCAAAAAGCTCTGGTGGGTTTGGGAATCTTGGGTAAGCTTATAAATGGGACAATGTGAACCAGTAACAAGTAGAACTCTCATGATTTGCTCATTGCCCGATATAGTGACTTTCTTCAATCAATCACTGACTTTGGTTTGGCAGGAAAATACATTTTTAAAGCAGTTTGTTTAGAAATACACACAGACAGGAGCAAATATCGACGATATAATCCAAAATTATTTTCATACATTGAGGTACACACTGTATGTCCACTGAGCCACCGCCTGTCACATCAGGTTTAATCAGTAAAACACAAAGGTGCCTGAGACAGTGTTGGGCGGCAGGAGCTATTCTTTTTGTTTTTATTGCACAGTTGTTGCTGTAATTCCAGCGATTGACTCTATAGCAAAGATGGCTCCAGCTTGTATCATATCTCATTCTATTGAGCTTTTGTTCATTATTTGTGTCATTCTTCACTGAGCTTTTTAGTAGAGATGCTTTGTGTGTTTTTTTGTTTAATTATTGTTCATTTTTAGTTCAGTTCATTTCTAAGGGACAGTACATATCAATTAATGTAAATATGAAAGAATTAGCCAAGAGGCTAGTTTTCATCGGTGGTCCATCGAAGGGTGTGTAGTTGGCAACCTAAAATCAAGAAACTGGTTTAAAACAAAAATCACAATGTAAGGCAGGTCACACGTACGGGACAAAAAGTAGCAAAGTAAAAGCAGGACAAAGACTGCTTAGTTCAAAGGGTCAAGTGTCTTTAGTTGCACTTCCATAATTAAGACAACAGGAATAATTATTAATATGTATCATCTTGCAGTTTACATTTCCTCTGCTCTGACTAGACTTATGTTTAATGTCATGGAGCTCTAGTATCTCTGAGCAACTAGATGTACAGCAACGTGTATACAGGCCTTTATCCTACAGATTATTACCATGCATTTGACTTTTTTGCTTCTCTACATAGCATGATTAAGTTTTTTAAGCACTCAGGAAAGGAAGGTTATTGTGATCTGATGAGCTGCATTTGCTGATGGTGATCCTCAGAGTATGTTTTTCGCTTTTCTAACAGGTGTGATATAAATGTGGAGGAATAATAGGATGGTTTAGAAGTGAAGCGGGCCCAAGAACACTAAGGCCAGCCCTGTGTGATTTCACGCAGTTCCTTCAATATTTGGAGATTGAAGATGCTGAATTCTTTAGGAGCTCTCCTGACCAAACAAGGACATATAATTGGTCACTGTTGTACAGTGTGTTGAAACAAGCAAGTGGCTGGACTCTCATGCTCTCATGACCTCAGACACACACACACACACACACACACGTAAGCACACACGCACGCATGCACGCACACACACACACACACACACACACACACACACACACACACACACACACACACACACACACACACACTTAGAATAGTGACTTTCCAATAAGGAAAAGGACTGAGAATAGAATGAAGAATGAAGTGAAAGTGAAGTGTTTCAAGGACATCTGCAGATATATAATGGTGACAATACTTCCTGGATGTGGCGAATTACAAAAACGATTAACTTGAATTAAAAACACATTGGGTCTAACTATATACTCAATCAAAAGCAAGAGTCTCTCTTGAGTCCTAAAGGTAGGTCACATGGGCACTAAGCAGTCAGTAATCCTGGTGGTTAGATCAGCATTCAAAAATTACACAAATAAGTAGTGTCAAAGATATAATTATATACACTACTCTTAGTTTAGTCCCCTGCCAACATTTTGTTTGTGCTTACATGAACATATATGTATATAAGTGGGTATGTTCTGTGAGAAATTACATTGTTTTCCATTCTGTATTCAATGTACTGTAAAGACCATATCAGGATGTGAGAGGAAGAGGAGAGATTCCCCTTTAAGGTGTACGGGCCAAAAAGGTCTTATGAAGGGCGATTCTCTCTGCCTGAGTGAGGTGTTACAGGAAGATAGATAGGATGACATTTAATGTCTTGATAAAACATCAAAGGGTTGTTTTTGGAAGGAGTAATTACCAACTGTTGTAAAAGTATGTGACCCCCACTCTGTTTAAGAAGAAAGCATTTGGAGGACTGCAGAGAACACTTGAGGTCTTCTCTTCCCTGCTGCATGTATTAAAGAGATCTGATTCATCACGCTGACTCTGAAATTCTTCTGAGAATTAGCAACAAAGGAGAGTTTCCACTACAGTTCTCTTTCTAATTTGCTATCTGTGACCTGTTTAGAACAGTGCAGTCCAGAACCTACCTTTATTAAGATGACAGTAATAACAAAATTTCGACTACTCTAATACATTGTGACTAGTCAAATTGTGTATTCAAGTCAAAACAAGTTAGAGATATCTGTAACTGAACTCTCTGTGTTGGAGGTATCTCACATTACAAACACAAATATCTCTGGTTCAGTTTTGACGAGTCAAAACAATAGTTGCAAATGTCTCAAACGTCATTGTAACTATTGTGCGTGACGTTGCTCATCCAAGTCTTCCAATTTGATACTGGCCTATAGCCATTTGAACAGCGTTAGTGGAAGAAATGCTGTTCCAGATAAGACAGTAAGAAAATGCCATGAACTAAAAAGAGTTTATAATCAAGGAATTTGTGGTGAATGAGAGCTCGGTTCACTGGAGAGATGTGGTAGAAATGTACAGTGTATTGCAAATGCGTGCAACACAACTTGGTCTTAGGATGCTGAGCTCTCATTCTGGACTAATGTTGGCTGAAAATGTTTAATTGATTAGTACTATTTCTCAACAGCTCCTGTTGTGCACAGGTTGCAGCATTAAAAACTCTGTCCAAAATCCTCATTGTGCTCTGACATCCTGGTAAACCGGCATGACATTGCAGTGCCATTTCTAGCAACACACACTGTCCGCCCGATTTAATAAAAAATAACAAAAAAGAAAACCGCCCTGAAATGAATTCATAAACAATAGCTATGGGTTGGGGTTTCATCATAAGTTTGCAATATGAAGTAATAAAACAACTCAAGCGTTGAAAGGGGAGTGAGAACACAGATAAGGGGTCCCTCTGCCTTCAAATTACAGCAATAATAACCTGGTAAACTGCAACAACCACAACACACACAGGAAGGGGAAAAGAGAGAGAGAGAAGGCACACAAACACACACACAATCCCATGATTGATACGCCATAATATCAAAAAGCAATACAAATAATGTTGAATTGTTGCAAGCAAAGAGGTTTGTGTTAAATTAAAATACAGATTTGCAAAATAACTGCAGTTAGTGTGCTTTAGGTAAGCTGTGAGTGGTTTTAATGATGAGCTCATGTCTCCTCTCAGAAGAATGAAAAACATGTTTTATATAAAAGTTGTGCTGAGTGACTGAATGTGTTTGCATAGCTAATAAATACAATTTATGAATATATTTTAACAGAGGCTTACTGTATTTTTAAAATCAGCCCAACTCAGTAATCCAGTCCAAATCCTGTCCATCGACCCGAGCACATTTTATCAGTCCTTCCTCTCAAACATGTTCAACTCACCTGTCTCTCTCCCTCGGGGCATTGTGGCTCTCTGTAAATGTATTTTCTGAATGAAAGCATATAGTATGTTATTGTTAAAGGAGACAATATCTGAATTACAAAAAAGTCCTCACTTAAGCAGATAATGTGCTGTATTCCATGTCTGAAAAGGGACTAAATGCTAAATGTTAGCAGGTACCATTGAAGGTTTAATTTGTAAGAAATAGACCGAATTTGAAGGTAGCTCCAACGCGAGTGGCTTAACCGCTAACTGCTGACCAGCTGCCGTTAGCAAGTAGCTCAGTTAGCCAGTAGCTCAGTTAGCCTTCTTCGCCCTATTAGCTCATGCGAGTCTTCCTAGAAAGCAAACCAGCTGGAATATTTTCACATCTTACACTTAATTTGGTGTGAAAGAGAGAGGCATTTTAATTAAGGTGGTATACAGTTGTCTTTTTCTGTTCTATATGTAAAATATCAGTGGTATTTATTTCATTATTTTCATGGGAATAAGGATAAAATGCCAGTTCATGGTGAAGTAAAGTAAGTAAAATTCACATAAATAACAATTTGATATAAACAAGGTATTAAAATGTATTAAATAATTAATGTTTAAAATGAGTAACTTTAAAAATATCATTTCATGGTGTGTCAATGTCTTTTTAAGAAAAAAAAAGCTAAAAGTAATTCTATTACGTTACGTGCGTGAGTTCATGACCTGAATGTTTACACTTCAGGGGAGAGACCCGCGAGAGGAAGAAGAAGAAGCAAGGTGTTAATGGCGTAGAGCAGAGACTTCGGGACTGTGTGTGTCGCCAGTGTGGAGTTTATCAGTGACGGACTGTGAACTGTAGTTGAGCGACGTGTTCCGAGTGTCTGAATCGAACTCTCCGCCACTGCTTGTGTTTTGGTGAACACGAAGACGAGTTCGGTTCCGTTAGCTAGCACGAGCTAAGCTAACACCACTGGAGCTAGGCTAACACCACGGTCCTCGCTGAGGGGAAACACCGCCTGCACGGACGGGAGGAGCTTTGGTGAGTCGTCTCGGGAGAGAGTCGTTCGACGGAGGACGCTTCGCTGCTGTCGTGGGAGACGGAGGTTCACCGCTGCGAGCTGCTGTGGGCGGAGACGGTTGCTACCGCTACGAGCGAGCGATTCATCAGCTGCGGCATCACCTGACTTCGCCGACACACGGAGGTAACTGGTAACAGAAGGTTTCCATCATGAGCTCCAACTAAAGCGCGCCAACGAAAGTAGTAAAAGAGTGCACTCAAAATAAAATTAGACAGTTTGAGAAAAGACAAAAAGACTCTAAACCCCGGGGTTCTATTTTTTTTTATTTTCCATATCTTCCTCTTTCAAAACAAAGGTTTGGATGTGTGTGTGTTACCTGAATCTTTAATACATTTCTGAAATTGAGGGTCAAGTGTATTCCCTGCAGTCTCCAACTTTATTTAAGAGTGAGAATCATACATTACCCTAGACTGATATACTATTTTGAGATGTGACTTTTACCATAAAACATTTGTTAAGCGTTAAAGCTTCATCTTCATAACATAAGGTGGGTTTTAATACGAGCCGGTGGTAAAAGGCTTACATATAGTAAAGAAAATAGATGTAAAAATATTTCCTTTCTTGAAATTAATCGACTGAGTAGCAAACTCGCTGCAGAACTAAATGCAGAACATTTTATTCTAGAATGTTGTATTTTAGAATATCACCTTGATATTCTATTTTATTTTTATGTTCACTGATGGAATCAATCTAAATGAAAAACACTCCATTTTGAAAATTAATATTGTATACTCAAATTTCTAAATGCGATATGCTTAATATAACACTAATTCCAGCACATTCTAATTTAAAATATGATCTATGTATATCATATTAATTTTCCAAGTTCTAAAACAGACTCTGTTATTTAAAAAAAAAAAAAAAAAAAAACATCATTCTTTTGTAGAAAGTTTTATTTTTAGGACATAGATATTCTGTTTTATTTACAAGCTTGAAAAACAGAATCTTCTCTGAGAAAAATTATTCTACATTAAAACATTCCATTGTAAAATAGAACATTGTCATCAAGAATATTGTATTATGGGAATAAAATCTTTTGTAGTAGAGTGCAATCTGAAACGTTTATATTCCTTTTGTACTGTAGCGTACTTTGTAGCTGTTTTAAAAGTGTCATGAGTAAAGCTTATCTTACATCTATTTAGTTATTAATACAGCTGCATCTATACTATTACTTTGGGCTCTGTCTATTTTTTCCATCTTTCAACTTCAGAGAAAACAATGCTCGCACCAATCAGAATCAGAATCAGAAATACTTTATTGATCCCCTAGGGGCATTTACTTGCATTACAGCCGCTCCCATTCAAAGTCAAGAATATATATGGGATCAGTCTAGTGCTGAATGTGCTCCTGTGGCTGACCGCCACGTCATGGAGTGAATGGAAGCCATTGTCCAAGATGACATGTCACAGCATCCTCCTCTCTGACACCACTGTCAGAGATTCCAGCTCCACTCCCACAACATCACTGGCCTTACAGATCAGTCTGTTCTGCCCCAACATACAGCAGCATAGAGGACAGCACTGACCACCACAGACTCCTAAAACATCCTGAGCATAGTCCGGCAGATGTTGAAGGACCTCAGCTGTCTCGGAAAATAGAGACGACTATGTCCCTTCCTGTAGAGCACACCATGTGACAAAGTTGTCCACAGCAGTCCTGAACTCATCAACACCCTCACTGACACTTCCAACGTTTGCTGAGTCATCCAAGAACTTCTGGAGACGACGGGTCTCTGTGCAGTAGTTAAAGTCTGTGGTGTAGAGGGTGAAGAGGAAGGGAGAGAGGACAGTCCCCTGTGGGGCCCTGGTGTTGACCAATCTATCTGACACACAGTGTTGTAAGCACACACACTGTGGTCTGCCAATCAGATAGTCAATAATCCAGGTCACAAGGGGGGAATCCACCTGCATCGCTGACAGCTTCTGACCAAATAGAGTAGGACGGATGGTGTTGAATGCACTGGAGAGGTCAAAAAATATGACTCTCACTGTGCTCGCTGGGTTATCCAGGTGGACGTATATACGGTTGAGCAGGTAGATTATGGCATCCTCAACTCCAAGTTTGGGCTGATGGGCGAACAATGACTGGTGATCTGCTGCCTCACAGCAGCATGTTCACATTAGCTACACTGTTTTTTGGGAGCTCTTTTCCTTTTGCCTGTGTCATCACCTCATTCCCCTCACCTGAGCATCTCTGCCATCTCTCCACCTGCTCCTCACACTCTGATCAGTTTAGTTTTCCAGACCAGTTTTGAGTTCAGTCTGCTCAGTTTGCCTGTTCATTTGTCATAGTTTCCTCTACTGGGATAACCTGCAGTGTTTGTGCTATAAATATTTATAAAATCCAAATTTTACTTAGATTTCAAAGCAGTGATTTATATCCTCGTTTTAAAAAATTCTTATTATTCAAAATAAAAAGATAATTTCCACACTTAGAAAAAAAAACTTTAAGTAATGAGCTCAAAACATAATGTAACCCAAGACAACAGACTCCCATAAATACTGGCGTCATACAGCTTTTATTTGTTGAGACATTGTCAGAGATGAGTGAAGGTTTATAGCCAGTATGTTCCATATGAACAGTTACCACAAAACAGGAATGAATTAAGAATTAAAAAACATTTTGCTCTTCACAGGTTATTAAATAAAATGTTTCATCTCTGAAAATCATGCCAAGCCATTCGTTACTCAGTCCCTCTCTACAAATGTATCTCTCAGTAGCCGCAATAGTCTACTCAACAAGTCTACATGATGCACTACTGTGGTGCAAACTACGCATGTCCCTCTGTGTAAATACGGAAAATATTTATTTATTTTTGCATGAGCATAACATGACTTATTTATGAAATGATTCAGTCTAATGTGGTATTGCAATTTACAAAACAACAACTAAAAATAGGCATGACATCAGTATGGTACACAACACCCACACTGGTTGCTTTCAACTGTTACACCCACTATGTCATCCTACTTGTACAGATGCTCATGCATCCTCACTCATCGTTAATGGTGCAATTAGAAAAAAGGGCTCTTTTGCAGTGGCAGCATGAACAAGGATTAATAATAATAATAATAATAATAATAATAATAATAATAATAATAATACAAAAGTTTAACATTTAATTTTCCATGCCATACTGTGACTAGCACGTAACACAAACTTTATGTAGATCTTATATGACTAAATGCATCATATTGTATGATGCATTTAGCTATGCGCTTGTATGAAAACCCAATATATTCACTATTTAATGAATGAGACAGTTTGAAATAAATGATATAAATATCCATCCATCCATTTTCGTCCGCTTATCCGGGGCCAGGTCGCGGGGCAGCTGCCTGAGCAGGAACACCCAGACTCCCCTCTCCCCGGACACTTCCTCCAGCTCTTCCGGGAGGATCCCAAGGCGTTCCCAGGCCAGCTGGGTGACATAGTCACATAGATATAAATAAAACCATGATTCTAAAAAAGATGGGACCCTGTTTAAAACACAAATATGAGTTGATAGTTGTTTACAGACAACAGTTTTACAATGTATTCCTGAGCCCTTGTAGTAATATTCTTTATACATAATCATGTATTCGACAAAGTGTTGAACTCCCCCTCATCCAACCACTTTCGACGATGCCCTTTTCATACCCAATCATGATACTGTCCAATTATTACCAATGAATCTGCTTACCTGTGAATTGTTCCCAGTCTTTTGTTGCCCTTGTGTTATGTTGTTTAAAAGGTGCTGCTGACATCAAATTCAGAATAAGCAGATATTTACAAAAACAGAAGTTGTTTTCAGTTGAGTGTATCGTATTTGTTGCACAAAATAAAATAATTCAATGATGATTTACACAACGTCCCAACTTTTTTTTTTTTTTAAATGAGGGTCGCACATAACGTGCATAATCTTGAAGTTGCGAGATAATTTAACATGCATAATGAATATTTTTCTTCACACATTCATTTATTTATTTGTAATTGTATCTTGCCAATAATACATTTATTAGTCCAATTTTCTGAATTAAAGCATTATTGTGTAATTATTTCACCTTAAAAAACCAGCTTCAAATCATTTCAGTGTTAGATTGACAAGAGCTGGTCACTTTCTGCGAATACAAAGGCCAATGAAAAAGATTTGAAACAAAAATAGCTCCCTGAAGCAACCTGTAACTGCTTACTGTAGCTACAAGTTAGCCATGTTAGCTTAGCGTACTCTGCCCAGCAAAGTTTTTAGGGGCTTGGGCCAAGATGTGCACCAGAACTGGAGCTGGGTGAATAGGCAACAGAATCACGCTCAGCCACCTCAATGGGTCTCATGACAGTGTTGAAGAGACAGAAGTTAGCTAGTTGTTGAAATGGGCTGACTTACCATCAATAGAGATTTTGCTGGTAGCATGTTACAGCCAGGTGTTTCCTCTCTTGTTCACGTCACGTTAACTTGGCAGCTGTTACTGTTCTGTGTGCATTTACCCCAATATATACAGCAAGTTTTCGAGGCTTAACATTGTTATGCAACCCAAGTTTTGTTCAGAGTTGGCACGAAACTTAACATTACATCTGACAAATTGTTACAGAAACCAGGGGTCAGTATTGTGGGGTCAGAGTTGTGTTTCACTCAAAAATGGTGGCCACCACCAAAATATACAAAATATGAATTACTACATAATATTGCTTTAACACAATTCTAAAACACATCCTCTAATTAAAAGAATTAAATAATTTATTGCATGACAGCTGCCTTTATTTCAAAATTTTCTTCTCAAATATTAATCCATTATTGTTTAATCGGTAAGTCAAGATGTATATTGGGAGAATGTTACATCCTCTGAAAATATACAAAATTGGACCACCTCCATCTAGAGTCGAATGCTGAAGCAGAAGAGTGACTGACAATGTTCAGCCCAGCCCGCATGTATGTATGTAATGTTGGTGTGCACAAAGAGCCACAAGAATATTATGTACATAGATAGATAGATAGATAGATAGATAGATAGATAGATAGATAGATAGATAGATAGAATCTTAAATAAATAAATGTATTTTAGTAGACAAAGATGAGCAAGCTTTTATTTGTTTTGCCTTTGTTTGCAATTTACAATGGTCAGTCACCTCCCATACACTCCCTGAAGGGCTATTGCTTGAGCTTAAAACCAATTGATACTTAAACAAACCTTTGACTCATAGTATATTAAAAAAGAAATTGTTAAGTGAGAGAAAAGCAGAAGCCACTTTTTTTTTTTTTCTCCAAAGGGATGCAGTTGTGGCAAATGACTTGACAATGAAGCCCACAACACTTAAATACATTACAGAAATCTTAATTCATCTTAAATAATCCTATTAAACAATTTATGGGTGACATAGATTAAGTGGTTTTGTTTATACTTGTTCATCAAACCCGCATAATAAACATGCAATGTCATCATTTTTTCTGAGTAGAGCTTTTTGGAGAATGTCTATACAAAGAGGAGTAACTCTGTTTGCTGTATTGCATAAGATCATCATCGAAAATAAATAAATCAAAAGGCCTTGGTTAAACAATTTGAAAATGACCAACACACACTTTGTATCATTCAGGAGTGGCTTTATGAAAGAAAAGAAAGAAACAATACTGCAATAATAATTCTGATTCAAATAGACTATTTAGTTTTTGTTGTGCCGTGTCCTGTGTCTTTGTGCCCACTCAGAGTTTAAAAGTCTTCAACAAACGTCTTCAAAAAAACTGAAACAAGTCAAGCTGCCTATGATACAGCACTTAAAATTTTGTTTTTGATATTATCATTCTTTCTTTCCTTCACTTGCATTCTGACAAAAAATCCTACAAGGTCCAGACTTTAAAAGTCACTGACTGTGTTCTACAGAAGGTCCACACTTCTTTTTGCGGTCATGTTTTCTGTTCTGCAGCGAGGGGTGTGACAATTAAAATACAAAACAGAAAACAAATGATCATATAATCCAACATACTGACATGGATAATGAACTTCTGTCTCTTGATGTTTACTCGAGACAGAAGGTATACAGTGTGTGTCTGCAGCAATGTGTGTATTTAAACAAAGCTAAGCTAAGAAGATGAATCCATCTTAAGGTTGTTGGTATGGCAGCATTGTAAATGATGAATACAAGTCAACAACTGTTTATGCTGTTTAAACAGCCATAACACACACACACACAACTTGCTCTGCAGTAGTATTGCGACACACAGTTACCAGTTTACTAGTTTTACTTGTGAAAAAAACAGTCTAATCAAACAACCCTGCAACAAAACCCACTGTGGACTATTTATATTGAGACGTGTTTCTAATATATTGTCCACCCCATGTCCCCATTCATGTCAATGAGGACATTTTAGGAATCACTTCTTATTAACTTATGACTTTTCTTAGCAAAGAAAATAGGTGTATTTTGTGTACTTAAACTAAGTAGCAAATCTGTCTCTCACCCACATCTCCCAGCTGAAACTACAGGGACTATCAGGCCATCACCTCCTGAGGTACAAACTGGTATTAGGAGGCGGGACAGGCTGGGCCGGGGCTAGCTGATTAGCATGATAACTTCAGGAGACATCTCTTCAACACAGTACATAGACACTTAAACTAAAAGTGGGTATTAGTGCCTTCGTGGGGTGAGGATTTATTTGAGAACTGTTGTGTTGGACTGAATTAGATTTTTTATCTAGGTGGACATCATAAAGGGGGGAAAAAAGCCATGCAATTGTGTGAACATACAGAGAAAGTTCCCAAAGGAACTGAATTCCTTTGTTAAATCTGAACTTGTTGAGTATCACAGTACTTAGTTGAGTGTGTAACAAGAGAAGAACGTCCACTCTCTTCATACTGATTGCTATTAAACATCCCCACTGAGTTTTCCGTCAAGCTGAAGTGTGACCTCATTTGGCTGATGACATTTCGAACTGAGATCTGACTTTGCAGGACTTTTCAAGACAACTTAAAGATCATTTGACAGTACTGTATAATCTGTATTTGTTTACAGAATTAATTAAATGAAAATTGTAACCCCCCATATGCTGCATAAAGCTATAAAGCAAGCTCTGTCCTACCATCTCTTTCTCTACTTCTATTTTTCTATAGAGAGCTGCAGGGATGACGTGTTTTTTTCAGCTAACCTGGAAGTTGGCATCGCCCTGGTTCCCTCGATAAAAGATCAATGGGATTTTTGATTAGATTTTTCCAGAAAATAAGTTATGTTGCAAACACAAGTTAATATGTTCACTTTTTGTTTGGTTACTCTTCACAGATGAACACCACTTTTCTGATTTTTGAAGCGTAAATGCCAAAAGTAAAATGCTAGGTTACATAAGAACATGGTAGTCATATGACTTCAACGTCACCACTAGGCTTCTTAGTACATTATACCTTACACACATTACTATCAAGAAATGAGTCTACAAGTGGGAAAATTAGAGTTAGAATAGTTTGCAGCTAAAACCTACTCAGTAGTCTGCCTGTATAGTCGGACTAGTGAGTTTTGCATGATGCCGCTTCCCTGACGACCTCTGTAGTCTCATTTAGTCACTTGTAAGCAACTGCCTTTTTAATTATAAATAACACATGGGTTATTTACTGTCAAACAAAAAGCGAAAATCTATTCAGCTCGTGTGAGCAGCAGACTTTATTCCAGGCATTTAACCAAAAACCCTTTCATCAAACCCACTGACTTTCAGACAAGGGAACCGGAGGTGCAAAAACACCCTGTCACACAGCTCTAATTGTAATTGTCAACATTGTATCTTTGAGAAGCTCTCTGACATACCTCTCTCCTCCTCTAGCTTGCATAGCTCACTGCAGACGTAGTAAGGCACTGTATCCTCCCGTCTCGTCTCCCTTTACTTTCATTCATACATTGATCATCTGTCTTCAGCTTCATGCTGTGCGTTCTCAATGCAGGAAACATGGCCGACGGGTTGCTCCAATCTGGCTGATTATTAATCTTAGCTAACAAGCACACACTAACTTTGTTTTCAGCTATAAAGTCTAAAACAGATAAATAATTTTTTTGCCGCTTTGGTATTGCTTTTCATCAACTTATATAATTTAATTAAAAATGTACAAAGCAAGCCATGTTTCAGTAGCAGTCATTGAAAAAAGAATGTCTAAAGCTCCACTAGTGACGCCTAGAGACTGTGATGTTTGTTACACCACAAAACTGTCAGATCGAACAAACATGCTGACTGTTTAGCTGTTTAGCTGTTTAGCCTTGACTAGTATTGTTGCTAAAAATGTCATGTTTGTCTGGACAGTGATATTAGGTCATGTGGTCAGTAAAGTTAACAGTAAATATCAGTGTGCTTAGTAAATCTCTTGGCAATCTCACCAGCAGTAGTCCACATATATTGTTCTGAGCCAGACTATTGGACAAAATGAGAGACGTCTCTATCGCTATCCTCTATCTAGGCCATGCTGCTGTTGGGATAAAAAGATTAAATAAAAGAGAAAAAAAAGGCAGAGTAACCAGAAATGCCAATAATGGATTCAACCATTTTCCAAGCATAGTTTAGGGGACTTTTATTTGTTTCTGTTGTCTAAAAAGAAAAAAAACGAAGATTTTTTGATAACGTGCAAGCTGATGAAGGAGTATGACTTGTTGTCTTTGGCTGAGTTTCCAACTCAGTCAGCTCAATTGGAAAGAAACAGTTTATCATGATGCTAGCAATGTGAACACTTAGTTAAGGAGCCCTTCACACACAGTATTGGCATGTACAGGGAGTGGACACAATCTTAACATCTGTTAACTACACTTTAATTCAATCCAGTACAACTGCCCTATTTGTGAAAACCAGGATATTAGGTTTCCATTGACTCTGTCACAGAGGTGTTGATTCCCAGCTAGCCAATTGTATCGGTCCATACTTGGCCCAACATCTCGTAGGCCCGGCACACTGAGTCAGCATAGTTCCGGTTGTGAGGTACGGATGCAGTGTGGACTGAGAACAGCATCAATAGTCCTGGATCGAGTCTGGCAAAGATTATTGACCTGTTGCTTGTATTTCTAGATGTGAGCCACAAACGTCATGCCATACATGGCTCAAGTTTGGTTATCCAGCACTCAGCCGCGTGTTTTACTATAGTTATTGGCTCTGGTTTGGCCCAGTTGACGTCATTCGAGTCCAACAGTACACCAGATGTTCCGTGTCCCAATATGCGTACTGTACAATGCTAGCCAGTTTCAACTCTGCAGTAATGGTGGAGACCTAAGTTTGGTGGTGTGTCGGAATAGATTACGTTTGAGACACCTTATAGCTTCTTACTTAACATGTTCAAGAAACTAAAAAAAAACCTTGAAGAGTTA
The DNA here is from genome assembly GCA_903131615.1 of Diplodus sargus. NCBI lineage: Eukaryota > Metazoa > Chordata > Actinopteri > Spariformes > Sparidae > Diplodus > Diplodus sargus. The sequence goes on from CAEMYA010000200.1 coordinate 518,783, forward strand.
CCAAGAGTTTTAAATAAATCATCACCTTTTTGACAGTCTTAACAAACGCTGACCATGTAAGCTTCTGAAAGGTCAGATTTATTGCAGAGCTGTTGTGTTGGATCACAGCAGGGTTGTAGAGGTGTTTCTTATTCATGTCCACTCCCTATACCTACATGCAACGTGCATTGTACACATGAAAAGTCGTAAACATCCTCATACTAATGTATGCTCTTTCTGTAGTGATCATTGTCTTCAAAGTCTTTCAGGAGGAAATCTCTCTTTCATTCCTTCCTTTCTCCTCTGACGGTCTTTGGGAACTTCCTTTTTTTCTTTGTTCCCTCCTTCCTTTGTATTTTTTGCTTGTTACTGTGAATGTAGAATAAGATGACACAAAGAAGTCATCATCTGAGCCAAAAACCTTGACGTGCCAGCAGTCACATATTTTACAGCATATAATCTGATATTTTCTATGTACAGTATGTAAGTCTTAGATGCATTCCAAACAAAGTGTGCTGGAAGATGGGGCAGAGCTGGCGAGTTGACTTTCTGGATGAGGAAGAGCTGGGAGGAAGGCTTAGGGTGGGGCCTGTAGAGGAGGCCTGACACGAAGTTCCTCCTGGAAAGGAACGCGGAGCCGAGGGTAGAACTCGTCATTTGGTGGAGCAGGCACTCCTTACAACGGTGATGGTAAGAAAAGTTTGAAGGATAAGCAGAGGGAAGATTGGCTGCCGAGGTGCCTTGAACAGATTACAGTATGAAAGGGAAGAGTCTGTTGCTCCAAGAAGAGATTAGTTGAGCTGATCCTCATACTGTTTCCGGAAACAGTCACCAGCAGGGAAAAACTCCCAGCAACGCTCCTGGTACATCTTCCATACGTAAGACTCCTTTAAGACAAACAGACGGGAAGAGGTAGGAAGGGCTTACATTCCATATGACAAAACTGGAGCATATTTGGCTCTTCTACATTGTGTACTAAGCTTGTGTAGTCAGCTTCCAACACTGAGCCACTAAAGGCCTCAGTATGCTTCAATCAAACTATGTTGTGCAACCGTGTCTGAGGGCAAGATTCTGAATGGCAGGACGACAGGCCTGCTGTCATACATGAGAGGAATCAAGCAAACAGGGATAAGAGCCCTTCCAGACAGAATCAGGCACTGCGGTGAAAATACCAGTCCTCCCATTCACCTGAATGAGGGCAGTGTGTTTACGCTGTGGAAGTGAGGAATACAGGGGATGTAGAAAATAAAACAGTTCACAACATTAAATCACACAAATGGGCCACAGAATGACATCCCCAACACACACACAATTCCAATCTTGTAAAAGGGTTTCAGTAGCTATTAGAAAATCCAACACACTCTTTGTTTGAAGCATACTGAGCCTTTAACAATACCAGTAGACGACAGCAAGGATCACACTGATGGAAACTGAAGCTCAGCACAATACAGTATCCCACAAGTGTCTACTTATATTTTCTACAAAGGGAAATGAGCTGGTTTACCTGGCCTGTGTGCTCTGTTTCATCCTTGTTGATGAGATACATCACAAAGAATCTGAAACACACATAAACACACTTTTTAGAAAAACATATCCACTGTACATTCACATGCAAAAGCCCACAAAAACAGATGCAAATCATATATTACAGAAAAAACTTGAATTGGCAAAGTGAATATATGAGCAATTCCCACTGGTGTCTGTTTTGAGGGGTCTTCTTGATTGTCTGAGACTGATTACAGCCAGACCTGTTCCAAGATACAGCCTCAACCTCCTCAATTCTACTAGGTCTGTCTAAAATAAAGGTTTAAGACACCTCCAAAATCATTCAGCTGAGTAACTTGTTGGACATTATCTGTACAAAGTCTTCTGGAAACAATCCAACATAAAAAGCACCACACCAAAAGCTTGTAGAGTCTTCCATTCAGGTGTACTGCATTAGTAGTGCAATGGGGAAACTGCTCCCCTGTACCCGGCTCATACTTCTGAAGAATCCAGGTCATTATTATCAGACACTGGTTGGCACCATGTTAGAAGTACAAGTACGCACATACAATCACACAGAAGCTCCATTTGTACTCACAGGTAGTTGGCTAGGTTGTGCTCCTGTAGAGTGTGTGTTTCAAAGCCATGTGGCACTGTGTCAAAGTAGTCATTGCCTATTCCACAGATAAAACATTTCGTCTGGTGGAGAGAAACATTACAGAGTTAAGTGATTGTCATTACACAAGACATTTACCTACAGGTCTTTACCTGCGAGCCGTGTTGGCTGTTAAATTGTAGCCTGCATCTGGATGTCAAATATATTAACATGTAAATGCTTTTAATGGAATGTCAACAGTAATTTTGGTGATTTGGCTCTATTGGATGCTTTTACAACATCTATTATTACGTACAGTAGTTTCATACATTTTCATATCATACACGTAATTCATGTGCTGTATAAGATTGCATTGTCGTTTTGGTTGTGCATGTGTGTGTCTCTGTTTTTTCACCTCCATGTCTTCTTTCACTTGTTCCTGCTGGTCCCTCAACTCTCCAAAAGCATCAATGATCAACCCTAGAATGTTCAGAGACCACAGACGGTGTATTGGTTAAAAAACCTGACCCACTTTGGTAGAAGCTTTTGTTATACAAGTCAACAAGATATATAACCGGACCACAACTATCTTAAAAACCACAAGCCTTTTGTTTTATATGATGGACCTCTGATACTACTCTGCCTGTATAAGTCTGTTTTGCTAAGTGTACCTTACACCCTGGTAATCTATGAGCAGACACCTGGCCACTTTGTTTTATGAGCAGCAGCTATTTGCACAATAGTTACTATTTTAGATGAATTTGGCTCTTTTTCTAGTTCTGAGCTGAGACTTTGAATCAAATGTTTCCCATTGATAAAACTGCTTCACAACCTGCCTTTCCACTTAAGCCAATCAGGGCTCAGGTATCTTGGAGTTGATATTACTTGCTCTCACGTCGCTCTATTTTCTGCCAAATTCCCTCCCCATCTTTCGGATCCATGGAGGCCCCACCTGGCACCTACAGGACTCCAAGGATCTGCCACCAATGCCCTGGTGCCAGACATCACAGGATACCCCCAGAGGTTCCACGTCCCTGCCTCAACATGTCAGAGCCAAGTCCCATCCTTAGTGTGGCCTCCATGGATGACTGCATGGCTTGTTGATTTTGAGAAAACTGGTACAAAATTTTTCTCCCCTGCTCATATGTAATCTATTCAATGAGGTGAATGTTACTGCAAAATGAAAACAAATTTATAAGCAAATGAGACCATTTGGAAAAAGGGAACAACGCTTTATGTCTTTTAGCTTTCTTTTAGTCTCAGATGTTAGACCTTCTTGAGATAAGGACACCCCACACACAAGCCCACACGATTTATCCTCCCCACCAACACATACCCATGATCTTGACCATTAGGACATAGCTTCAAGATATGGATCTGATCCGATTATACTGTAAGCGGTGCAGCTCTGCAGATCCTTTTGATAATGACAACAAACCAGCGTGCATGTGTGTATGTGTGGTGCGTGTGTGCGTGTTTTGGATCTCTCACCCTGGATGATGGCCAGAAGGATTACAATGACAAAGAAGAAGAAGGTGATGTCAAATATGATGCGATAGATCTCATACTCGTCACCCGCTGGGTCTTCAATCTGGTCACCGATCCCTCCACCGGCTCTCACACCTACATACATGTGGAACATGTAGCACTGGGAGACAGGGCAAGAGACACATAAAGAGGGGGAGAGAGTGAAAGAAATTAAATTTGCTGGATTTCAAATCCACACCAATTGTGATATCTGCATCTCACACTGACTGAAATTACAGCAACTTCACTGTAATATTGGGTAACACTTCATTTTACAGGTTCTTAAATTGCATGATATAGGATGTCATTATAAAGTAACATATTTAAAATGTATTTGAAATTGGCCCCAAATTATCACAATAATTACTCTTTTAAATGTATTGAAATATACCCCAACAAGATTTAGTAATAGTATTATGCTACTTTCCAATAAGCAGTTAAAGAGTCAATGAGACAGGATAATTGCGGACTGCTGAACTGGTGAGAATGTACAAGGCTAAAAATAAAAAGGACTTCATGTACTAATTAAATGACTTGCAAAAGTTGGTCAGAAACTACTTGAAAATGAAGCTGCAATAACTCACTTCAAACAAGTGACCTGCTGAGGGGAAGTTAAATAGAAACCAGTTGGAGGTTTCTTGGCTGAATAAATGCATCAAATAATATTGAGATTATTTTCAATATCTTGCTTTATATCATTTCATTTTAATACATTTCGAGGTGAATTCAAAGAAATCTCTAATATGTTGCTTGGAACTTACCACCTGCTTACCATGACGTTTGAGACGTAAAATGACATTTTACCAAATATTGAAATAAAATGTGCAAGTGTTTGTATTTATTACAAATACAATTGTTTATAGAACTCACTGATACTAATGTATTTAGTTTAAAAAAAATATATAAAAATATATAAATAGAATCCATTTGCTCTTTGTCAGTGCAGATAGCCTTCTTACAACTAATAGCTTGGAGAATTATGTCAAACGGCCAAAAATAAATCACACCTGAATTGACCTGAACAAAATTGCAATAAATAGACATAAAGTTTTACTGTGTCAGATTTTAGACATATGGTCTATGGCCAAGTATGCATCATTATCAAAGTTGAAAATGTTTCAGTGTGTGTTTTCACAAAAGAACTTTTGCAGTATGGCCATCAGAAATGGAGCAACAAAGTACGTCGAAGATAAATCTTTTAAAATCCAGTTCATAGAATGCAAATGATTCATTATAAGTATGTAATTGACAAAGTCTTGAACAGTTTAACTGACGGTGTATATATTGAGGGAACAATATACAGAGAGCTGAGCAAAAGGAAATGGGGGAAGAAGATGGGAAAACGCTAGTACAGCGAGAAAAAGATAAAGGCTAAGAGAGAGAAAAGTGAACAGAAAAGGAGAGATCAGTTCAGATCCTCAACCTTCTGCCAGTGTTATTTTAAGGGATATTTTCACATATAAAGGGAGGAGAGGAAAGAGCAAAAACCTCCCTGGGGCAGTGGCCCTTCATCAGTCTATCCCTCCATCCCACTAAGCCCCTGTCACCCTCCTGAGGAGCAGGCACCCCGGCCCCTTAATAGGAAACAGAAGAGCTCTGTGGAATGCTATGGGTGGCTGACTATAGGGGATTAAAGTGTGTGTATCCTGAAATTTCCGGGTGACAGAAGCCCCCCCCACCTCCTGACAACACACATCATAGACCCCTTATATAGTATTTCTTTCAGATGACTTGGCAGGAGGGAACAGCCTCATCACAGCTGTAATTCATTCTGTTTTTACCTGTTCCCTCCCCTCCATCACTGACACATTTTCCGTTATAATTGACTGCACAGATAAACTTTCCACCTGATTACGCTAACCTGCATTACAACCTCTGTAAATGTAAAGGATTACACCAACATTGTTATAAAGGCATATTAATCCTACCACCACGGTCAATGTCATGAAGTGAGATGAGTGTGTTAAGTAGATATTTTTGGCTCAACTCCTGTATCACAAGTAAGTTCACTTTTTACTAGGACAAATCACAATGTTAGCTTATCCTACATACTGTAGCTAACCAGCTCTAGTCTCATGAAACTGTTCCAGATCCCACTATAAAGGATCATCAATTACAGGCTCAATAAATCCAGATATTGTACCCAAAGAGAGCCTTAAATTGAACTTGCATCATGATAAACATCCCAGATTCCTAGATATTGTTAATATTTCTAAATGTCACACAAAGTGTTGCTATTCTTAAAAATCTACCAGATGCCAAGAGGAGAAACTAACAAATAAAAAGACTGTGTAATCCTACAGCAGCTCAGCTGGACCTCAGACAGAGCCTTAGGGTGAACACTGTCAGACTGAAGCTTTGACCCATGGCTTTCTGTCCATAAATGGTGCTGTTTCCTCTTTACTGACTACTTTCAATGAGACAGGCATTACTGACATTATCATCCTGAATAGTCGTGAGCCACTGCCCAGAGCAATGAGAGTGAGTAGCATCTAACAGGCATCAAGTTAATCCATGGTCTTAAAGAAGTACTTCACCACTGGGAAGATGGCCCTTGCATAACACAGTGCTGTCTCAGCAGTAGAAAGACAAATGTTTTTAAAAGTGGTACAACATGAGCAGAGAAAACAGAGAAAAAAGGTCTATGGTATATGAAAACCTACAACAACCGGAATCCACTGCGCTGCAATGGACCAGTAAACACTCCCGCTGATGGGTGACGTACTGCAAGGTGGGTGGTGCTTGAGTTTGGTGGTGATACAAGCTGGTAGAAAATCTGCTAAGTTTCCATCAAACTATTAACAATACTCCATGCACACATCGTGCATACGACCACAAGAAAAGCATATACTTTAACAAAAGAAGTGCAGATTTTTGCTTGAGATTATTTCCCATCAAGCTACTGGTCCACATCTTAATGTTTTATCTACACATTGACTGTCACTACTGCTGTCTACACAATTATCACAACTGTCGCCCTAGTCCACTTACATATGCCTCCTTAACTTCCTTTTCTCAATCTGTTACATCAGGTCATCAGGCTTTATGTCATTACACCCATGTTAACTGTATTTGCCAAGTCTGACTGCGGCACAGCACCTAAAAGTAAAACACTTGTCATACTCACTGTCAACATGTCGTCACACTTCATGTCCGGCAGTTCTCCATCTTCACCCTTGTTGTAGAACTTCCTGAAGAAGTTGAAGGCCACTACTGTGTAGAGGTACACCACCACTGCTAACAGGCCAACTGTTAACACCAGCTGGGAAACAGGAGAAAAGACAAGGTTGATCTAGAGTCTGGACAGACAGAGAACATCACAACTAGTGGGAAACTAAAAGGCAATATTTTTGTGTACTGAAAGTGAGATGGTCTGTACCTACGCTCAGTAAAAAGTTGTGTATAATGGTTGACCTTTCTATCAGGACATTAAGAGTGTACAGTAGTTACAAGTAGGTATTTGAGTTCAGGTGTTAAAATATGAGAGCAGTTGTTTTTTTAACCTGTTTGCCATTGTGTGTGACTGAGGACAAAATGGTGCGCAGTGTCTTGAAGCCCATGGCGATGTCAAGCAGATGGGCAGCAAAGAAGAAGTTGTTATAGTGACCCAGGATGGACATGGTCATATACCAGGCCAGATACAAGAAGGACTAGAGGGACAGAGAGATAGAGAGGTCAGACAATGTAGACTGCAGTGCACGAATGCAGAAATCAATATTCAATTTGTGGTGGAGAAACCAAACACAGCCTTTCGCACACTTGACCAAAGTGTCTGATAAAATAGTGAGACCATAAAAGCTTAAAAGTAAGCCCTGCATTAAGACTGAACTAAAATAATGCTATATTATATTCTATGTCTACTAGAAACCATATCAGTAACAGCTAAAATCTTATTCTGTAAGTCAGTGTAAGGGAGGTGAAGTTGAGTTTGAAGAATATGTGTTTAATTGTGATTTACTGATAGTGTGGTTAGTGTATATCAGAGATCATTATCAATCAATCATGTCTGCAAGCCACGGTTTAATATTTTATGATCATCCTCAAACAGTACAATTTTTTAAAAACAATCATTTATACAATGGTAGGAGATGGTGGGAAACATTTATGTATTTGGAGTAATACCGTTTTCTGATTAA